>BMAW01018748.1:139712-230902 GCA_019974015.1 Nephila pilipes | reverse complement strand
TATATATATATATATATATATATATATATATATATATATATATATATGTATATATGTGTGTGTGTGTCTGTGTGTGTGTGTGTGTCTGTGTGTGTGTATAATTTTTTTTTGAAATATATTAATAAATTTTTATAATTTTTCTTTTAGTTTTCATACAATTTCTATTCAAAATAATTATTTGAATTTTTTCAAATTAGATAACAAAAAACGAAGAAAAAATATTTTATTCTAAAATATTTTATTCTAAAATATTTTATATTCTCGCCAAATTTATAAAGATATCATTTTGTAGATTGCATTCTTTCCCAAAGGGGAAGAGAATGCAATCTACTGAAATTGCCAATGAAAAGTATTAAATCTTATAACGCAAATACATTAAAAACAAGAGAAAAAAATTTTCAAATTTGATAAACTTTTGGTGTCAATAATATATAACTACTATAGTGTTTTGATAAATAGAAAACCTTTATCGTAAACTTTTGATTTTCTCTCGCGTTTCTACATTCCGACGCGACAAGGAAATTGAAATGAGAATGAGTTTCTTCAAACATGTTGCGCAAATAAAAATTCAATTGGAAAGACTTGGAACTCGATTTTTCATTGCTTCAAAACTATATTTGTCTTTAAAAATATACAGACTTAAATAGGAATTGTTTCCCAAAGAAAATATATACACCGTCTATTTTTCTACCAAAGAATCTCATTTTGCATTTTACACCTTTCTCAGGAGGAAAAGTGAATAGTTTTTTTCCTTCCCTTTGTGCAACCACCACGACAAACCAACGTGTTCCAACCAGAAAAAGAAATACAGCTCGGAAAGAAACTTCCAACGTTGGATTTTAAAAACGAAATCCTAAAACTTCAAACCAAATTGTGTCTGAAACAGATACTTCCCAAACAGAAGAAAAGACAAGGGGAAGAAAATAAAAAATAAGAAAACCGGTAAAAAAACAAAAGGGGAGGGCTCTCACAACAATATTCACCATTCCCATACCCTCTTTTCCGCTTAGAAAACCATAAAAAAGCAAACTCAGAAACTGCTGTCATTTTCAGGAAAATAGGAAAGACTGTAATAACACCTCAAGAAGAAACAAACACAAAATAGTCCATTCCAAACGTTGGAGAAAGGCAATGTCGGAAGCACCGCACTATTCTGAGGGATTTCTAAGAACTCTTTTACAAAGAGTACTTTTCCAAAAGTACGTTGAAGTTTTCCTGAAACTTTTGTGTGGAGGTGGTATAAAAATAAATAGGAAAAAAGATAAAAGACTTTTGTTCTAAGCTTTCTGAAGTGTGACCAATGCCTGACCACGCGGGTCCCAATCATTTATTGATATCGCCACTAGAACTGAAACACGTTTTAAGTGGGTTGCAACATACTTAAAGCAAAATCTGAGTGTTCCTTTGTTTCAGACGGGTTCAATAGCTACATCATTTCTTCAAGTGTTGCGTTGTTACAAAGGAGTCAGTAAATAACTGAGGTTTTGCTCAGATTTAATTTCTGAATCTCGGTGTTGTAGAACAACAAGAGTAGTTGATACTCTCTAGTGACCTTATGAAACAATTTTAAACCTTCCACGTTGTTCTATTAAAAGACTTGGTTACACGTGATTTTTATCATAATGGCTAATGCGTCAAAATATTTTCCAATTACATTTTTATGTTTCTCAGCATATTAAACACTTGATATTTTAAGACATTAACTTTAATACAATTTTAACTTGAGTAAGAATATAAATATCTTATGGAAGACTTAAGGGAATGATTCATTTTAGAAAGAATGTCATTTTTTTTATATATGAAACCAAAATAGGGTATTTTAAACAAGATTTTTGTTTTTTCCAAAAAAAAATTTGAGAAATTTTAATTCTAAATTCTAAAAGTTTCATATCTCTTTTGAGTTATTTAGATTATAAAGATGTCGTTCATTAGATATGAGTATTATGTATAGTTTTGAAACATCCAACAAAAAATATTTTCGGTTTTCTTTTTCTTTCTTTCTTTTTTTTTTGTGAATTTTATGAAAAACAAAACTTATATTTTTAAAATATGATCGAGATTAGATTTTATGAAAAAGGAAAATGCTTATAGATGTGACCCTTCCACAATTAGAAATTTCAAATTAATTTTTTAATATTATCAATAACAATTCTGTCCATTTTCTTTAGAAAGAATCCAGTCATTGTACTAGCCCAAGTCTATCAAATTAGTTTAAAATTTTCACTTATGAGCACAAACCTGAATTAAACTTTATGACAGACCACAGTTGTGGGCTAGCCTCTTTGACGCAAATGCCAAAATTCTAATCTCCCATTCAACTTTTTTTTGCACAATATTAGTTTGTGAGTGAAGGTTTTCTTTAAATCGCCCCACGGGGGGGGGGATAAGTAAGCTATGATTAGACTGACCTTCAACTGGTTTATGTATGACTCTTCCTTTGATGTGTCATCAAGGAATGAATCATAATACATTCACAGTAAAATTTAAAAAATACATGGAAGATTTATTTAGCAAAGGAATTATCAGTTCAGTAAATAACAGTTAGTTTTAAAATTTAATCATTTTCAAATACTTAGATATATTTAAAATTTTATTTTGATTTTTTTCCCTTTGCTCTATTCTGTGGGAAGTAAGTATCTGATAGTAGAAAGAATTCGATTTGAGCTTTGTTTTGTATCTTACTAAATATTTTTGAAAACTCATTTTAGAGAATATGTAGCACGTTTCCAAGCACTGTACTATAAAATTCCAATATGTAACACTATAAGATTATAAAACACATGAAGGTGGTTCAAAAAATAACAGCATTAGGAATGGAATAAGTAACTCAAAGATTGTCCATTGACCTTTTCCCCGCCTTTTCTTAAAAAAGTCTATGCATATATCTTTTCCAATAAATCATCGCTAAAACCTTTCAAAAGACCACCCTGCAATGGAGCAAATTCATTAAGAGACAAGCATTGATTTGATTGGGTAGCTCTGTTTCTGATTTATAATGATGGATCATGGTATCCTCGATGATAACAATTAAATGTCGCAGCAATTAAAACTAACCTATGAATCATTATTAAATATGTTTCGGGGTCATTTAACACATGGCAGCACACAATTTTAACACCTACTTGCATTAGCAATCCATATAAAAAAAACATATTTTCCTAAGTATGCCCAATTGGAAGTTTTTATTAATATGAAATATGCAAATCGAATAAATAAAATTCATAGCTAGTGTAATGTAAAGCATGTATTTCTAAGTTAATAACACCATTTCCCCCCCTTTAAATTAATGTTAAAATGATAAAAAATATAAATAAAAGCAGAATATTCTAGTTTAGTTCATAAAGACAGGAAGTAATACTTCATATACATCAGTTATTATTGATGGAAGAGAGATGGCGGTGGTAATCCCGTCTATTTCACCTTGTTAAAGTTTTTAATGCAACAAAAGTTTCGTTCAAGGGATGAAAAATAAAGGGATTCAGATTTTTCTACCAAAACAAAGTTATGCAAACACCAAATATCAATAACTTGAATAAACACATCTAACCTTTTAATATATCAATCTTTTCAAGAGTACAGAAATCTAAAATCATGTTTGTAAGCGGAAAACCTTCAACATGACATCTCGGCACGGGAGAAAAAAAACGTGAAATAAGTTACGATTGAAATTTAATACGATACAGGAGAAGTACATCAACAGAGATGAGTTTTGCGCCTCTTTTTTTATTTATTTTTTTATTATTCATCTATAAAAATAGTAGAGAACGGGAAGAAGAGGACGAAAAAAAATTAAAAGAAAAGAAATGCAAGATGGAGGAAAAAAGGGGATCTATGAAGAGAGAGAAAAAAAATCAGGATGAGATCTGTATGCCATATGTTCGCTAACATCAAGAAACTGTAAAAGTATTTCTTTCTTTCTGATAGTCACATATAAACACTCGGCAAGGAATTCTGTTTGTCAATCTAGATGCTGCCGCCCGGACCTTTTTTCCCCTCTTTTTTTTTTTTTTTTTACTCTCTTTCCCCATTTTTTTAACATCAAGGAAGGATGCATTAGGGATTATATGCATTGAACAAATTCAGAGGAGAACTGAAGTGAGTTCAGTACAATGCGAAATAGAATTGATATCACGAATGATTTTCAAGTTACGGTTTTTGATTAAGTTAAAACGATTTTATGGGGAGTACTTCCATGTCATGCTTTAGTGATGACCTAAGTAACAATCAGCTATTAATGGGTTATTAAAATTATTTGAAAATTTTAACACATTACACTTTATAGATGGGTCAGCTAATTGAAAAAGTAATATCAAAATCTTCACCGAGTCTAACCTGTCGTCATTCGATCCGACTTCAAGCGCATTAACGCTATTAAATCTTGCAAATTCTTTTACACAATCAATTTATAAATAATGTAATAGTATTACATGTGTTTAAATTTTATTTTATAATGTGCTTAAAAAGTAAATGCGTATTCGAAATAATCTTTAGAATACATTCAAGATAGATCCGACGTGCAATATAACCTCTGGAAAACTTTTGGACGAGCAGTAGTTAATAAACAAAGTGTTCAAAGTTTGTTTTACAAGGTAAAATTCTTTGATATTTTCTAAGTTAAAAGAATATTTTTTTAAAAAAAGAAAATAGTCTTTTTTTGTGCCATCATTCTACCCCCCCCCCCTAAAAACATTGAATTTACAACATAAATAAAAGAAAACTTGTTAATGGATACTGATTAAGTCATTTTTTCATTTGAAGTTAAAAATCATAAATGGATTTTATTATGATTTATTTTAATTAATTTTTAAAATAACCGATTCGGCTTGAAACATAAAGAAGTGTTCTTTTATTAGCTGAACGTCTGTTAAAATATAGTGTAGGCAGCAGATATGCGACTTTCAAAATAAGTCGCCCAAGTATCTTAAGGTTTACTAAAATAAATCATAAGAACTAATTTAATGAAAAAGATTACCATAATAAATAGTAAGACAAACCTAAAAATTGCCAAATATGGAGTGCACCGAATTTTTCACTTTAACACAGTACGACACATTTTTCTACCGATTTAAATTTTACCGTTTTCAAACAACAGAATTGATGCTAAAAATATAGGTCGCTTAAAAAAATAGTCTACAGTATTTGAATCAATACTGCACAGATATTCCACTGTGCCACAATTAGGCTTGGTTTTTATTGTAGATTCTCAATAAAATACAAATAAAAATAATTGTATCACTTCGATTAGAATACCATACAATTTTTACTTTTTAATGGTTTTATTCTGTTCTTAATGTAAACATTTTTATTGAACATTCAATTAAATATCACAGTTTTGTAAAATCATTTATCTCAATCAACTGAAAAATGCTTTTGTAATGAGTTTTACAATGGATTAATATGTTTAATCACAACGGAATTGTGATAAATGATAATATAAAATTATGAAACACAACAGATGCTTAGCATAATAACATTAGATTTTAAAATTATTGGAATTTTTCTATTAAATTGCATTATTACGGATTTGTTTAATGATTTACGAGGATTTCGTGAAAAACATATAAATGGCTAAAAATATTTTAAATAAACTGCAGTTATGCCAAATAAGTTCACATATTTTTGATTCAATTTAAATCTTAGTCAGAAAAATTCCCTTTTTCCTGCATTCTAACATAATTTGATATAAAAGACATATAGATTTTCAATTTTGCCATTATATAACAAAATAAATTTTAGCTACTAATTTGTAATTCCACATTTCAAGTTATCGGTGGAAGATGATAAAATTAGTTATTTAATACTTTGTGTTATTTGCAATCATATATGCGGGAAAAGAAATTTAATTTGTAAATCAACACAGATTGTAGAATTTAAATCTTTATACCTCCTTGAATAACATTAATTTCATTTCAAACTTTTTCAATGGCATCTTCAAACATGATACATTAAATAAACAATAAGTTTATACGATTGTTTAAATGTTTTTGAATTGTAAAAAAAATAAGAAATTTACGGATAAAAACCTCTTTTCTAGAGTCGCAAAAAGTTTTGAATTTTTCGATTACACTATAAGTTACTATGATAAATTATATGAGATACATTTAGCCCAGAAATGCTCTTTTATATTTAATTACAATTAGCTTCGATCTTTCGATAGTTTCTCAATTAAGTATGTCTCTCTCTCAATATTCTTTCAGATTATCAAGTTTAAATTCTATGTTATCAAGTTTTCAGATAAAATTTACATATGATATAAACTACAATTAGTCATTTATTAAAATTTTTAGTCAGAAAATATTTTGTGAAGTTATTTATTATTATGAACGATGCAACATGGAAATCGAGTACTTAAAACTCCTGATACTTTTAAGTTTAAATCACATCATTTGGCGGCTTTGGGCGTATTTCCTCGAAGTTAGGCGAATACACTTCTTTGATTTGGCTTCTTTCTCAGCAAATATTTGTAATTTTAGCATTTATCGATAACTTATAAATGTGATAGAAAACTGGAAAAAAAAAAAAGCTGAAAGGGGTTGGATAAAATAATGAGCAGTACTGAGTTAAAGGGGGGGGGGAAACAGCCAATTTGGCGTCAAAAATGTGCGAAAGAAAGATTTGAAGAAAAAGTACTCACATCTGGTAGGCAGAACAACATTTAGATATTTTTCAAACTTTTCCAACAACGATATTTCGCACAAAGTATGCACCACTGTGCTTCAAAAAGCTGAAGGATGTGTATCTTTTTTGTATAAAAGAATGCTTCTATTTTTGATTTCATATAAAGGGGGAGAAGAGAAGATGCCTCGCTGAAAAATGCGCGCTCTTCTTGACCTATTTTGTTCAGAAATATTCGCATATCCCTGCGTAATGCAAGTTGTCAACGATAAGCAAAAAAACAAATTATCTCATGCTCAATTTATCAGGAAACCAATACTGCAAAAAGCATAACATATATTCTAAGAAAGAATCATAACATACTTTTCCCCCCTCAGATTCTTTCCGAGAAATGTTAAGAAATTCCTTTTGATCAAATAAGACTTCTACAAAAAATTTCAAAGTCGGATTCTTTCTTTTTTGAGTTTGGTATGAAATAGTTACAGTAAAGAAGCTCATTTCATTCTTTTAGAAAATTCCTTCACAGTAATTTGTAATATCTTTTGTGCAGGAAGGGGGGTATATAATATTGAATCCCATGAAATAAATATTTTGAGATTAAATTTTATTTAATGCATAAAATTTAAAGCATAATTTCAAACGATAATAATATTCTGACAATACAAACATCCACACAATGCGTAATTTAAACCGATGATTAGTTTTATATTAGTTTTTAATAATCATTCCACATAAACTGCAAATTGTACCTTATTATTCACCTCATTTATAAAGTATTAAAGTATTTTATATATTATATATTCTCGACTTAGTACTCAATTGGATTCTGAAAAGAAAACAACTGAAAAGTAGGAAAGTGCAGCAACGTGAAAAACATTTAAAAAGCTCATTTTAATGAAGTTTATCAACATGTTAACAAATAACATTTCATTCACAAATACCTGATGTTTTCTTAAAAAATTTATAAACAGATAATGAAACAGTAATTTTCTTTCTCTTTTCATAATAACAGCGGAGGGGGGGTGAGAGAAGTGGTAATCGAGTGGACACTGACGTGAGCTAAAGGCCTGCATTTTTTCCGTCGAATCGTGGTCATGAGTCGTTATTCTACTTAACACCTGCCGTGTAGCGGTAATGATGCACGTCAAATCTGTGCAAGCTGCAGATCCCCCCGTTGGCATGGTGCGGAAGTTTGAAGATGGTAGGTGTCAGCTCAGGCGTCGACCTCTCGGCCTGACCGAGGCGCAAAAATACGAGGTCCGATTCCAATAGCCCTCTTGTTTTTTGTAAATGTGTCGTTAATAAACATCATTTCCTTGGTAATGGGCCATGTAGTGTTGTATTTAAATAAGCTAAAAAAAAATCCACTGCGCTAAACAATACATTTATATAAAATTGAGATTAATACCAGTTATCAGCCAAGTTTGAAGCGTACAATTGATTAAATTTTCAAACTATGTTGAAACTAAAAAATAAATATACTTTAGAAACACTTATAACGAGCTCAATGTTTGAATTAATCTTCTCTCAACCTTAATTCGTTCGATATCTAAATAGATTTGTTTTCACAACTATTCACGCATTTAATTTTCTTCAGAATATAAGCAAATATTGTAATTGGAGATCACTTAAACATATATATTCCACAGCAAGCGTATACATATATGAATTGCCTACCAAAGATGCCAAGCAACTTTTTAATTTTCAATGTCCTTTCAAAATCTAATACCATAACATAATTTCCTCATGATGGCTTAGTTACCGCTTTAACTATCGAAATGCTAATTTCACTACACTCCGTTCATAAATTTAACAAAGCGAACATGTTCGAAACCAGCTTATTTCATCTTCCATTACCCTCTGATGAGTAATGCGAGAAATTTCCAATACAAAAGGTTAAATTCCGCGCCACCGTAATGAAATAAGGATCTAAAAATGCTAAGCAGAGAATCGAATAAAAATAAAAGTTCGAATTCCTTTTAATAACAAAACACTTTTCGTTCTATTCATTACTATAACTGCTGAGGGACACTTTCAACTTCTTAGGAATGCGAATATTTCTTTACATTCGATTAATTTAATCGAAATTGCTAAGCGCGACATTTATACTTCCTCCTTCAAGACAACTACAACTGCCACCTCTTTTACAAGTCCCATTCCTGTTTAAGCTTCAACGTTAATTTGGAGGGAGGATTTAATATTTATTTATTAGTTGTCATTCTCAAAGCGCTCCCTCGCGTTACAAGAATCTTTTCAGATTGGAAAGAATATTTTTGCTTTGGACTCAAAAGTATTTTAATAAGCCCGAGGTATCATTTGTAGAGATTATTTGAAAATATTTTTGTTTTGTTTTCACTCTCTTCTTCTCAGTTTAAAATATGATTTCGGATGAATAAAAGATTATTTCCACTAATTTGTTTTCGGTATAACAAGTTCTAGTTTTTTTAGATATAAATAAACGCGAGACTCTTAGAAATGAGTTTAAAGCTTTACAATTACGATTCGTTTTTTATGTTTAGTGACTGATTCTCTAATTCAAAGAAATGTTTAAGACACTTATTACAATGTAGCAAAAGAAATTCTTCGTTTTGAATTGCCCTTGTGATTTAATTGGTCTGTTTTGAGGAATAAATAGTATAATTTAGTCCCAAAAATGTCTCTTAAAACGAAATATAGCAACTGAAGAACGGAATTAAATACATGTAGGTAGTATTAGTCAGCCAAAATTGAAGCCAAAAAAATTGATTAAATAATGACAGATATAAAAATATGAATTGAAATAAAAAGGAGATTATATCTTTTGAAAGAGGCTAGTTGTAATTGTACTGGCTGAAACCATTCTCAATACAAATACATTAACTCAAGAAAGTGGACAACTGATAGAATGTTTTCAGCAAAAATTGTTAGAATGCAGTGAAACAATCCCCTAATCAAACGAATAAGACTGAGAAATTTAAATTATAATTACTCAAGGAGGGGGAGAGATAAGCAGGACTGTCAAGAATTTTACAGCAACGAAATGTATTCTCTATGATTGAAACATAGCAAAAAAACATTCTTAAGTAGCCAGACCCCGAAATGCTATATAACAGTCTTCAAACAAAGAACAGTTTTGCATTCATTCTGGAGCAGTTAATAGCATAGTAATCTACTTTTTCTGAAACAAATAAGCTGACATTTTTTTCATTGTAAATTATGATAATGAGAAAAAATTTACTGTAGTATATACTATAATTGAAGCTGAAATATTAGATATTACGGAATTAACATTTCGTACATAGAAAACCTTTCTCGGAGATGTATTGGACAATTAAGCTTATCCTTAGGGTGGTTCGAATAAAAAATTTTAAAAAATAAATTGTTGGTTACAGATTTAAACCAAGAGATGAGATTCAGAAAAGAAAAACTAAAATTTTCTGTTTGATTCTACGTATTTCTTAAACACTGTTACACGAAATGAGTTTCAGTAACAAAAGTTCAATTATCTATAGATTTCATTAACAACCGTAGATTATACATATATTCATGAAAAACATCTAATTTCCTAATTCTTCCTGTAATAAAAAGCTTAAAAATTTAAATTGAAAAAAAAAATATTTTTGATTGTTTATTAAAGTTGCAATTAGCAGCAACACAAGGACAGTTGAATGTCCAAGGGGACCGAGAGTAACACAAGGGCGAAATATCACGTAATTTTGAACCTAGGTCAAGTTACGAGGACGACACTTAAGCTGGCACCTCATTCTCCATACTTTCCACGTCAAAGAGAAGACTTGGCATTTCGAAAACTTTAACCTGCATCAGCTCCGTTAATCGATAGGGTTTTAGTCGAGCAGCGGCTCTCGTTAACAACAATGTCAGAAGTTAAAAGGCTTTACTCAACCAGCCCGAAAGATATCTTTTCGGCTTGATTGGTAGGACCGTCAACTTCGAGCCCCTTGGTCCAGGGTTCGAAACAACGCTGCCGCATCAAGGTCGTCAACTCTCTCCCCCTCCTCGGGGACGGAAAACCACTAGCGGCCGAAGTGGAATCAGGATTCGAATCCCTATCTCGATGGAAACAACCAATTTTACGACCAAGTGCCCACTAAGCTACCACGGCCACAGAAAATTTATTTTAATTCGGATGGAAGCATCTTTCATACTAGCTTTAAGGGTAAGGTAGATAACAACACATAGCAGTGACCGTGCTTGCACTAAGCATCGTACATATTATTACTTCAAGTATATATGTTAAGACTAATTCTTAGACTTATCAATTAGAATTTTTAAATTGGTGTATAGATAAGGTAATGATAGAGCGCCCATTTGGAAAACAATTAGTAAAATATTGCATTTACTGTACGCCCTTAAGCGGATTATCATTTCTACGACCCATTTACGCCCATGAGACAATACTAGAAATAAAAGAATTACCTCGTACTCTACAGTATTCACGTTTAATCTAGAAAGCGTGTATCGTCTCCTGTAATTCTTTTGTTAAAGATATAATGAAAGCAGACATTGAAGGTAAAACACGAATAGTTTTTCAACGCATCCGCCCTTTCCTGTTACGAACTTATCATCAAGGTATGTTTTTACTAACTGAGTACACCTGACAACGGCATATTACAAGGAACAAAAAGAATGTACAAAAGGCTTTATGAAACTAGATTTAAAGATGTCAAACCTAATTTGTTTTTTAGATTTCAGTAACATAGTTTCATTATACTGCAATGATGGTTAGTTGATTGTCATTTAACATAAATTTTTGAATCTTTAACTAGATATTTTTTTCTTAATTGAAGTACGTTTAATAGGATATAAAGAATAATGAATAGAAATGCTCTTCACTTAATGATCTTTAAACAAGGTATTTGAGATAATTAGCTACATTTTTCTTGGTTAACGTTCCATTAGTTTGATGATTTTGTCATTCATGTTTCTATTCATCCATTTAATTCAAATAGTTTTTTTTTAAAGTTTATTGAACTAATTAAAGTGATGAAAGTAGTACTTACCTATGATATAAGTATTCATTCAATGGTAATTTATGAACATTTTTAAATGTTTTTATAATTTGAATCATTAAAAGGTTCTTAAAATGTAAACAAAATAAATTTAATTCGAGAATTAAAAGTTCCTAAATTAGTAAATTCCAATCTACACAAACCATTTTCAAATTTTGCACTTATTAAAGCTACAAAACAGCTTCATGATCGTAATATTCTTTTTCCATTTAATGATTCAAACCTGAAGAAATCAACATTAATAATAAGAATTTAATACATTATTACATTTGCTATGGATGGATTATAAAAGAATTTTACTTTGTGAGTTTATTCATCCCTATTTCAGAGATACCACTTACAATTAAAACTGCAAATGTTACATCCATTTTAATTGATTGTTTTGTTAATGCTGTACTAATAAACACTACTAAGACTGAAAGCCTATTAAATATGAGCTATTATTTTTCTGTTCACTGATGATAACATATAAAATCCATTAAAAATAACTTAATTTAGTGAAACCTATATTTAATTAAACTAAGAGAGAGAAGTGGACTTTTAATGACGTTTGTTCATGATTTAAAGCTACGGCTAAGTAATGAGAACTATAAGAAAATTAGCACTTACTCCTAACAGTTCCACACGCTGCCACAGTCCTCATTAGGTTCGACACGTAGGTGTCTTATTATTTCATAAGACGATTTTTAAAGAAACCTGTTCAGGGATCTAAACCACTATTTACAAAATTGATATCGTTCCTGTTGGATTATGATGTAAAACTAAAAATTATTTGACATGGGAATAGTGCCCATAAATTTAAATATATATTCTTTATTAACTTAGATAACTTCATTTCGAAAAAAAAATTATCTTTAAAATAATAACACTAATTTTTAATTTTATAATTGAAAAGAAGTATTTTTATTATACCCCTAGTATAAATTAAATTGTATAAAATTTATAAATGATGGTTTATATTGAGCTACGATAAAATCCAGGTCAAATTTTAAATAATTTGATTTCAAATTCAAATAATAAATATTAATACCTTATAAAATTTTATTTAAAATATTTCAGTCGAATATTTGTAATAAAATATAAATTAAAAAAAATTAAAACAGTCATATTTTATCATCCATTATAAGAATCTGCAAGAGCTCCAAAAATTACTTACGATTATTTTAAATTTAATGAAAACGTCCACTTTCATTCCATTATAAAATAAATAATTCTTAATCTCAATAGAGATCCATCATTTTCAAATTCAAGGGAAACTTTTAAATTACAACAAAAAAATAATAATAATGTTAATAACTATCCAAAGATGGATTTAACAAAACACACAAAACAAATTCTGCAGTAGAATATTCCATCAACTTCAAGAACTGAAGCAATGTTCTCAAAGCAAAAAAAGAAAAGCCACATCATCTAATTCCTCTGTCAAACTTAAACTATATTGCTACAGAAGTGATTTATGCAAAGGTATATGTCTTTTACGACTAACCTGTCATTCGCAGACGCCGTATTTTTGACGTAGGACCATAAATAGTCGAAAACCAGTTAAGTAGGGGGAAAATCAATTCAGTATGGATCTCCTTAATAGGTACTCATCATTTTTCGTAAACTCCAGGCTTTGGTGAATTTACTCATGATTTAAAGCTTCCATGCGAAAGAAAAATTAAAAGCATATCCCCCTAAGTAATGAAGGCCTAGGCGTTGAAATTTAAATGCATATTTTGTGTTGTAATAAATTTTCAAAATAATCTAATACCGTGAAATTTTCGATTTTATCATTCAAGCGCTTAAAGTTATGAATGCATAGCTTTTAAAATAACACCGGTTTGTGAGTCGAGATGAATAAATGATGAAGCTAGAAAAATAGGAATTATTCTGGATTATAATTCTTCCATCGGCGCTCATTTTATCTATTTATTTCTTAACTAAAAAAAACTTTCATGATTTAATGTTGCAATATGTTGCGTAATATTTCTGATCAATATTGAGAATCTTGAGATTAGCAAAATTTTCAAATAATGCAAGATGATTTTGTTATTAATTTTGCTCAGTCAGTTTTTGACTTATTTCAGTATTTCTTTAAAATCAAATATTTTATATAAGAACCTCAAAATCAAATTTTATGACATTTAATAATATTATTTAAAAGGAATAGAAACAAATTTATCAAAGCTATTACATTTTTAATTAAACTGAAACTTATATGAAGTGCTGGGATATGATAGTTAAATTTTACGAATTATTTTACATTTTACTGTGGAGTGCAAATATATAAGCTATTACTATGTCTGATCCATCTGCGAGACATATATGATGCAAATCAGCGCTTCAGAAACTTTTTTTCTGATCATCAGTTATTTCTAAGACACTTTTTTTTGTGATCCTTTAAAAATTATCACCTATTTCGAGATTAAGGATAAAATAAAATATTATATGGATATATTATTGTAATTCTGATGCACTATAATAATTACTTAAAAGAAATTATTAGAAATATAATTACAAAGAGGAAATTTTAATTAGCTTATAGAGTTTTTGAGAAGAGCAAAGCTGTTTCTTGCTAACTGCAAACTCTACGTTTGGAGGTTATGACGATAACTCAATTCTCAGATCCGGTTCGGTTTCCAATATGTCTGTTTCTAAATATATTTTTAGGAACACCAGTGTTGAAACCCTAGCTTCACTCTTAAGAATCGTAACAAAAGGCATCAGGAATTTCCCAGCTTTTTCTGCTGAAGGTAAATATTCTTGACGACACGACAAATAAAATTCACCAGAGTTCTTTCGTACATGTTTTTGAGTGATGTGTCACCCAACAATTCAATTATAGATTCAACTATTGAATCCAGTAATTTTATCTTGGCTTCGATGCTACATGTAAATGGGTTCCTTATCTATTAATTGTTGCCTTTGGCTGAGTGAAACAATTTTTAAATCTCTAGTCCAAGCAAATGATTCTTGATAATGGATAAAATTTTGTTTGACAATAAATTCCTATGACACTTATTCTGAAATTCTTACAGCTTTATAAAAACTTTCTAATTAAAAATTTCTCCACAAGATCACAAACTGAGTTTCTTCGTAACAAGTACAGCCTTCTCTTGCCCTTTAAAAATAATAAAATTTTTACTGAAAAAGGTCAAATTTAAGATTCGAAAATAGAAAAATATCACAAAGATATTCCACATCCCATTGCAAGTTATGATATCATGAAAGGAGCCATGGTGACCTGGCATTTTTTTTTTTTTTTTTCGAAACCCTGATATACATAAATATTCCATAAAGATTTGTACTGTGTTGATATATTTTCATCGTTACAACCAAAGTATTCCTACTGGAATTGAATTTAAGAGTATTCTAATGGGAAATACAGTCAAAGGGGTAACGAAAGAAGTGTGGAACGTATAAATATTCTATAAAAATTATACAGTTTTGATATAGGTTCAACTTTTTAATTTAAGTATTTGAGATGGAACTCATTTCATTAAATACTCTCTAAATAGAAATACCGTCAAAATTATAAGGAGGTTTAGGACAGAAGCCACAATAATTAGCTACTAGCATGGAATTAGTGGTAAGAAACCATATAACTGCACGTACTGGAGAAGGGGGACAGGACAGACGTGTCCAGTTCGATAGCAAGAGTGCAATAATGTCCAGTATTTACGTGTGCATAAATTAACACCCAAATCATACAAGAATTCTACAATATGAAACACTGTTACAATTATTTCCATGGAAAACATAAGGAATACTTTAAAACAGTATTTTAGAATCTTTAATGCATATCTTTAAAATCTGTCTATGTTAATGAATAAATAAGTTTTATTAATGTGTAATAAAATTTGGTTCACTGAGATCATTTAATGGCTTATTATTTTTACTATATGTATCAGACTCCAGGGATTTAATTATTGTTTTCCTAATGTGTGCAAGACCCGAGAGATTTGCTATTAATGTACTAATCGTAATTTAAATTACGCATTACTATCACTTAAATTCGCGATGATTTCATAATTTTCTAAATCACAAAAAAATGCTATTCCATCAATCACATTAATTATTTAAATTTTGAATACCTTAATGTGATCATATGGAAATAAGATAAAAATGAATTGTTATTAAAAATGGAAAGGTGAGTTTTATAAAAAATGATTTATATTTCAAGTTGTATATATCTGGATACATTTTATTTTGTTCTCTATACTTGAGAAATCGAAGAGTTAGATGAAAGTGATTCAAAACATACCTGTTTTTGACGACAGTTGGTGATTCAGAAGTGTGCTGAAATTTGTTAAAAGGCAACAAAACTAATAAGAAACTAATTCACAAGTTCATTTTGATTTGAGAGCTATTTGGTGCGAAATCAAAATTGAATTGCTGCCACGTCAAGTTGTCATCGGGGACCATCTCTCATTATACACCGGAAACCAAGAAGTATTCAAAGTAATGAATTTCTTCCGCTGAATCGGATGGAAACATTACGCTCCAAAAAGGTGAATACAGTAATATCGGGAAGAAAAGTTATGACAATGAATTTTTGGGATGGAAAAGGCGTCAAATTCATTGAATTCTTAGAAAAAGGGTTGGTTTATTAACGTCACACTAGAAGCAACATGAGGGCTATTGGCGGCGGATCTGTAATTCTAAACCTCGGTCAAGCGACGAGGACAACTACGTTGGCATGCCTCTCTCTTAACTTTAGAAAAAGGAAAAATGATCAGAGAACAATACTGCTGCGATTTAACCCATTCTTATCACGGCTAATTTTTCAACCTTCTTTTTATATAAAAATCTTAGTCTTAAGTTAAAATTGTATACTCCTTCTAATAAAACCTCTTTGATAATATTAAAAAAAAAATTCCACACTCAAATCTCTCACATCAAATATGAACAATATCGCACAGCACCAATAACACTAAAACATAATTCCAACTTTTATATTTTTTTTACCTCAAACATATCAATACAACTCAACAGCAACAAAATTAATACAGCATAATAAGAAAAAAACACAAAATTGATTATTCGTATCCGCCTAAGAAAGATCTAAATTTAGTTTCACTTGCATCGTGTTTTCTCCAGTTTCGGCTTTCGCGAATCATTAATCCAGTAAAGTCGAAGGATCGATATCCGGAAACTATTTCCTTTCAGCGAAAGACAAACAATCTATAACAGGATGAGGGGAGAAAAAAAGGAAAAATCTAACAACAGAAAAAGCCTGGAACCTCCTACATAATAGTATTTCCGTATTTCGAAACTGGAAACTCGTTATTTCAGACTCGGTGATCTATGGAGTGGTTTCGAGAGAAAGCTGATCGAGATATGATGAGATGGAGCCCCCCTTCTAAAGTTGGGATGACATATATGTACTACTTGAGCGTAACTGAGTTCAAAAGAAAAAGAACTTACGGCCGCAATGTATTTTTGTTGCAGCAGTTTGCCGATGGACGAGATGTATTGAATAGCAATATTATGTTCTGGGTACCTATTTGGAAGACATCGATAGTTTTCATCATTTGGCTTTGTTTCTGGAAGGAAGAGAGACTATTAGGGGGCTAAATGTGCTTTCGGATGGACTGGAGCGTTTTTGTGGTGCAGGCTGCATCAAATGTCTGTATAGTTAGCCATCTTATAGACTGCCTCTTCATTCCTGTTTTCTAAGGGTTCTAAAGCTTAAATAAACGCCTTTTTTAAAGTTTATAAAATTCGAATTTTACGGTTAATTAAATTCGTAAGCATATTTTCCTTTTACTTTTGCTTAATACAAAGTTATTAAATCCGTTATGAAAAAATACAACAATGGATATTTTAATTCGATGCCTTTAAATGGTCAGTCTTTGTATTACGATATAATTACATCATGTCTTTCAGTAAAGTTCATGATTCATTAAAACTTCCTTGAATTAAGTTACAGGCAAGTACTTCAGTCTTCCAAGTAGTGTTAAAGAATATATTATATTTAGTAAAAGATTAAAATATTCTTCAGTGATGAACGAAACTAAGAATTGATACTGAACACAAATAATTCGGATTTACAAATAAATAATTAATTAATACAGGGAGAAAAATTGAGATTAAATTTAATTTGGTAGTATGAATTAGAATTGCTCTAAAATTAGGCAAAATTTAATAGAGATAGAACATGTTATTAGTACCACAGTCAGATTACGAAAACACCCTCACCAACTCCTACCTAAGCCTCTTATTAAATTACCCCCCTTCCCATCAGAGGATTTAAAGGTTCACTCCCATTAAATGAATGCAAGGCTTCCCCTCCCCCATTATTCCACACGAAGGATCACTTCTGAAATCGGGACTCGAACTCTGCTGGATCATCACCAGCTAAAACTCCTGAACTTAATTACCGAACCACTAGGGTTCAGCTTAGATCAAGAGGACAAAAGGGTCAGTCCATGCAGCAAATCATTTTCAGGGCGCAAATTGCTATTCTTTCACTTTTCTCTCGAAAGTTTAATAAGATCATTGGAGGGTAAAATGTTCTTTATCATTGAAATATAAACTTTCTGGGTCGAATATAATTAATAGTTATCCAAACATTGGCAGGATGCACGAAACTTTTATTCTTAAAATAGCAACAAAGTTTTAAAAATTTCTTTAAATTTTATTTATGAGATCAGTATTTGCTAAAATTATTAAAAACATTAATTCAGATAAAAATATAAAGGTTAAGTCACATTCTAATATATTTCATAATTTTCACGGAAAATATTTCACTTAAAGTAAAAGGCATTTTCTTGTACTTTTTTGAAGTACTGATCAGTGGTTCCAAAACTTTTTCGATTCGCGGCATTCTTATTAAATTAGATATTTCTTATGATTCCCTATCCTGAGTCAAATCATTACTAATCGAGTGAGAACGAAATAAAAATAAATAAAACATATGAACTACCATAAAAATTGAAATTGGCATATAATGAACCCCACAAATAGCTGTATTATTGAACAAATTCATTATTGAAAAATAGTTTTCAAGCTTCTGAAATATTTTGTGGCACACCTTTAAAGAGGCCGCGGCACACATTTTGAGAACCACTGGTGTTTTCCACTCTATACTTCTCTTTCTATTTTAACTGTAATTTCTTCAATGGTGCAATTTCGCACGTTCTTTCACTCCTTTTACAATCTAAGTCTTTACAACTCGTATTTGTGTCAAGTGAACTTTCGATTAGTCTGAGTGCACCACAACTTAGAGAAATTACGTGCTAAGTGTTACATTGTAAAAAATGTTTTTAATTACTATACCAAAATTAACTATGCAAATAGTAAATATCATGTAAATTAAAAGTGTTTTGTCTTATCTCCATGTTTGGATTTGCAGCGCACAACAAAGCTACGGCGACAACTGGTACAGATAAATTTCAAGCAAATTAAATGCATAAATAAATTAAATACTGGCTAGGTTATATAAATAAAGTAATATAAATATTTTAAATAATATTATAATTTAAATATTGTCGCTCAAGTAATGTTTCTGTTTGAATACAATTTGTAGAAGATAAACAGAAGCCTCATAAACAATAATAATAAAATCTAGTTCCTAAATCACCTCTTCAAGAAGTTCATTTTTTAATTGAAAATGAGCCGAAATCACAGTAACCTAATTTATTCTTCTCTACAGAGAAGAATCCAACTCTTTCAGAGAGAGAGAGTGTTTGTGTGTGAGTGAGAGAGAGAGAGAGAAATGGCTCAACACGTTTTATTCTCATAAATTTTCGTAACCCAATAGAAATCTCTCAAGAAAACTGCTCGGGCAGAGAAGTGGGTTGGTTGTTACCGGCGTGAATTTTTAGAGCAGAATTTAATTAACAGCAGCGAACTGTCTATGAACTGCCAAACATGCACACACAATAACTCAAGCAGAGCGAAATAAGGAACGCCAAGTTATTATAAATTAGATTTTAAGCTGAAAGCGGCATAGGGAGGGAAGATGCGATGCAATTTACAATGGGCAGCTACCAACCATCTTGCTTAGCACTCCGCACTGAGATAGTCATTCCTCCTGAATCTTAATAATCGTAAAGGCGGTGAATTTCAAAGCCGTAGAGAGTAAGATAGAGTTTCATCAGTGGTGCAGCGGTATGTTAATTTATGGCCTAAAATCCGAATGCAGTTAAGTTTACGCTGGGAAGGTATACGTGAAGATGGGGCTCTCTCTCTGTGTCTCAGATGGAATAGTTTACCGATGAACAAAGATGACGACCGAGAATTCGTATTTGTGGTTCAACCATCTGAATTTAAAGATTCATTTCATCGTAATAAGTTGCATTCACCGCGGCCGCTAATTACAACCAACAGTACCAGGGCGCTGGATGTTAGAGATATTTCAGTATTGTTTCCTAGAAATATGAATGAGAACTCGTCAGTACTTGAAACTGGAGAAACTGAGGCACTTTGTGAGGTAAATCGGGGCAAAAGACCCCAAATGGCATCACTTTATATTATACAGTCTTATCAAGTAAGTGTGTTGGTTTCAATTTAGTATAATTTATTTAATGATGCATTCGAGTTATTTAATACATTATTCGTGAAATATATTGCAATTCTAAACTACAGTCAGGTGACTTTCAGTCTTGAAAGTTTCTCCCCTATACTTGCCTTTTGTATCTCAAATAGCTTTTTGTCTGTTTTTTTCGTTTAATTATATGTAAACCATTAACCACAAAATTATCCAAATTTTTTTTCTTATTTTGTACTCAGTAGTCATTTCCTGGGAGAAAAATAATCTGTTTCAAATATAAAGATCTTTTTTTCTACTGCGGCTCTCTTCAACAATAACGAGAGTAGTTGAAACACCTAAATAACCAACTCGAATGGAAATCCGTTTTGACTTGGAAGTCAAAGGCGTCAACAAAGATGGCAGGACAAATCTTCTTCATACAAACAGATCGAGAGTTCGAATGACCGCCGTCCAACCCAAGCATAAATCACAACTACTGATACATCCACTACAGCACATTTGTCAAATAGATCTAGTCAATCTAGGCCTCAACTATAGACAGCTGATGTCATTGAATGGACACTATCAAAATTACAGAGAAAGGATGAAAACCTATTGCAGAAATGGGTGGGAAAAACAACTGTTTCTAAGTATCATCCAGGAAATTTTTCGCATTATCATTCCCCTTTATTCCATTTTATTCCACTACCAGTGTCATAACACTGGAAGGGGAATAAACGGCAACTCTCTTAAGCAACGACGACAGAATGTCAACCTACCTCCCTACGAACAGAAAATCAATCTCCCTAAAATGAAGAAAACACTACCAGCTTATATAATAAACTCCACCACTTTATATTTTAAATTAATGGTGGAGTAAAAATAAGCCAATTTACAAAACAAGGTGTCATTTTTTTTTCTTTCAAATTTTGAAACCTATTTTTTTTATGCTGGAGTGCATTTAGTAAACTGTTAGTTTCCTTTTTTTTTTTTTTTTTTTCATAACTGCTTTATAACATCGTATGACTATTTCCAAAACTTCATAGGTTTTACCTACAGCAAATCTTATTATTTTAAGAGATTTTTTAAAGAAATGTATAGTCTTGAACCCGTAATCTACTGGTGACTAAGTTTCTTGATATTGCTACATTTTTGATCGTGAGTATCGATATTTCCTTAAGAATGAATACAAATAAACCCGAATTGTCGATTTCGAAATTATTGCGTCATTAAAGTTTTTTACCAATATTTGTATTTAAACCAATATTTGTATATTTGTATTACCAAATTTTATTTGCAATATTTGTATTACCAATATTTGTATTATCAGCTTATCTTCATTAACTAATAGCTATGTCAGTATTCAGTTAACTTTTAGTGATGATTTCCTATGTAAAAAAAACCTTAGAACAAAAGGAAACTAACACAAGTTATTTCATACAAAATTTTAATCAAATAATAGGCTAAATATTTTTAAACATTGCCCAGAATTTTGATAATTAAATGCCTTTTCGAAGCAAACAAACAAAATCATAGTCTTAAAAATGTATATTAAAACTACTATAAATAATATTTCATAATTTTCTTTGAGCGAACTTCGTATAAAAGAGAGAATTAAACTATTTCAAAGTAAGCAAATAAAATTGTGCTTTGAGATTCAGATGGAATTTTTGAAATTATATAGATAAGGTAATCACACACATTACTGAAAACCTTCTTGCGGCGTAAATGTGAAGCCCAAAATAAAATTTATTAAAAGTTTCAAAACAAGGCACTCAAAAATGATATAAAACTGTAAAATAATTTATAAATTATATTCAACGAATAAATCAACAAACTGTTTAAATAAGGGATAGAAAAGTTCTAACATAGAAATAGAAATATTAAAAAAGAAATGTACGGTTTATATAGCTCATGAGAATAATTATTTACGCCAAAATGCATTCCATATTACAGAACATAACGGCATTTAACCACCCATAATTTCGTAAAATTTTAGTACGAAACGAGCTACGATCCCTTTCTTCGCATACCGGCGAAAACTTCCCAGAGAAAAACTCATCATAATCCGCTGTCCAAAGTACACACTAAAGCAGATTCCCCAGTCTTTCCCCGAAAACTTAAACCGAGATTTATTCACCATTTGAATAACCATCTAATGTGCAGTCCCATGAATACATTCTTTTGTCGGCATGCCTTTATTAAGAAACCAGCACCACCGATTTGAAAGTCGGATATTTAAATGAGGCATTTTTCACCCTAACAAGAATTTCCCGAACTTTCCTTTTACCGGATGCATTAGGTGTATGCCAGCCTCATTAAAATGGGGTGGATGAAGACCGTAAACTTGAGTTGTCCTCTCCGACATTTTAAGGGAATAAGTCTCATCCCCTTTAGACCCCCTTTCCATAATACGTCTCCCACCACAATAGCTGTAAACTAGGAGAGCTGATTGGTAAACTGCCAACTTCTCCAAACTCTCTGGATTTTCGGGGCAGATCGATAATATCTGCTGGTTCTACCCTTTTGTCATCATCACCACCATCCATGGGACTTGCGCAGTTGACGGAAAGAGCGCCCCATACAAACACGCGCCCCAAGACCCTTTTCTATAGAAAATAAAAGAAACGTCTGCCCCACATTCCAATGGATGCCCTTTCTTCCAAGTCCGTGAAAAGTGAATGGTGTTTTTACTGCCGAACGCTGAAGCATAGAGAGAAAGCTTCCCTTTTCCGTGTTCTTTTAATTCGAGATCACTTTTGGAGCTTCCTTTCGTAAACTGCGCCTTTACTGGAAAAATGAAATTGGATTTAATTTGTTTCAATATTAGAAAAGAGTATTTGGATTATGCTTTATGTTTTGGAAGAGATCATAAAGTATTTGAGTGAATTAAAATACAAGAATGCTTTGAAAATCTGCCGCCGTAACTATGATATTGCTTCACAGAATGAGAGATAAAGAAGCGGTAAATCCTAACACACAAAAGAACAAATGTTTAACTCATTACATGTATGTGCTATTACTTAAGAAAAGCTTTCAAAAGATTGTTTTATATATTGTTTAATTTTAAATAATTTAATATAAATATTTTTTTTAAAAAAATTAAGCTTAGAAGAGTACTACATATTCTAAAGCTTAAGAATAATTTCTTTACATATAAACGCTAATCTGTACTTTCTAAGCTATTTTGAAAATAATATTTTTCATTAGAAATTGTACATTCATGTATTTTTACAAATCTCAAGAAATGATTCTTTAAAAAATGTATTCAAAGTTTTATATTTATTTTCCGATTAAAATTTTTCTCTGATTAATACATTACTCAAAACAGGAAAAAAAAAAAAAGGAGTAATTTTCGCAATAAATCTTACTTTTGAGTTATATATATTAATAAATCTTAAGCAGTAAGTCTAATAAGGGAAAATATATATAAATAATATAAACATTTTATATCATACTTAATACACACACACATCGTTATAATCAATGAGCTCACTTTCATAAACTAGAAATATATTTAACTCACTACATTTCCATGCATAAGTGCAACTTTCCATTTAACAGTTTTCTATGAACTAAAATTCTATCTATCCAATAATGGAGATGTAATCCGCCAATAAGTTTAATTGGTAACAAAATACGTGACTTTAATTTAACCAAAGAAATTTGCTTTTTTTATTACGATCAAAATCTTATGCGATGTATTGTTTTAGTCCTTTGAACTTAGTAGAAGGAAAACTTAATACCTTAAAAAAATGAAATTACGATATCTATGACAGAGGGAATAACTATGCTCAATTTCCCGAATATCTTCAGAGAGACAGTGCAATGATGAATTTACACTTAACTGCATTTTCCTCTTAAAGAAGACAGCAGTCGATTTATCAAACATTCCAATCTTAAAGCTAAGTCAATTGTAAGTCAAACCACAATGATGTACCGAAACCCAGAAATGAGTCTAATGTTTTCGAACATTTTATTCAGTAAAAGAAAGACAAATGCTGTTAAACTGTAGTCTTACGCAATTCGAAATCGGTCCATTCTTTGCTTAGTACTAAATACAATCTATAGATCCCATACATCGACACATTTTCAAAGACAATTCAAAACAAAGAGTTATCATAAAGATTCACTCAGCTATCCTGAATGTGACAAATCAAAAGCATTGGGGTTACAGCCTACGACCTGCACTCTGAAATATTTTTTATCACATCTATCTGCTTCTTTGTGAATAGCTTTTGACATTTCATCATGGCTGGTTTTCAATTCTCTTTGTTTTAAAAGCATTTATCCGGTTGTACTCACCTATTCTTTCATTCTTTAAACTCAGATATTACACAGTTTAGTATTGTGAAAGTACGTTGGAAGTCGTTCTTCCTTTGTAAGGCAAATTTGTTTCATAACTTGAAAGACCTATCGATGCCTCTTGACACAGATGTATTCATAAATGTGGCGGGTAATGCGAGAAATGAAATATGGAATCACTTTCAATTATTCATTAAAAGCATTGCTAATTCTTTTAGAAGTAATTTATTTTCAAATTTTTC
Source organism: Nephila pilipes (assembly GCA_019974015.1). Classification (NCBI taxonomy): domain Eukaryota; kingdom Metazoa; phylum Arthropoda; class Arachnida; order Araneae; family Nephilidae; genus Nephila; species Nephila pilipes. The sequence goes on along the minus strand of BMAW01018748.1, from coordinate 206,273 downwards.
AGCATTACTGTAACGAAAAAACATTCTTGTTATGTAGTTTTCAAAAGAGCGAATTAACATATGAATTTAAATATTTTATAATGAAAAGAAAAATTATAGGTTAAGAAGTGCTATTGCAATACATTCATTTAAAATCCTTCCATTGCTTATAAAGCTATAATTTTAAGAAAAACTTGTATGGTGTTGACATATATTAATTTGTGGTTCATAAAAGTTTGTTGAACGAAAGAAAAAGCAAACAACGAAAAAGTCTAAAGTTGCTTACATAAGTCACAAATTCTTAAACTATTTTCCATATTTTATAATATAACCTATTGTAATTTTTTTTTGTTAGCATTAATAAAATTCGTACTAATTTACTTCAATAAATAAATAATAATAAATAGCAGCATATGTTGACAAAATTTTAAAAAATTATTTATATAAAAACTATTAGATTTTAATTTTAATTACACTTACCATTTATTTAGTTTTTTTTTTTTCTCTTTTATTTAATTCCTGATTGTATGCAAGCTTTTTTTTGTTCCTAGATTTCTTTAGATTGCTTCTTTTCATGTTTTGTAGCTTTTTCTTTCAATACTTTATCACAGAAAAATAACTGCTTTAAAAAACCAAAAAACTAGACACTTAACTCTGCAGGTCTCAATATTTCAAAAAATTAATTAATTTTTTTAGAGATATTTAATGCAAAATGTAAACAAAAGACATAAGATCAAAACATAAGTTTACAAGTAATCGTTTCAATCATATCATAAGACGTTTACATCGATTGTGAAGCCATTCCTGGAACTGAATTCAAAAAGGAAAAAACATTGAAATTATTTCCAAGAATGCCCCTACTCTGAAAATGTTACATAATAATTATCAATACATCGACTTTCAAATTCTTAGAAAGCTCTTTAAAACAGTCATTCATCAAAAACTCATACGAAAAAAAAAATGCTTCAATTAAAGGTTTAAAAACTGACCGAAACAGGCAAATTAGTCATCAATCAAGTATTTCTATCAAACAAAACCACATTACGATCAGTAATACTTCCAAAAGACCTCCCAAGTCAACATTCACAAGTTCGCAGTGAAACCGGGCCCTTTTCACTCAAAGGCGGCATTACAGTCTATGCGTTCCTTTCCAGCAGGGCGCAAGAAAGTAGTGCTGAAAAATATCCCTATTAACTAACGCCCCATCGCGCAAATCAAACAAGAAGACCAATGGATCAGAAGTTCAGCATTTTTGCTTTTATTACTTACTTAACCTTTTTCAAACCGGCAACCGGTCTTGCTAGTGACTAAATGCGCTGTTCCTTCAGTTCACACGCAAGCCTCGGTATTCCTTCCACCCTTCAGTATTGGATGGCTACGGGGGGTAATTACACCATTGGTGGATTTTTTTTTATTTACCTGTTTCATTCTTAAAGGACCAGTCCGAGGAAAAGGGTTTAAGACTGCGTGGATTCAAGTTATTACAGTTTTCAAATCCTCGCGTGTGAGATGCATGGAGAAAAAGAACGACCACGTAGCTAAAGTGTGATGTGCTACTGAAATGGAAGATAAAAATTTACAGCACGAAAAGAGGGGGTCTAAGAATTTCCTTTAAGAGAGAGAATATAGTTCCTTTTTTAAGAAAAAAGAAAAGAAAGATTGAAGCGTTGGTAATTGCATATTATTTTCCATGGGACCGAAGGAAATTTCCCCGTGCTCGTATAATCTTCCCATTCCAAATCAGCAGACGTTTACTGCATAAAATTATTCTCTCAGCTCATTTTAATGTCTTATTGATTTCTCATTGATATTTTACTTTTGAATTTGTGAAACAGATTCCCGAACTGAGAAGAACGGCATTATACAAAAGAGATATACCATTTGCAGGAACGCTGGTATTGGAATAATCAATGATAATTTTTTTATCGTTATATCCTGATGTAACTTACCAAATATGCTAACTATTTCATAGAGGTTATTGCTCTGGAAATGTATCAAATAACACTTTTGTATATCATTGATTGAAACAGAACTATAAAAATTCCATTTATTTTTCTACTAATTAGTACCAATATTACATGTTAAGTTTTAAGCATTTCCTTAAATGTTTCGTTTTCTACGAATGATTTAATCAATCGTAAATACACTAATGGTTCTGCATTCCTTTGGTAAGCTTTTTGCATTTAGTTAGAATCGTATTGAATATATGCAGACACGAATTCTTTAATTTGAGCTATTTAATATTCTTAGACACGGTCTTGTCTCTTTTAATTAACCTTAAAAAAAAGTTTTAGATCATTTGTTTTGAAATTCAGATAAAGTTATAATATTCAAACGAAATGTTAAAACACATTAGTGCGAAATGAAAATAATTATGTCTTCTCCTTACATTTAAGAGAGAAGTTAATAAACTAATTTCAAATCAAACATTATTGCTGATAACAATACCGCTTTAATATGTGTACGTGCGTTTATTAAAGATAAGAATTGCTTTAATCCTGATCAATATATACCGAAAAACAAATTTCAATAATACAGTTCTAACAAAACAAAATTCTAACAAAACAAAAAAAGGTGGCAAAATGCTCTTAAACTCCAAAATTTAAAAGAGAGACCATTCGAAGTAAGGACTATATCTCATCTTTATAAAGCAATTTTAATTCCTATAATTAAAAGAAAAAGTTACTATCACTGAATTTTAAAAAAGACATCATAGTGACACTCAAGTTAAAAAAAATCCATTAAAATGCCACACACTTAATGACAATTAATCGATATTTAATGTATCACGTGGGGGGGGAGAACCAAAACATTTTTTTTTTTTCACAATAAAGAGTACATAAAAATTATTGAAACGAAAAAAAAAATCTAATAACAGACATTTAAAAAAAAAGAGTACGAAAAAGAAATGGTTGATGTCTTGAAATAAAATTCTTGTCAAAAGCCAATAAAAATGTGACGTAACTGAAATGTATCGGAAAGTGGCCTGGATGTGCAATAAAACTAAATTCTAAGAAAAATAAAGAGAAAGAGGGTGAGAGAAAAACGTCAGAGCAAATGCAATGAATAACATTCGAGTATTCCAGAAAGGTAAAATGAAGGTTCATAATGTTTCTTTACTTCGTTTTAATTAACTTTTATCTAGAATGGAAGGCTTAAAAAAATCTCTGTATGCTAAATTTAGAGGCGATGGGCTTAAAAAGCTTCTCAAATGGTTTCCGTTAATTTTCACTTTTTTTTTTTTACTAAATTAGAGGAGTTTCACTTCTTTCTCCTCTCCTCTTCTTCTCCCTCCACTTTTCAATATTCTCGGTTACTGCAGTTCTTTTAATGGTTTTCGATAAAAACAAATACAAATCTGAAAGTGTTTAGCGTTTCACTAAGTATTTAGCACGTCAATTGATCATTACTTTAAAGAGAAACCTTGCAAGTTAGGTCGGCTCCTTATTAATAAACATCAGTGAAAGCAGACTACTTTTTAAAGTAATCTTTGAAAAGAAATTTCACCATTTTTTTTTTTTTTTTTAAATTTTCATCTCTTTTTTCTTTTTCTTTTTTTTTTTTTTTTTTTTTTAATTTTCAATCTTCTTTCTTTTTAGCTTTCAGAGCATGTTTACAGAATCTATTATGCAATTAATTCTAGATCACAACATGTAATTTGGTTGTGGCATGCAAAAATACCTTTAACACTAACTTATTATGAACGCTTAACACAAAATGTGATTCAATGTTAACTAAATCAAATATTTAACAAAATATAAAATGGTCTTATTCTTTTGCAATGTCATGGTTTCTTAGCGATTAAAACTAAAAAATTATATTTTCTTGGAGCTTGATTTACTCTCAAAGTACTGAAAAAAAATCCGTTAATACTAATAAAATAAGACAACGAAAAATTAATACATTTTTTTTTTTCATTTCTATAATTAAAATTACACATTTTTTTTATAAGATGCATTTCAAAATTTATAGAAAAGAATATTTTAGTAAATTTACTTTTTCATCAATAAATGGGGAGAAAAATAAGACCATGTAGATTCCAAAGATTAAATTGAACACTATTATTATAAGAATAATATTTAGAAGAAAGTTAGATAACAGAGAGTTAAGAAATGCTAAAAAGAATGTTTTTCCATTTTAAAAAAATGATTTCTCATTTATCATCTATTATTTTGCTTATATAAACATGCTGTTTTTAGTTGAGGATTAGGCTACATATCTGCATTCATGTCGTGCTGAGCTAATTGTATTAATATATTGGGCCAATAATTAAATTTCTTTAATATATTTATATTTTAACGTTGATTTCGGAACATAAAACGCACTGCAATTTTAAATCGATTTTTTCAATGTTATTCGTTAATTGATTGATAGTTCGCTCTCAGAAGCAACACAAAGGCTATTGGCGACGGACTTAGTAATTTTGAACCTCGATCAAGTGACACGAGTGACACCTGCCAAACTTGTATACAGCGCAAACAGGAAGATTTGGGACCTCAACAGATTTAGTATGTATCAGCCTCTTGTTTCAGCAAGTCATTAGAGGCATCAAGACTCAAACCCATGACACGACGGAATCAACGCCGGCTCAGAACTAGTGATCATGACTACTTAGTTACCGCGACTACTTTTCTATGTAAAATGATGTGACTTTAAGGTCCTAAAAATTCACTGAATTTATTTCAACAATTTAGTGTAAAAACTTTAAAAAATCCATTCAAAAAAGGCTTTTAAATCCTTACTTAAACGCTATAATTATTTTCACAGAAAAATAATGTGTCTTTATTGAAATCTCAAATTAACTAAGCAATTCCGTTTTTAAATAATTAAAAAACGAATATCATTTCCTAATATGTAAAAGGACACTAAACAACCTTCAAGTCATCCTATGTCAGATATAATTTAACATAGCGTTTAATTATGATATTGAAACTAATCATAACACAATGTGGCTCAGTCTTTCGTAATTTATAAAATCAGATATCTATCCTCCAAGGGGCAGAAATAGACCAAAATTCTCCCCGTTCTCATTATGAACAAGGTTTCCGTACATAGGTTGTTTTTAGAACTGAAATAGTATGCTATTCAGCAATAAATAAATGTTTTTTATGTCGAGCGTCGCCTACAGTAAAATGTTTATTAGGCGCTGAGTACAAACACGTTTACACGACATCGTTATTTCTCTTTCTACCACTTTTTTTTTTTACTTAGAAATGAATGACTCAGAAAAAGTAGAACTGTTGCGTATAAAGATTCAGTAAAAAATAAATATTGAGTTTTTAGATCAATTATTTACGAATTAAATTAACTTGAATGATACAAGATTTTTAAAATTTTCTAAGCTTCTAATTTCATTTTTCTTTTTTTTATCTTTCATATTTCTTCTCTTCACCACTCATAAAAGAATGGACAAAAAAAAAAAAGATGCGAAATGTTTACACAAACAGAAGCAATGGATGATGCATTAAAATAATTAAATAACATTTTCAATCATTTTTGCAGTGGGGAAATGATAAATATACATAAGTTCAGGTTTTATTTTCATTTTTTTTTATTTAAAAAACGTGTCAAAAAAGTGAAATTTTCGTAATATAGATTTAGTTATAAAATATGAAAATCTAAAAAAGTATACATTTAAATTATAATTAATGAATAATATAAAATATATTACTTTTGTTATGAAAATAAAAATATTTTTTCTGAATTTTTCATTTCCTTCCCATTACATAGAAAGTGTTAAAAAAATAGATAAAAAATTTGTTCACACAAAATCAGCACAAAAATAAAATAAAAAATAACTAAAAAAAATATTAATTTACTTTCGTTGAAGAAAAATTTATGAAAAATGAATTTTTCGTTTATTTCCTCACTTTTTTTATGTGTCATAAAATAAAGAAATATTTGCATACACAAGATTCGGCAAAAGAAAATAATTATGAAATAACTTAATAACTTTAATTATCCTTTGTTGCTGCAGAAATAAAAGTACATCTCAAATTTTCATTTCTTTCTTACAACTTGTTTTAAATTACATTCGAATTTTCTTTAAGCAGAAGAATTCTAGGTCGAATTGTGAATCACATAATTGCGCCACTGCAATTAGATTATTTAAAAAGTTGTTAACAGAGAAACAGAATTTGGAATCACGCCATAAGAGACGACTGGAAATTGAATCACCTCATCAAATACGATGAATATTTTTGTCATCATTAGATAAATTTCCACGCAACACAGTCATCTGAATATTAAATGACAGTCCGCAAGGAATCTTTTAGTAGATTGATGAAGGCAGTTCTTTCAAAATGTGTTTTTAAATAATCTGATGTAACATTTTTTAGAGTGATTAAGAAAAACATTTTTTTTCCACTTGAAAATTTAAACAAAGAATGGAATAGCAGATAAATATTACATAAGCAAATAATAATAAGCCATTTAAAGAACTAATTTAGTTTTAACGAAATTAATTCATCAGATTTCAAAATTCCATATTTTCATAAGCAAACGACACAGAATGATAAGTAATACATCAAAGCAAAGAGAAAACGTAGAAGTTTATTTTGAAGTTCGCAATATTTTTTTTTTTAATTACACGTATAATTTCAAGTCGATATGTATATCCTAGTCAAACACGTTTCAGAGGTAATTGATTGTATTGCAATATAGAAATCCGTTGTTTAAGTAAAATAAATATTTATCTTCAACAAACCTTCAAAGGATGAAATCGCATGGGACCGTATCAGGTGACTTAGGTAGCCAACTATGTAACTGCAAGTCATCTGGTCTACTGCGACAGATCCAACTGCGAGGTAGATACGTGAAATCTTCTAAAACAACTTTCGTGAAATAGCTTCACGAAAACACACGAGAGCCACTTACTGTTCATAAAAAATAGCTTCCCTATTTTTCCTTTCAATTCATGTATTACTTGTCATTCAGTGTCGTTTATTTTTGAAAATGTAGAGTTTTGAAATAGGATGATTTATTTTGAATAACCCTATATTATGTATTTAAAAAAATGTTGGAAAAGGAATATATAGCATTCACACAAAAAATTCTTTACGAAAAATAAAAATTATATGCAAATTTTGAGGAGAATAGGGATATATTATGCAAATAAAATAGTTTCCAGCTAAATTTATATTTGAAACGCTAAATAACGACTTGTAAAATCTTTATCAAAAAAAAAAACATCATGATGCATATCAAAGATTTCATTTATTGTGTAGTTATCTGAGTATGATGCAGACTATATTTGTTAAAATGTATTTTTATGAATAATTAACTGGGTATGATGATGACAATATTAAGTGAAAATAAATATCATTAAATTGTTTTAAAATTTATTTTTTTATTCAAATGGTAAAGAAAGGATTTTCTTTAAAAAATATACTTATTTTAGTTTGTTCTTAAGATTGAATTAAGAGATCCAGTAGAGAATTTTAATTATTTTAGTACACAACACTCTTAAAATATTTGACAGAAAACAATCAAAAATGATTGAAGGTTATAATATAATTCCTAGAATCATTTATTTATTTGTTCTATATAAATTTTGAGAAAAATATGATTACGTAAAGTAACACAATAGCTTTAAATATTATTACTTGATGTTCGACAATGTTTTGTTGTTTCGCGAACATGACAGAAAAAAATAAACCAAACATTTAGCTAAGAATTTTCTTCTATGTCAAAACTAATTTATCAAAATTGCAAAAGTATTATGATCTGAAACTATAAAGCTAATTCAAATTCTTCCAACTACAAGAATATACCATGGCACCTGAGTATGAACAAATATTTCAGAGATAAAAGGAAAAGAAATTATGAGCTAACGTATATAGCTTTTATAATAATCATAATTCACATTTAAGTCACGATTTCAGAAGACAAAGGAAGGGAAGAAACTCTTATATTTTTAGAAAGTCGATTCATAGAAAATTTTAAATTATTCCTGAAACCAATTTAGGAAATAAAATGTACCATCTAATGTTCCTCGTGGGTTTATAAGAAGTAAAAGGGGAAAAAAATTATATATAGAAAAAAATCTCAATAAAACAGAAATGAAAAAGTTTTGAAAAAACGTAACAGGAAAAAAGAACAATGTGAAAAAAAAAATGTGAAATTGGAATTCGTTCAACTTAGAAGAAATGGTCTTTTCGTTTTCTAATGTGGCTACGGACGCCATTTCGCCATCCAATTCAATACTACAGTACGATTTTTTTTAAGACTTTTTAGTTTGTACTATTTTTTAAACTTTTCTTGGTTTTTTTTTTCTTTTAACTTCTTTGCTTTTTTTTTCGGGGGTGGGGGAAGGTCTAGCCACTTATATTTTTTTCCTGAGGTTCTGACTCTTTTATTTTCATATACCTGTTCGATTTCATAAGAAAAATAATAACTTTTTCTTCTTTTTTTACTTTGAAGAAGTGGACAGAGATGAAATAACGAAAAGCTTCCTGTTATCAAAAATAACAAATATATATGTCTAAATAAAATATAAAAAGATAGACAGAAAGATAGAAATTACAAAAAAAAAAAAAAAAAAAAAAAAAGACTGGGGTAGCGCATATTTTCTAAGCCCTCTTGGATACTTGGACAATGGGAGAATTTTAAAAAATGTGATGTCAAAGGTAGTTTTTGCTATGGAGAATTTGAGGACAATGATTGAATGTGACACATAGAAAGTGGTCTAAGCACTTTTGGTATAGACGGACAGTCACTTTGAAATGGTCCAACCTAATAATATTTCACATGACTGTCTAGGGTTTAGTCTAGCTTTCCACTCTTCGTGCGAGACACCTTCAGAGACTTCTCGGCAAATTAGATTTTAAGAAATTTTAAAGATATTTTCTAAGGCGATGGTCTAAAATACAAGGAGTGAAGATATTGAATTTGCTTAACATTGCTAGGAAATTTAATTTTTTTGTACGAATCGATACCACATGCCAAAATTAAAGTATATATTTTCAGGAAAGTAATGAATTAGCAATTAAGATGCAGTATTTTTATACAGTATTATATTATTATTTTTTAATGTGTACTTAATATTTATTCCAAATTTTAAGCAAATAGCGTAATTGTTTCTAAATTTCGCTAACCTGTATCATAAATATTCATGATGTAATTTCTTAAGTTAAATTAATATTGATTTCAAAATTGAATACATGAATGAAAATTGAGAAAATGGATATGAAACTAACAAATTTTACTGTCTTTTTTTCTCATTTTCATTCTAAAGAATGAAAATGTTAATACAACATTCTGGTTTAGTTTTATCAACGTCATATTAGAGTAACACCATAGCTATTGGCGATAGAATTAGATAAATTTGAATGACAGTCCAGAGACGAAGTCGACACCCGAGTTGGTGTCTGTGACCCAGTTCCATTATGAGTGCAGCACATCGGATTCTTATTGGAACCAAGCCTCTGATCCGCAACTTGAATTCGCGACCATGAACATTTGGTTACAGTGACATATCACAATATAACCTTAATTTTAATTTTAAAACATATTTCAAAATTGTTGAGATCTATTTAAAAGCCACTGAAACATTTTAAAATTTCCAATACGATGCACTCCCAACTTACCACTTTATTTTTTACTCGACAACTATTTTAGAAAATCTTTTTTCTATTCTTTAATCCTTAAAATATTAGTTTTTAGGTGATACATAAGATAGTGTGGTGATCTATTTAAAAAATCGCCAAACGTTTGTCAAAGTAACCGACTTGTATACTTTATACTTCATTTTAACAATTTATATCTAATAAAAACTATAGTATTTAATAAAAAATCATATTGATACACATAATTTATTTTTAACAAATAAAGAAAAATTTCACCAAAACTATACAAAAGTATAAAGACACATTCTTTCCTTTATCATAGAAAAGTTTTGAAAAAAAAAATAAAAAAAAGAATTAAATCAATCTGAAAAAGAATTAAATGCAGGGGTATAAATTTAAATGATACAATTTATGTTTGAACATAAATTGTATCATTTAAATTTATACTTAAATTTATACATTATTCGTATACTTTGAAGTACACGTCAAATTTGGTGTGATGTTTGGAATTGATAAAGATTTAATTCTGGTAAGACTTTTCTTTAATTTAACCTTTAAAACATAGTTTGACGACTTTTTTCAAAAGTTGCAAAAAATGCCTCTAATCGCTAACTTGTTTTATATACTTTATTAAAACTGTTAACATCTAATAAACATTATATCATTTATCGAAAACCATACTAATACAATTTTTTTATTAAAATTGCATCAATAAATCAAAATTTTATCATAATTATCCAAAAATAATAAGACACATTTTTTTTTCTTTATCATAATCGAAACTAACACAATCTGAAAAAGAAGTAAACGAAAAGATAAAAAAAAAAAAGAAAAAGAAAAAGGAAATGATACAATTCGTGTTGTCCTGTTTCGCGAGAGAAGCTCTCGATTAGATATAATTACTGTCATTTGCAGTTAATCATTGAGATATCTAATAGATGGCGAGAGACATTCAAATCACGATGAAGGTGTTCATTACGAGGTGACAATCTGAAGGATTAACTGGCTTCGCGTCCAGAATTCTACGAACCCGGATTTCTAGATTCTGGATCATTTAATACATATATGAATATTTGTTCACTTCCTACAAAAGCTTGATCACCTGAGAAATAGAGAAGGAACAATATGTTAAACTTTCCATGAATGTTATGAGTACCAATATACCACGGAATAATTTTTTTAATACATTGAGAAAAAAAAATTAACAATGGTTTTATCTTAATAAACAATAAAAAAAAAATACATAGTGAATATAAAGCAAATGAATAATGAAGGTTGTACGTCGATGAGCGTCAAAGAACATTAAATAGAGAAATAATAGAAAATGAGGTTGTTAGTTTTCTTTTTTAAAGGTAACTCGGATATTAAAATGCTTTAAATTTTACATTTTTTGTTAATTATTATTTCGCAGTTAAAAAATGAAAGAGCTCTACGCTGATTCCTTAGATGTATTATGTTTGGTAATTTGATAAATAGAACGTTTGAAAACATAATTTTAATATTGTAGACATATACCGTAGGAGGGGGGAATCTACTCCATAAGAGGTAAAAAAGAACTGTTGATTGTTTTAGTTAAAATTAAATTTTTTTTTGTACGCATTTGGTCTTATTTTTGTGTTTCGTGCACTTTTAAAAATCATTTGTTATGCGTTTTAATATTGAATGCTTTAAGATTAACTGTTATGAATGCTATTGATTTATTTTTCAAATGCAATAATATTTTATTTTGTTGAAAACTTTATTGTTTTTATCACAATTCAAAATTATTTACGATTTCTTAAGAAAAAAAAAGAGAAAGAAATTGGAACAATAAAAGAATTAAAAAAAGCTGATTCCTGTTTTAAAATTCATTGCAGTGTGAATAAAAAACTTTTAAACACGAAATCCTTAATCCACGAAGATTTAAAGTTATAAATTTTTAATTTGTCCCCTCAGTTCATCCCATAGCGCCAATACATTGTAAGTGAAATAAATAATAGCATAAGCAACAAAGACCATAATTGATTAAAACCTCCCATATCTCCTCAACAACCATCACCCAATCCACTTCGTTTCGCCTTCAATTGCTTTAAAAGGCAAGGGACTTACACCCAAATACCAACACAAAGATCTCCTACACACAAGAAACAACTACCTACCTACACAACAAACACCAAAAATCCCGACTGGGTCCTCATAATGATATCGCTTTCTTGGGATATCGAAACAAACGGACCCCGTCCAAACGTCCGGCTTGCTATCCGGGAGAACTCAGGAGTAAAGTCCGGAAATTGTGTTTGTGGGATTCCCACAAAGAAGGGGGTAGGAAAGAAGTTAAAGGAATCGAGGATATCAGGAACAGTGCCAAGTGATGCTTTGTTGTATCGTTCATTCCATTCAGTATTTTTGTTTCAGATCGTTCACATTTAAGGTTGGAAATGGCATCTAGTAACCGACCTCGAAAAGTAGTTACTGGTGGAAGGTTTCATCTACCCGTATTTACGTCACAGAAGGAAACAGTCTGCATCAGCAGGGTGGGATAACCTGGAATGTTTGTGTGGTATTTTTGGAGGGTGTACTGACTGATTCGGTCTCTCCTGTGGGTGCTTTCTGACTTTTCACCTGATATGCTCATTAAAAACATTTGCTTTTTTCCTCTCGTTTGTAAGACCGGAAGATAAATTGTTTGCTTTATTTTCTGTTTTGCTGATTCGTTTTCAAAAGTATATTTTGGGTTCGTTACAAATATAAATATGCGTAATTAACATTCTTGGAGAGAACAGGATAACTGTAAAGTAGCTTTCTTTGTTTTTAATTGCATTCTTAAGCTGTTTCGTTTTTTTTTTTTTTTTTTTTTTTTTTAAGTTTTTTAATTAATTTTGCGTTATCAACCTCATTAGCAAGAAATCTTTAAATCCAGAGATTCTTTAACAAGTCAGTTTTTTTCCTTCTTAAAATTGTCCCCATTTATTTCTTCAGAAATAAATATTCTTATTAATATTTAATATCAATACAATTTAAGATTTTAAAATCTACATTTTTATAGAAATTTTCATTATAATGGTTGTAAATCGTGCATATCTATAATCACAAAAATTGAATTCTTTTTCGCACCATCCAAAGGCGTCTATTTGCTTGATTTTTTTTAATCAGCATGTAGTTGGCTATTTTTCGTATATCCACTTTTACTTGGTATCATTGTAGAATCAGAATATTTTAATTAATATGTGCCCCTTGTGGCAACAATAACATCTCATTTCCTATGTATCAGGAAATCGAGATTTTGACTCATTAAAAAAATCTGTTTCGTTTTACAAGATGTGATCTGCGCATTAGAATATGTCAGTTTTAATACTATTGTAAAACCTGATTTCTATAGTCATGGAGATATGTTCTGTTATATGATAAATGTTCCAAACTTAAATAATATTCATCAACATTAGACGGAGATTGACTTTCAAATAATATGTAAATTTGAATTTGTTTGTCTGTCTTTTATACAAATCCACACCATTGTTTGCATCAATCTAAATTTTTTACAATACTTGCAATACCTGCAACCCGTAGTTCCAGGCTATGCTGTCATCTGATGTTCAAATCCTGGATTACCACTTAGAAGGGGAGATGTTTTCCCACCACATTGGGGGATGCTTTCTTACCCCATGGCAGGTGAAATCTGTTGACTTTGTGAGTCAACGGCATTTAGAACCCTCGATTATTTGGTCCGAAGGTAGTTTGTTCGGCCGTTATTTTGTGGTGCTCTTATCAACTAGAGGAAAAGGGATTCCACAGCGAGTTAGCTATTAAGGCGTTTTAACTCCTGCCGTCATTGATGAAAAGAACCACCATAATTTTATTTCAGCATAATGGTTTCGTTTTATTTCTATTTAAACATTGCAACTACCACAAAAAATACATGTTTTAGTCACACAATATACGAATTATTCGTTGTACCAAAGAAAACAACTTTTCAAACTTTGATATTAATTGTTCACAAACATAAATAATAATTTGAATAATTTTCAAGTGAATTGAATAATTTTTTGAATAATTCTCAATTCTCTTTGACTTAGTCAATGTGAAAAACTATTTTTCTTTCTCACTATAAGCAAAACATTACAAATGATTGACTGGTTTCTTAAGATTGCAGAAGAAGCAACATGAGGACTATACGCGCCAGACTCAATTTAGAAGGCACTATCTTCAATTGGAATATCTCTTCTTATCCCTATGCCATCAAAAAGTTAAGGATTTTAATCTCTGGCCAATTATACGAGTATCAACTCTCAGACACAAATATCTTAGGAAAGAGAAGACTAGTTAAAGGAATAGTTAAGAGTCTGATTCATCAACAAGCTAAAACACTGTCAGGAGGACTTTCAATACTGTAGAATAATCTATTGGAAATAATATATATATATATATATATATATATATATATATATATATATATATATACACGTAGTGCAATGTAAAACAAAAAGGAACTTTTGAAGCAGAGATAAAATTTTATCTCACTTACATAAAATAACGAAAAAAACCTTATTCAGTGAATCTTTCAACATACCACACCAAAAGTATCATAACTAAACTCGTAACTATATCAAATGCGTCACCCTGGGCTGTATGACAATAAGTCACAAAAGCAACTGTAAATAAAGTTGTAAATAAAAGCTAATTTATAGCTCGTTTGTGTTCACCTCCACCCGTTGTTTAGAAGGTGATAGTGTAGAGAGCAAATAAATAAAGAAAACTGTGTGTAGAAAGAAGGTTGTTGCTCTTCTGGAACAACCTCCAGAATTAGAATTCTCACTCCTCGGGCAGTTTTTCTTTTCTTTTAGTCCGTGTGAGGGGGCTTATTTCTATTGTGATTTTCCAGCAGACAGAAATAGAATTTTTTGGCAGAACTAGTTTTCGGAACGAGCGTGCTCTTGACGTGCATTTTGTTCCCGCTCTTCACCAATTTTTTTTCGCAGCTATCTTCAATTTTTTTTTCACAGTTCCTACCATATTTTTTTTTCGCTTTTCCGTCTGCATATATCTTCTCCCTCTGGTAAATTATCTGTTCCAACAATGTCCCGACGCGTGTAGAGCATTCGATTATATATCCCATTTTCCGCCAAAGAAATGGAATTCCGCGTTCCGGAATTCTTGGTGGACGAAAAAGACAATTCCGAAAAAGAATAAGTTAGCGACTCTAAATGGCGGAAAATTGAAAGACGATGGCGAGAAATATTTTTTGACTTTTTTTTCGCCTCGATGTTGTACGATTTTCATCGCTTTCTTCATGTACTTCGATTATTTACTTTTTTGATGATGTTTAGAAAGAAATTTCTAAGGAAGCAAGCTCTTTTATAGAAAACGTACAGTGTAGCATGAAGAATAAATACAACATAATGTAGGAAGAAATATATCAAACTATCTCTCTCTATATATATATAATAAAATTTTCGAAACACTCCACAATATTTTACACTCGTTTTCAAATTGGTTTTGGGATTTATATTCATTAAATATGTATTTTATAACAGAAGGATTTTAACAAGAAAATGTGTGTTTCATTTATATTAGTTAATTGATTTAATATACAGCAAAAACTTTCTATGTTTGACAGTACGTTTTTTTAAGAATAATTTTAAACTTAAATTTAAAGAGAAAAATAATAATAATCTGCAAAATTTAACACTGAATTGATTAAAAACGAACGTTCAAAGCTATGCAATTGCAGCTGAATAAATTAAACTTACACGATGAAATACTACTAAATTATAACATTGCTTTTATATTCAATAGAAGATGTTAGCGTTCTGTAATAAAATATACTTCATTTTAGAACACTCTGAAATTTTAACAATTTATAACGAGAAATACACGATATATCCTTACTAAGTGTGTCGCTGTATTACAATGGACTATAACAAATAAAAGCGCAGCATATTATATCAATTTGATGTGCACAATTTCAGCGTTTAAAATGAATAAAATAGCAAGATTTGTAATGCAATTATCTCTATTTCTTCTTTAAAAAGCGAGATGATAAGAATAATTTATCGGTTAGGATAAAACCCTTTCAACGGAAATGGCTCTCATTAAGTTTAAACAAATTAAGAGCTTAAATGAAGTCCATAATTTGAAAAGGAAACTCCAATTGTTATTCATCTCAAATAATCCAATTACGACGTGAAAAAAATTAAATCAGTCTGGATGTTTTGATTTCGTTTCTTACGCTTATTTTATCAAAAGAATTTAAAAATTATTTTTCATGGCGAATGAATAGTTTTGACAAATAAATTACGTTTAATTGGTTCGCCAAGAATTTATTCCGACTAAATACACATTGTATTTTAATGATTTTCGAATGAAAACGCTTCGCAAGGTATAGAAGATTTTCGAACAAACTATTCTGCAAAATTAATTTCGAAATAGTCTGAAATAGGAAGCGAAAATCAAAATCATATCGGTGAAGAGGAACTTCAGAAAAGTATCAAACTATGCTCTAAAAATAAAAGTTAAACTTGATACTTCCTGATAAAAGCATACGATTATTTGGTTTGTGCAAAGTGACTCAAGCATTCCATATTTTTAAATTCCAAATATAACTTATGGCGGGCAACATTTTTGATAAATTATTCAGAGAATAGCAGCACGATGTTTTCAAACACGAAACATCTTTGCAGATATCAACTCAATAAAATATGTCATGAATTGTTGTAATGTTATGGTAGTGTAAACATATTTTACATTTAAAATAATAATTTTTTTAAAAAAATGTTTGATGTTGAAAGGATTCTCATAAAGAATAATGTACTATTTTTTATTTATAGATTGATGTATACCTTAATTTGTAATTTACTAAGAATAAAAGAAATTATAGAATATTGGAATAAATTGTACAGATTTTTAACGCTATTGAGAAGTCACCATTTTGTTTCACAACTCATTTCTTTTTAATTATGCTTTCTAATCGGAAATCCAAGTAAATGTTTTGATAGCATTGAGAAGTGAAATTACTTATTTTTGCATTAATTATTTTTCCATTTCATTACAACCCCTGAGCAAGATATTGCAAGTAGAAAAAGGGTTGCGCATATTCCAAAATAATCTTTTCTACTTTGGAATTTTATAATCTTTTCTACTTTGGAATTTTAAAAATAAGTATTTTCGTCAATTTTAAAAATTATTCAGCAATAATTCAATCAGACGTTGGAGAGTACAAATTAATAAAAATGAAGCATTTCTTCAAATATTGTTCATACATGATTAACACTAATTTTATGAATGTTCGATAAATTAAGATTAATTTAATGCACTTATTAACTATTACAACAAATTACGATATTCAAGAAATTACCATATCTCGTCAGAAGAGAATGAATAACATTCTAGATAAATCAATAACAAAATAACTATCTAGTTACATTCTTCATTGTTTTACTGTATCTTAAAAATAAACCCATGATATAAACTATGGAATCTTTATAACTATGAAACCATTGATCGACCAACCTCTCAACCAATATAGAAAAAATAAGAACTTCTCAAATTCCTTTAACAAAGCCTTCATTGCTCGAATTTTCCGACAAAATTTCCGAAAATGTTGAGCGCTATCTACAAATACAAGAACCCTACAACTATAAAAGAATTTTCTAATTTCTAAGAAAGAAGCAAGCTCAATAGCAGTAACGAGTAGAAACTTCATTAGGTGGTTTTCACTCAGAGAATATCAATGCAAGCTACAAACAAATATTTTTTTAAAAATAAATCAGAACGTATTTCCTGTAATTTTAATGATATACATATATACGCAAAGAAATTAAGAAAATCCTTAATTTCCTAAAAATAACTATTCTGAGATTTAGAAGAACGATCCTTTAATAACAAATAGAAAAAAGGATTCCAAGAAATGAAGAGCAAAATCCATTCTTGCACTTATCTTGTTTCTTTTCTTGAAGAAACTCGGTTAAATTTGAAATGTATCGAATTAGAATTTAGAGTTTGGAAAACAAATTACTTTACTAAAACGCTCTCAATCGATTGCTTAAAGAGTGTGTGCATCTCAGCATCTAATTATGTAGATCTTGATCATTTTTTTCATGGCTGTTTCTGACAATTAATCGATTACATTTTCATTACTGTATATCATGAGGTCACAAAATCGATACAAAAATTTTAAGAAAAATGTTTTATTTATTTCCTTTCTTCGTTATTCTACTGCCATTTAAAAAATGAAACACTCTAAAAATGTATGCAAAATTCGTTATTTTCCATTATCAAGGTGATAATTAATGCTCTGTACTAAGTAAAAATATTATACCTGCATAAAATACGAAATTCCATTTATTGAAAATAAAACTTGATTCATTTATTAACGTCACAGTTAGGAGCAATACGAGAGCTATTGGTGACAAACCTCGAGATTCTGAGCTTTGGTCCTCACCCAAGCAGGTAACAGTCCTCAGACTAACAAAGTACACCATAGAAGACCTGGAGACTCCACAGGCCTTCATTTGCATAAGGACTGGAAACCAAGACAAAAAAAAATAATAATAAAACGCAGGACACGAGCTAGCGATTTTGAACCATTGACAACCCTCTGCGGCCACACAGAATTTAAAGCAGTAATCGTTATTAAAGAATCAGGTATATATTTCTCTTCTTAAAATATGAAAACATAAAAACTTTAATTTCATTCTTCAACAATGTTACGGTTCTTCATCCGAATCGAATTAAAACTTACAAATCACTCTTGGATGAATATGCAAAGTAATTAAGTTTCAATCTTGAAATATTCCGTTCATTTTATTATCAATATACATTTTTATGAGTTGCCTCACGCAGGTCTGTAATCGCTTTGTTACGAAAAATTAAAAATCAGCAATCACGACAAACCATACTGTTTCCGTGTTTTTATATGCGGTGCATTGTTATGAAGAACCGATGTTTGCTCTTTTAATATGAACAAGGTTGTCGATGCGCATATGGAAAAATACGGAAGCACTGTGTCCCTGAATTTCAGGGTTCTTTTATTATTTTTTTTTGTTCAGTCTTCTGTTTTATATAGAACAATTAATAAAGAAATAATAGATTAATAGTTGAATAAACGTTGTGAAATTGTGTTTTGTTCATACTGTGCAGTGAATAAAATATAGACCTGAACCGTGGATGAGAATGTATGCATTTAATAATCCATTTTACAGAATATTTATCTTTTTTTGTTGTTTTCTAATGTATTTTATTTTATTACATATTTTTCTGATGTCTAAATATATGCTTGTGTTATTATAAATCTCATTGGAAAAGGGCTCTTAATTTAAATTTTCAAATGATAATAAAATATTTCATACTCAAATATTGCTCAAGATTTTTATTCCAACTTTATAGAAAATTATGCTTAATTAAGGTGATCATTTCATCACAATATAAAGCACTAATTTGTATCGTTCTTTCAAATAAAAAAAAATTTCTCATAAAAAACTAATGTTAAAAATTATTTAAGACATGTTACATAATATAAAGGCCTGCATAAACTTAAAAAGGTAAAATATGCAGAATTTACAAAAAAAAAAAAACCTTAACAAACTTTACAAAAGTATTTTTGGTACATGGCCAAGGAAAACTAAGTTGAATAAAGAAGATAAGCACCAAAATTCTTATGGGTCTTTTTAATAACTCAATTCTAAGAAATAAGCTGCCTAATTCTTGACATTAATTAAATTAAATCAATTACCCTGCTGAAATTGTGCTTTAATATGCTGAACAGACAAAAACACGGTTTACATAACATGTATGTAATGATATTATTTCAGTTTCTTGATTTAATAGTTTTATAATTTATACTTTCATTACGTGTGTCAAAGTAAATGTGCTAATAGCGTTTGATTTCATTATGTATAAACACAAATGAATATAAACAATGGTAAACAAAACCTAGAACTATCTAAAAAAGAAGCAGGAAGTAAATTTCCTAATTAATCGAAATGACTCATCGAATCGCAGCTTAACACCTGCTAACTTAAAAGTTACAACGGAAAGCATAAAAGAAAATCAAACTGGTCCAGAATGGCAAATGCTGCTATTCTTTTGTACATTCAACAAAGGCAGATGCGTTCGTCTCTGCAACCACGCAGATGTACAACTTTTAATTCTTAAGCCGAAGATAAAGAACACACACACAGACACACACACACACACACACACACACACATATATATATATATATATACTATTCCTATTTTATTTTACAAGTAAATAAGTTTCTTCCCTTGTTTTAGAATAGAGTAGAGTTTTAACGTGATTTTTTCCTCCTCTTTTTTCTACGGCGAGTAAATAACGATTTTTTTTTGTGTGTGAGTAGCGATATTTTTGTTTTTCTAATTAAATTATGTACGTTATGTATTCAAAAGGCACGCACGTAGAAATTTACATGTTTTTCCACCCAATGTTTTTAAGTTGTTTCCTTAAGGTACATGTTTCATCTTTATGTATGTTAATTATTTTACAGGAGCAGAGAGAGAGAGTTTTGACTTTTTAATACGATACTAGTTTGATATTTTTCTATGTATTTAATTTAAAATATATTTATTATTTTTGAGCGTCATGAAGCTTCTAAGCTTTACGATGATCTTAATTCATCTGTTCTGGTAGGATTATCAATTTTTATTAAATATTCATCCACAAGTGGAACTCTTAATACTTTTTCAGTAAAACATTGAAGCAATCAATTTTTTTATAAGCTATTCATCCACAAATGGAATTAACTCTTTAATACATTTTGTGTATAACATAGAAGCAAGTTTTGAAATCAATATGAAAACCTTCTCGCAATTAGTAAAATAATTTTTTTTTAAAAAAAAAAGGTGAAATAAACAATAAAAAAATAGATTTAACAAAGATATTTTATGAAAATTTTGAACAGATATCTTTTTCTCAAATTTCATCAGCCAAACATAACCATTATTTTGTACGTTTCTATAAGACACACTTAAGAGTCCATTAAAATAATTCATTAAATTCATTTTAAACATACAAGTATTTCAAAAAAAATTTCAGAGATTTATTATATTACATAAATAAAATACTTCATTATATATTTTATTGTAATCCTTTTCTTGTGTTATACTAAAAACAATAACGCAATTTTAGTGAAGTGGACTTATTTAAGAAAAATTATTTTTAACTAACAGACAATGAACAAAAACTTTTAAAACTAGAAAATACTTTTATTGTTATATTATATAGGAACTGAAAGCAAGTGTTTCACCTAAAATATTTTTAATCAAATGCAAAATTTGTAAAATTCACCTTGATTAAAATTTTCTTATAAAATATACTTTAATTTGTAATTTTTACCAAAAAAAAAATTGTTCTGTTCAAAATGTGTATAGTAAACGGTTTAATTGAAATTAATAATAATATATGATTTAATTTGAAGACTTATTTTAAGACAATATCGTTTTAAAATTTAAATAGACCTAATTAAATGTATAAATTTAGCAATAAAGTCAGTCTTCCGAGAGAAAAAGTGTCTGCTGTTATTTATAACTTAAAATATTAGGGCTCTGGGTTGTGGCATAAAGTAAAATAGCTCCCAACTCATATTTCTTCCCAATAGTCCCAAAAATTCAGCGATAGATATTTTTCCAAATGGTAAATATTATTCTTTCCTCAGCTGGAGGGTAGGTACTTTTATTTATATATCGACTTACGCGGTTTCGTTTTGGGGGAGTTCTGAAATAAATGCGCTGTATTATGCTATGAGAAATATTTCTTCCAGTGGGGACCTTTAGCATCACTTCACGCCCCGAAGATTTTGACGTTTAAAAGATTTCCCGCTAGTCTCGACGTGGGCTGAATGCTAGTATTTCAAAACACATAGATTTTATGCCTAGGAATTCGTTTCCGAAATTGTAGAGGAAAGCGAGTCGTTTTAAAGAAGTTTCTTCTTGAATTCGTTTCCCCATAAGAATGTGAAGGGATTGGTTTACGGTTTCGTTTTAATTAGTAAATGGATAGTAATATTTTTACTGTGCTGGAGGAGCGTGGTTCGTAATTCATATCAAAGGGGAGTTCGAATTTTTATTATTTTTGTTCCCCAGAGATTCATTACATTTTACAAAACTTTTCTCCGTAATATTTTTTTTCTTTTGAAATATATTCATAAAGTGTAGACAACAGAAGTTGGCAAAATGCTAATTTTTCTTTCTCATTTGTCACATTTTCAGGGTTATTTTACTTCATATAACGAATACTTTTAAGTTCTTTGTATCCTTTTACACATCCTTATATTTTTTAAAAATTTCTTAACAATAGTAGTTCAAATATCGTTTCATGAGAATTTTCATTTTTAATTACTTTTGCGCGCAACAATTGTTTAATTTTATTTTTCTCCCGTGTCAATCAAAAAAACTTACTGCACAGTTCCATTTCCAATCCCACCTGCCACACCGAATGCTTTCGAAAAAAAATAAGAAATACTGTTTTTGCTTTCAAAAATGTAAATACGAAATTAAATAAATTAAAATCGTTTAAATGTGAAAATGATAATCATCAGTTATCTGTAAAAATAAATACTCATTTAAATAGAATAATATAGCGCATTCATTAATATAGTAATTTTAGCTATTTCATAAAATTCAAGTTAGAATGACTCAATTCTTAGAATTTACTCTACAATTACAAACTGCTTGGTATAATAAATAAGGGAGGCATCACGTCTTACACTCGATACAAATACCTATTAGACTGCCTTCAAATTAACCTGCCAATTTATATAAGACCCTTACTATTCAAGATGTCTATTCAAGTCTAAATTGATCTAATTGTAAGAGTCATGTTTAATCCAGATCTCCATTACTATGATATTCTGTACGACACTTGCAATTTACTAGCACGTTAAGAGATCATTGTTCATTAAGTTTGATGAGTTTATTTTTGTAATGAGAACTGAATAAACAAAGTACAAGTACATGGAAATTGTAAAATTTTCTGGTTAGAAGTATATTTTTTCACTATTAAAAGAGCCTGAAATATATATATATATATATACATTTAACTCTTGCGTCAAATGCAATTTGGCAGTTATTTTTTAATTACTATTTTTTAAATGTCAAAGAAACAACAGATGAACTTATATATATAAACCCCGCTTAAACTGAAAACTCGAGTGTATAAATTGTGATAACAAATTATACACTTGAGACTCTCATGTCTGTATAACATAATAAAAACGACATACAACCAACCAAATCATTTATTTAGTATTAATTATTTACAATTTTATTTTTTGATCGAAATAGTTATTTTTTAATCTATTACTTATAATATTTTTGTTACGAAACATATTAATTTTAATCAGAACTATAATCAGAAAATGTTCAATAGTTTTTTTTTTTTTTTTTTTTCATTTAAATGAAATTTAAATGTAGTGTAAAAAATTTTACTACAGTATTAAATATTTTATGAAATTAAAAAAAAGTTGAACTAAATTTCAATTCTACTTTATTTAGCTAATTTATAAGCCTTTCATCATTTAGTGGTCGTGAAATGCTTAATGATCACGATTCTCTACACAATTCAAGTCATGATTTAGATCATAAGAATCAAAATTTGATGACGATTTAAATTTAATTTTCACACTTATTTTCATAAATTCATAAATGCATTACTTATTGTAATTCCTAAGAATGTGTTTTTCAATTCGGTGTGCATCAGTATTAAACTTTTATGACAAATTTATGAAAATAATAACTGAAAATACTAATATTCTATTTCAGCTGTTATGGAGTTTTTCATATCAATGCACTGGCGCCTTGAATCTCAATAAAAAAATTCGAATTTTCCCATAATTCGGAACCTTAAAATGCTTCATTGAAACGCATTTCCTCATATTCTGCAAGTAATTAAAGCAAAACTGTTTAGAAATATTGCTTCTAATATTAAAATTTCGAATATTTATTTCTGAAGACCTCATTAACCAGATACGAGAGTTTATGTAAACACTGTAAAGAAACATTATCCATCCAACTAATTAAGTGGCAATTGTAACACGAAACTACCAAGATCTCATCGATGAGGTGTTTAGAGTTAAAGGCTTTCTTCTGCGCTGCGTTCTTCTCACGAAGATGGTTGAAATTGAGTTAATTAAGGCTATTTCCGTCATTACATAAAAGATGCTTAAATGAAAAGTATGTTCCTACACTTTTTCGCGTGAGTAAAACAGATTTTATATAAATGAAACTCGCAAACGTTGTATAAGGGAACAATTATTACTTTTTAGTTGTTAATGGATCAATGTTATATATCTGGATTAGTAACAAAAAGTTAGTAAGAGAGATGAAGAAGGTGTGATGGTATTATTTCTTTCCTCTGTCAGTTACTTTTTATAAATCATGATTTAATAAAAGGCTGGTAGATATTAAAAGATTGTTTGCGCCTAAAGTCAAAGAACTTGTTCGAAACTTGGAGCACATTTTAATCAGATAATTGTAACCGTTTTCATGAAAGTTTGCGATGTTGTAACACGTACATCCATTTATGATGCTGTTCTCTTAAAATTTAGGAACATTCCAAAAATACGTCATTGCTCACTCGAACTCGTAAATTTCAAAACCCATTTAACAGTACCGTGTAAGAGACCAAACACCTAACACATTTTACACCAGAAAAAAAAGGGAATGATTCAGATAGAAATGAGTATTATTATAAAAAACGCTGTCTCTAAAATATGGCGAATGCAGAATATAAAATTAATGTTCGAGAGTTTCGTTATCGGAAAAAAGTGTTCCAATTTCGATTTCCATTCTTTAACATTATACGAAGACAGCCTTAAAAGTATGAGTAAAAATGTTTTTATTTGCTTCAAGAGAAATGTTTGCTGATTGTAGTCCTCAAACATGTTTTGTTAACCACCACAGAAATCCTGATTGATAAATAATTATTTTATGTCTCATGCAATGACTTCCCCAAGAGACATTACTTTTAAATGAATCTATCATAACAATTATTATCATCAATGCTTTGAAAAATTTGACAATACAAATAAAAATAAATTTGTATTTAAAATGTGCATGTTTTGTTTTTATTTACAATGTTATATATATATATATATATATCACCTTTAATTCTCCGTTATTCATGAAATATTCCATTGCAAAATTTTAATCTCTTTTTATAATTTGTTCAGAATCATAAATAAAATTTCAATTTGGTCATTTTTGAATCCATAGATGAATTTTTTTCCCTTTTCTCTGATATCAATGAGTAATCAATATGGTTGTAAATTCTTGTCTTACTATAGTCATAACTTTTAAGTATTCTAATAAAACTAAGATCTTAAAAAACATTTAGATTTAAAAAAATTCGAGATAAAAACCAAAGTTTTTTAAAAAAAAACAACGTTTTTATATGGTGGCTAAGTTTATTAAAAAAAATATTGAAATATTAGTTAAAATTTGTCGCAAATGTCTAAAAATTGCATTGTTATGCGAGTAAGAACGATTCCCAAAGTTTCAGAGCTCTAGCTTGATGGGAAGTTGGTTAAATTAACTATCGAAAATTTGATGACACTGTGATACACACACAGACAGATACACACCAAGTGAAATACATAAAAACGTTAAAACTATCTAAAATTAATTTATCCGGTAAATTAAATGGTTGGAAAGCAGTTTAGTCAAACCACTCTTAGAGACAGGAATTATTTGGCGGTAATTTGCCAAATGTGGCTACCCTGGTCTGTTTCGTGGACTTATCGTTCAGCCAGAAAAGAAAAAAACGAAGTTCGGCAATTTTTGAAAACGCGCCAAGTGGTTGAACTAAACTGCATTATTTAAAAAAATATTAGTTAAAACTTGTCGCCGATTGAAAACTTGTGAGAACGATTTCCAAAAGTTTCAGAGCTCTAGCTGCATAGGAAGTTGGTTAAATTAACGATCGAAAATTTGATGACACACTGATACACACACACCAAGTGAAATACATATAAACGTTTTAAAAAAGTGACCGAAAATACATCCGGTATTCAAATATGTGAATAATTTTGTATGTTTTTCAAAGTACATGGTCTTTGGACTTCATTATTTTTTTTATTTTAATTTATTTTTCATTGATTTACTTTTGAGTTTACAGAAATAAACTTTTTATTTAAAATTGATTACATAGTTCTTATTTTTATTCTAAGTTTGTACAATTTGAACAGCAAGAAATAAAATCTGAAACATATAAATTTTATGAATTCGAAAACGTGTGAAATGCGTTTACCAAACTCTGAAACGAAAAGAATGAACTACTTCGTAACTTTTTTATAACATTCCAAACTTATATTTCTAATAATAATTGAATACTTTTCCGCGTCATTATTTTTATTATTGCCATTACATAAGTGCATCAAGAAGGAGAATTAACCCTAGGACTTCCACTCTGAAAGATCGTATAAAGTTGCTTGTCACATGTTAAAGTCAAACTTATTTATCTGTATTCTAATAAAGTTGCATTAAGGAAAATTCAATTAGATATACTTACATATACAAAACAGTTTTTAAAAAAATATAACAACCATGTATATTTAAAATGAAATCATTTTGATCAAATGCATACCATCTTCCTCACACAAAAAATTAAAATACTTCACTAAATTACGACAATGTCATATACATAGAAAATGTATAAATAGACTTAGAATATTTTTTCGACAAAAGAGAAACCGTGACTTCGTGGAATATTATCTATATATGGCAATAAGTAACAATTTTTGATTCAGGAAAAGATATTAATAAAAACAAAACTACTTATATTGAAAAATTTGAATTCATAATTAAATTGCCTCACTTGATACTCTAAAAACATCACATATTCCAATAAATCTATAAATAAAATTTATAATATATTATTAATATTTATGTTTTTTGTACCATAATATTCAATTAAATATATTTTATATTTATATATTAGATACACATTAGTATTCAAGCGTTAACGAATTCACTTTAATTTAAAGTTAAAAAAGCAACTCTAAATTTCTGTTAGGCAAATTTATTGATAAAAAACACATGCCACTCTTAATATAAAAAAAAATCAGAACGGTTTAAAAACGGCATGTTCGGGAGAACGGATGTTTTATTGGGAATAATGTAGGAATGCCGTTAAAAGAAACTTCCGTTGAAAGAAAAAAAAAAGAAAGAGATAATTGACGATCCGATCTTGATTAGGAATCCCCCGTGCCACTTCGCAGAAAGTAATGCCTGAAGGAGGGGGCACTCACTGGGGACTGACGTTCGAAAGGGCAGGTGGTTGGAATTTTCGAACATATCAAGGGACAGTCAGTGATATCCCGTTCCAGTTACATCTAAGAAATTGATATTGTCTCATTTTCTTCGATTCTTCCATTTCGCTTTATTTGCTAAAAATGTGATATTAAAGTTTAAAAACAACATGACCTTTCTGATCTACAATGGAATCATTTTCAAATATTTCAGCAATTAAATTAAAAGAATGAAAAATTACTCTACAACATTGGAGATTTTACAGAAGGAACAGATTCGTGTTAATACGTAAAATGTGTGAAAACCATAAAAAATTTAAGCGGCGAACTGATAAGTTCAAATTTTCTAATATTTCGTTATATACAATGTTAGCTAAAACGTATTGAGGGGGAAGATTTGTGGTTGTGTTCTTGAAGTCAAACGTCATTCCTAAACAACCACTTTCAAATTCACCTTAAGTTTAGAGAAATAAATTGATTTACCAATACAATAAAAAAAATTAAATTAAAAAAAAATCCTTAACATTCATAAATATTATGTTTGTAGCCTAATATAAATCATAGCTGATGTAATAATTATGTAAATAAAGCACAATAAGATGAGGATTTCTGCATAATAATGAATGAAAAAGGATAAATTGTTATAACAAAACTGACTGCAAAAGCATTCGTGTTGGCATGTTGGGATGTTTACCGTTAAAATATTGCATATAAATTTATTAAACAACAAAATATTTGTCAATCAGTTAAATTTAAAGACGTTATCCCTAAAAATAAAAGAATAAGTCGGAATTTCCATGCATCATCATGAAATAAATTTTACATCAAGTAAGAAAAAAAGAAATCTGAATGAATTTAAATCTCAGAAAATAAATGAATGTCATAACTATATAAAAATATATATGAAAAAAATTATATAAGAATAACCACTGTTACCATGCATAGCTTAGTTGAACTTCAGATTTAAAAAGTAGTATCTAAATATTCATAAGAAATTCTGGAATACTTTTATTGCACATTTTCAGTTAATAAATGAAGGTACGCTAGTTTTTATTAAGACAAACCATAAATACATTTAACAATCATTTTTAAGACAAACAATCGTATATTATTTGCATCCGTAATACGAAAATAAAAAGCATGAATCGAAATTAAAACTTTCACGATGCTTTAACGTAAAATAAATAAAATTTAAAGCTTGTTTTGAAGCATTTTTAGGGTTTGTCAACACTGCGTCAAGACTTGGCTGATTTTAAATCTCTTTTTTGGTTATTTTCTTTAAATTAAGCCTCAACATCTGGCATTGAACGTGAAAGGAAAGTTTTAATGCCTTTGCGGAGTTGAAAATTTTGCAGCTGCTCTGAACGTGCACAGATTAATTATGGCTTCGATCTCGTTTGCTTCCAACAATTTGCTCCTTCAGTGCAAAATGCTTCCATAAATGTTAAAAATAATGAATAAAATGTTATCTTTAAAATAAAGAAAAATCTTCAAAATTTTTATTCTTTTTTTTTTTTTCAGGCTTAGTAGAAAAATAAGGAAAAAAAATTATTTTATCTTGGTAGTTTGGAAAACGTTCAAATATGATCCTCTAAAATAAACACTACACATACTATTTTGGTCGTTGAAAGGTATCTTTTCTATTAAGATTTCACTAATGAATATAATTTATATTTAAGTTGAAAGTGTATCATAAAGTGATTTTCAATATAATTTAATGTTTATAAATTTGAGCATGAATTGTGTTAGCAAAAACTTTCAATATATGTTGATTGAACAAATTTCTAGAGTGAAATTTAGGAAAATTAATTTAAAAAATAAGTTATAAAATTAATGAAAATTTCTTTTCCTTAATTTATAGAAAATATTGGAATTCCTAAACTAAAAAAAAATTTAAAAATTATAACAAAAATTTTATTTATTTATTTCACAAAATTTTTTCTAAGTAGACATTCAATATCATTTCTTCATCAGAAATATTTAAATGAGAAAACGAATTAAGATTTCAATCAGATTAAGCTATGTATTCCAAAATTAGTATGTCCCCTTTAAAGAATTTCACTAAAAAGAAATTTAAATCTAATTTTTTCTTAACTTCAAGTAACAGCAAATCACCTATATTCCAGGATTATTATTTCATCATTAATTTATCTGTCTGTTTATGAATTTTTCAATGTACAACTATACTTTCAATTTTAACTCAGTTAATCAACTCAATGTTACGTTCTTCCAAAATAAAATTCATCTTTATAAAAAATATCATTAACCAGCAATACAAGGCAGCTAGTTAATGACATATTTTTTTATATAACTGTTTAAAATTATATATGAATTTATGAATTATTAACGTGCCTTCTTCAATTAGTTCATTAATTATTACAATCAAGCTGCCTATTAATAAACCTATCAAGTGTTATTATGTGGTGGGCAAAATAATTGCATCATAACTTTCGATCTTTGTTCAACAAACGACTAAAGACTTGCTTTATAGCCTTTAGCAACCCACCAGTTCCGAGTACGAGAATTACAGGAAATACTAAGCGACAAAAACTGCATGGCGAATATAAGCATAACAAATTAAGATCAAAAACCATTGCTGAATTTCTGCTCACGTAATGCATAAGCAAAAAACTTGCCATTATCAGGAAAGGAACCTACGCTATGCACCGTGAGAAATAACAACCATAACTATAACGCGTGGCGAGCATAAATGAATATGTGTGGACAGCGAAGACTTCAGCTGCTGCGGAGAAAAAGTCAACTTAGACATATGTAACCTGAGACTAATACAGTGGCTCACTGTTCAGTTTTACGCATTGCTACGAAAATGCGAGCAAAAAATATCGGATATTTGTTTTTTTAGTGGGTTGAAGGCACTCAAGATGCTATTCTTCCATTTTAGATGCTAAGATTTACATTTTTTTTTTTTCGTGTTCTTTTTTTGCCTGGTTTATTTTTTGCAAAGAGGCTGTATTGCGTTTCCATCACCAGAAAAATAATCAGACATATTCTGTGACCTTTCCTATCCACTAGATATCATCTAACTTTAAAAATGGATTTAGTTATTTTTTTTTCCATACCGATTGTTAGTCTGGCAGATGGGTAGGAATGATTACGTAGTCCTTGGTATTTTTGCACGCAAAGGAAATATTATACATATTCCAGTGTCTGGTGTGGTAAATATAGGGCATCTACTTTTTTTTATTATTTATTTAAGGGAGGGAATGACATTTTGAAAAAAAAAAAAAATGGCTAATTAACGGCTAATTTTAGAAAATAAGTGATGATATCTCCTCAAAGATTAATTGGGTATCGTGTGAAACAAGTGCACGGCTGTTAATTGGATCCTAAATAAAGTGTACGATACCAACGTTGAGAATTCCCAAGTACTTACAGAATACCAAGTGGGCCGTTTTTTAGAGATATTGAAAGAAATATAATACTGAAATCAAATCGATGTAAAAACCTAAGCTCTTAATCCTATAATAAAAAGAAGCAACAATAAAAATATTATAGAAAATTAACAGTTTTGTAATGATAGAGCATTAATTAGATGTGATTAGAGATGACAGAACATGACCGTTAGATGTTGATCTGAGAATGACAATAAAAAATTTTTTAAAATAATACGTTCAAGCCTCCACTTCACAAAAATAAATTATTATATAAAATCTTACAAGAAATACAATGTTTTTAAATTTGGTAATTGAAAATTGAAAATATCTAAGAAAAAGGAGGAAAGGGAATTGAAGCCTCTTGGATATTTTTAATGAATCGAAATATTATTTTATTTTCATACAATTTGCTTACTTTAAATTATAAACAGAATAACATTATGTAACTATTAGTAAAATCATTTAATTATTAATAGGTAATACACATTCACTTTGACGCTATTTACATAATATATACAGGGCGAGAGAATTAATAATCATGTTTCCAAAATAAATTAAAGTTCTTAGAATTTCTAATAAAAATTTCTAGAATGCGAGTTTGTACAAATTAAAATGAACTCAAGAGCCAGATTTATTAAATTCATTAGATAATATACTAATAAGTACAGCTTTAATAGATACAAACAATCTAAAAAGGATTTTTAAAAGAAAATTATCTTTTTCCCTGACGATTTAAATATTCATTTCGATTCAATAGCAAATACTCATTACGTAAATGAGAAAAACATATAACTGGGAAAATTAATTTTAAAGGGTATTAGAAATTAAATAAAAACAATTTAAGTTCAAAGCTTCGTAAAAGATTCTTAGAATTGGCAATGACACTATATATGTAACAAAAATGTAGCTCTTTATATCGCAGTCAATTGTCCAAGAAAAAACTGAAAGAATTTCTGCACTATTTATTATATATTACTTCCACAAAATAACTCTACTATTTAAAACAAGTACAACTATTGTCTTTACGATTCTAGACAGCAATTTAAGTGTAATCGTATAATAAGTGTATTTTGAGTCATTGAAAAACAAATACAGCCTTGAGGAAAACATTAAGTTAATGATTCAATGCTTAAGGTCATTTATTCTGAAGACAATAATTTTTTAAAGAAACATTTATGACAAAGTACTGTAAAGTCTCTACAGACAGGTGTGGCAGTGCTATATATCACTTTGAGTTTTGATAACTGATAAAAAAAAATGTGTCAAGAGTTACGAAGGTAAAATAAATCAGTAGACAAAAATAAATTCATTTATAATAAATCCAAAGAAAATTTGAAACAAATGCATCCAGTGAAATACTTGCATAAGTCCATAATTCATAATGGAACTTTTAAAAAATGCACACTTAGAATAATTCGTATTTATTTTTAAAAATACGACATTGAGTGTTATTAAAAACGTTTAAATTATATATATGTATACATATGTTATAAGTTGGTGACGTTATTGTTGATGTTGGTATTCATCTGTCATTCTTAATAGTTAATCTTTGATTTTATTCAATTATTCTGGAGCATTTTATGAATTCATTTTATCCAAACCATGATAAAATAAAGCGAGTGCGGTTGCGTGGCTCACACAACAAATATCAGCAGTGAAAGAAAACGTTAGATGAAGCAGAACGCCAAAATATTCTTCGTGAAAAAGTACATTCTCGGGAAAATTTTTGTTAATTCAGCGATGTTAAAAATAGGGTTCGTGATATTACTATTAAACATAACACGCGCGATTCTAAAGAAGAATTTAGTATATTTAAAAGTAGTAGAAATGACTTTGAATTAAGAATAATTAAAATAAATTGAGGGAAAATTTAATTTATACTCTCTCTCTCTCTCTCTCTCTCACACACACACACACACACATATATATATATATATATATATATATATATATATATATATATATATATATATATATATATATATATAAGTTTATTTGACAAATTGCGTCAAATCAAACGAAAAGTGACATATTTTTTTCAATTTTATAATATTATGGCTTTAAGTAAGTGGTAGTTTATTATTAGAAATAAGAGTAGAATAAGTTTCAGAGCAAAATAAGTTAAAGATTTATTATTCAATATCATCGAGAATTAAAAATATATATATTGTTTGGTAATTTTTTAATGCAAACTCAGTTCGGATGTATTTATGTACTTCATATTTTGAATAAAACGTTTTTTGTTTAATTTACATTTAGCATCAATGAATGTATTTAACTGCTCAAAAATATCATCATAATCTTATGATAGTCGTCTGGAGGAATTTAATTCCTATAAACTGCTCAGATGCTTTTATTTCAAATGAAAAAATGATCTTCTTGTAAAAAAAAAATAATAATAATAAAACTACTTACAATTCGTTTGATAAAATTTCAAACGAAATCTAATTTAAAACAATCAGTTGTTTCCTGTTGTCTGAAATTAAACAATGCCTCCCACATATAAGAATTCAAACATAACATAGAATGTTCGAAAAACAAAGCTATTTAAAATTATCTGATAGAATTAAATTCAATACTGAACTCGGGTCTGTCGGTTCGATCCAATTACAGTAAAGCTATTCATGCGCAATTAAAGGAAAATAAATTGACCACAAAGAAGCGCAAATTTGACTGCCATCTCAATTATGCACAAAAACGGAAATAACAAAAATGGCTCTAAAATAACTTAATAAAATTCGAAATGGAATACATTTTAATTCAAATTAAAATCGGATTTAAATCAGTTTAAAAGTGGCTTTTTCTTTGAAAGAAAACAACAAGGAAAATCTAGAAAAGATTTAAATGTCTGCTTAATTATCGTGAGTTCGAATTAAAAGAGAAACCACAACTCGGACTCGTCTGCTTGTTCTAACTAAAACAATGCTCTTCATTTACATTGCTGGGAATGGCAACCGCACACAGAAGCGCAGATCTGACAGCCATCATAAATATCTAGAGCCAGCAAAACTGAAATTTCCGAGGCAGAGAAAACCGTCGGCCTGGCGTGACACTAGCAAATCCAGCAGCAGATGTGAGAAATGGCTGGAGGCGTAAACATCACAGAGAAGACGGTTACGTCGACGAAAAAAAAATAAAACTTGTTTTCTTTATTGACTTTTCTCTACCTTTAAGCTGATACACGTTTTCCTTTTTCTCACTAACTTTTTTTTTTATTTGCTGAGAAACACTTAGCAAAACCTGTATCGGGTATTTAGTTATTAAAACAATCTTCATTGTTGAAGACAGATTAGCGAATAATTAAGTTGAGGTTGGTCTTCCTGTAGGAAATGCATTAAAATATACACAGAAATACGTTTTGTTACCTTTTACTGAGAAAAAAAATCTAATCTCAAAGGTCAATGTTACAGAAAACTGCAATTTAACCATCACGATAGCAATTATGTGCAAAATTAAATATCTGAAATACTGGGAAGAAGAAAGAGATTCAACAATATTTGACAAAGCCTTAAGGTAGTCAACAAACATGTTTCGTAATCTGATTATAGGGCTGAAAGTAAGTTCTTTGCTTAAAGGTAATTTATCTTGTTATGATAAGGAAAACTATATATATTTATATTGGAAGCGGTATACTATGTGAATTATCGCTTTCTACAATTTTAATTTGCCTCGATAAATCAAAGAAATGTCGGTGAAAATCTTCATGTAATATGTGCATGACAAATTAAAGAATATAGGAATATTATATCAATTGAATTAATGATTGAACGTTAATCCTTATATATAGACATTATTATGATAGAAAGAAAAGAATTATTTTTGAAATCAATATCCAAGTAAATTAATAAAAAATGCTAACATATAATCTAAAATTAAATTCAATGTTACTTTTTTAAAAACAAATAATTCACATTTTAGATTATAATTATTTTAAGTATAGTCCAATATCATTAGATAATAGCTTAGAATTATTTGAAAAGAATTTTTCAGAGTGCAGCCTATTATTAGGATTTTATTGTAAGAATACCATCGACTAAAAGATTTTCACCGAAGCAAAAGTACATAATTACGGGATTAAATATTGATAACATCATCATATTAGAAAAGTTGTTCTACAGAGTAATTAATAAGAAAAATAAGGGGTACAAACAGAAATTGTTAAATAAAAAAGTAGGTTCAAAGAGATGTAAAGAAACAAAAAAAAATCTCTAAGCACATTTAATTTTTTTAAACACAAAACTAACTAAATGTTTGCAACAAGACTGAAAAAAAAAAAGCCGATGTAAATTAATTTAATTTCTCCCTAGGAGATAGTGGTTTTAGAACGGGGTTTTTTCACCCTTCGTGTATAACCCCTTAAAACCCCTATTAGAGCACACGCAACAGGGAAAGGGAAGGGGAGATCCCTTTCCCATTAAAGGATGGTTTCCCTTTCTAACTTTTTTTTTTACTTTCCTGACTTTTTTTCTTCTCTCTCAATTTCCACCCCCATATATATCGGGGGCAGGAAACCAAACGATATTCTGTACAATTTCTTTGAGTGTCGGAAAGAGGGGGTGGTGTAGGACGGAAAGCCGCATATCGCGATTCGTCGCCCACCCCTCACTTTTAGGCGTCTTTTGAGGGATCTTGTCGAGTAAAAAATGAATAATGGAACGACTCATTTTCCTACATTTTGGTTCTCGGATGCGTGCGGCTTTTCTAACGGATGTGGGCTTTTTTTCACCAAAAAATTTTCATGCAAATTTTGTGTCAGTCTAGGTTGGATGCAATATTTGGGTTATCATTGCTATTCTCCTTCTTTCTTTTTAAGAGGAAACTTTTATTAAAAAGAATCTCCTGGGTTTCGGCTACTTATTAGCATTGTTTCCAAGAAAATTGTCGATTTCAATATGTGTGAAAGCGTAAACGTTTCTAGTGCGAAATTCTTATTCTAGGAGTTTAGGATCTCTGTCGTACAACAACTATACTTAGGAAGCTATACTTACTATACTTACATTATCCTTAAGGTCAGCTGGGTTGAAACATTTAGACCCAACAAAGACTAGAGACCTTTCAAGTATGTCTGTTAAGCAGTTTGTAATATAAACTGGGTAAAAAGCTTTGGATTTGTTCAGAGAGATGTTAAATCACGTTCTTTCCTTCCAATGACAAACCCTTTATGAATAGCGTGAATCGATTCAGAAGTAAGAATAATAAAGAATAATAACGATATTTACAATTATTCAATAATTCTAATTGTCCATGATATCATATGATCGATTGATTATTGGTCTCTTTGTGGTAGTTTTAATCTAATTACTTACAAGAGTTAACACAGATAGAACAATCCTTAGATAGCACCATATCACATGGAAAACCCTGAAGATGTTTTGAGAGTATAAAGCATTAAAATTGAATATAAAGTGTAGAAAGAGACTTGAATTAGTTCAAATATTATATTGCATTCTCTTTCACAGAGTAAAACATTTTTTTGACAAACGTAAATCGACTTAAAATCAGGGATAATTATCATTAATAATTCTCATACAACCAAAACAGACAAAGAGGTATAACTGATGGCATTACCATTATGCCACTTATTGAAGAACTCCATTTCATTAAATCTAGGGCCGACAACGAATAGCAACGATAAAATGAAGAACTAAATTATAAGAATTCTATCGATAAAAATATGATATCAAAAGCATTAATAAGCAGGGTAAATTCACTACAATAAACAAGACTAACTAGCCCATTTGACGATACTTCCCCGAAGAACAAATTAAGCCCGTTTAGAGAATATGAATTGTCCTGAAATATTTAAAAATGGGTCCGGATTTAGCGAATCTAGGACCGGCTAAGGTATGATGTGATCCTGATTGGTAATTAGTATCTTTGCGAAGGTTTGGAATAAATTATTAATGAATGATTTCACAGATATAAATAGTTTTTAGACAAGGTAATATCACATTGAAAAATTTGAAGGTTATTGACAAAGATTTCAGAAATCTAAAACTGAAAATGAAATTTTTTTTCCGAATCTTCCTCTGAAAATTATACTGCAATACACTAGTATCACAGTCCATTATTAATAGTCCAACGCGTTATATCATATATGTAGTTCCAAAAAGCGAAGCTAATAAGCAAAATTTAACTTTTCTAATATTTATTAAATCTATTGTAATAATACTATTACTTACTAGAAAAAGGAAATATAATTTGGAGAAAGCTTATTGCGTGTTCAAAACTAAAAGCTGTTTCTTAAGAGACATAAAGCTAATTATAATATATATATATATATAATGACATACTTTTTAAACATAGTTTTTATAAATTTTATTCCTGTAATATAATGAGAACATCTTTTTTTTTTTGCAGAATAGGTCCAGTACTCAAAAATTCATTTCAAATCTGATGCTGGTTTCGAAATAATCTGTTCCATTTAAAAAAAGAAAATTTAAAAAGTCATTTTTAAAGAAATCTACAAAGCTAATTTCCTTTAAAAAAAAGCAAAGTAGAGGAAATAAAATGGTGTTAAGAAAAATATTAAATATTTTCAAATTCGAAATTAATTTTTATTAAAAAAAAAGCAAAGAGTAAAATTTAATTTTTAACTCTAAAAATATCAGAGTACTTTTGACTGAAGTTATAAATAATGCAAAAGTATTTGTAATAAGACACCAAAAATTATTTTATTTTTCTTCTTATTTAAATGTATTGAATTAGGAATGATAACAAGCTGTCAGCTGTAACAGACAGTTTTAAGTAAAATTTCCACTCCTTTTACTCATGAAAAGCAAAATTAAATAAGAGAAATGAATGAAAGAGAAAATATAGTTCAAAAAATATAACTCGGCAAAATTCAAGAGCTCTTAAACAGATATATTTCTGATATGAATCATGTGCCAGTCGGCGAAATTCGTGTGCTTATTTTTTAAAATTCATTTTTAATACGTAGGGAGTTATTAAAACTTCGTTTAAAATAAAGTCATAATTGAAGTCCTTTTTTTAATAAAACTGTTTCTAATAATAAATTATTTAACAAAATATAGTTAATAGACATAACATAACATATATTTAAGTAAGATTAAATTTTTTTGACTACCATTTTTCCATAATATACGGAATGTAAATATCAATAAAAATGAATGATTTAGAAAATCAGAAAATTTCAATGTTTATTAACATTTCAGACTTGGGGGAGGGAAACATTTTTTACTTCCATTAATTTTTTCTCTTAATCATTTGGTTTATTTTCAAGCATTTTCTTTAAGAAATGTGTTTCGATATGAAATAAATATTTAACAATTTTTAAATAGTTCCGAACTACTAAAAGATTTCATTTAAGTTTATTTCATTCCTTCCATACACTTCAATTTATTAAAAAATTATTATAGCATGATATTATCTGTCTAAAACATACAAAGTATATTTTTTCTTATAAAAACATTTAATTAGTTTTAATTTTCAAAATTTAAATAAAGTATCGTTTCGCTTTCGGCATCATTTATTTTAAAACAATGCACTGGATCTTCGTTTCAAAATCAGACATATTCTCCAAAAGTTATAAATTACAAAGGGAACAGAATACAAAGAGAGAAACAAATAATAACTTTTAATTTCCATTCATCATCACACCGAGAAAACCGAAATAATTTACGAAAAAAATAATAAAAGATTATATAATTAGCCAAGCAAATTTTTAAGAAATAAAAATAAGGTAAAGAAAAAATTAATTAAAACAAACAATTAAAATAAAAACTGACCTTTAATTCCAGCGCAGCAAACTGCGATGATTAGTATACACTTCCATGAAAGCGCTTTCTTCATTTTGAAGAAAAAAATCATCAAAGTTCCATCAATCTAATGAAGATCGGATTCAAAAAACGGTTCCAGAATATGAAGAAGGGATGAAAAATTCTCTTACACCACCTACAAAAACTAACACTGCGAGTATAAATACCGTTCCCGGTGCAGCCGAATCATACTTCGAAATTCTTTTTATATTTATCTGTCATGTATGTATACAATCCGGGATATCGCAAAAACACAATCTTCTTTTTTTTACAAACTAAAAAAAGACAAAGTTATAATCAATCCCGTGGCCTTTTTGCCTTGTTTATAAGGTCAGACCCAAGTTTGAGTTTAGATTTCTTACACATTTGATGTATACAGAACACACACAAACACACTTGTATTCCTATACGTTTGGGGTTACCGCCGGGTTGCGTGGTGCTACAGTTCTGAGGTTCTACACTTTGCCGCCTTTGAGTGCGGCCTAGAACTAATCTTGCGGGGAAGTTGACTTCACAGCGACGCAATGGCAGATTGGCAGCGCCCTCTATTGGCTGCCAAAATTACTATCGTTGCCCGGTTGTGTGTTCTGTAAGTTAACCTTTTCACACCGTAAATTGGATGTGTGAATCGAATAATAACATAGAAAAATTGGATTTTCGTCAACTAATATAAGTCATGGATTTTGGTCATAAGATCTGGAAGCTGTCCATTCCGAGATACGATTGTAGGTCCGATCTGGGAATGGGGGTGCAGTGTTATTTGGTCCTGGGAAAACACAGTAGAGAGGGGTTGGCGACAAGTTGAATCGCTGTAGAGCAGCGACGCCAAGCGGGATTGAGGGGACGCAAAATAATTATTCCAAAACCGGCCTTCAGTGTGAAAAGATCTGACTCATTCTTAACAATGAAAATACGGGTGTTGCTGAGAAAAGATCTTGATTTCTTTTTATTTTGTTTTCTTCTCCGCATTCATTCATTGATGTTGGCGTCAATGAAACAGTATTCTTAATATTAATTAAAAGAAATAATTAGATATGTTCAGATAAAGAATTGGTTGCGAAAAATGATAAATTGCTCTGCAATAAATGTAAATATATATTTATTTATGAAATGAATTGAAAACCCTTACACAAGAAGTAGAAATGAATGGAAGTTTTAGAGATCAACTTTCATTTAAAAGAGAGAAGTGGAATAATAATTGTTATAAAAAATATATAAGAAGGAGATAAATAAAAATATAAGACAGATGTCAGAATTTTCCCCAAAAGTATTAATGAGAATAAGACCGATAAATATTTCACATTGAATTTTGTTATCATATTGAAGTATAGAAAACAAATATTCACTTCTTTACATATAATACTCGTAAATAATAATTCTCGCACACATACTATAATTACTAAAAGCTGAATATAAATCCGCGATGAAATAAGATAATGTGTCACATAAATATTTTTGGTCGGATCTTTTATTCTGTAGTTCAATAAAAAAATTAAAATTTGTTAAATTTTTCATAATTTTAATCAGAAGTAAAAGTCAGTAGTTCTTATAAATATAATTTTGAGGGGAAAAAAAGGGTTTTAAATGACAAATTCTTCTTTATTTTAAATATATTATTTAATGAAGAGAGGAATGTAATACAACAGAAAGTATAAGTCCAATATATGATAGCTATTCACCTAAATTGTTTCTTCGCTTGGCTTTATCAATTTTTTTAATCATGAAAAGTTCCCAGATTAGTCAGGTATACTATATAATATTTCGAAAGTATTGTTACAAATTTTAGATTTTGAAGAAAAATTTAAAGAGATAGAATAAGTATGAAATTATGCGAAAAAATGCGTGTCTCACTGATATATAAGGAATTAAAATACGATATTTATTTGCTAGGTTTTAATAGATTTTTTATTTTATTTTACATTAGAAGGCGTATTGCTTTATGTACATATTTTACTATTAGTTTTTTTTGATTTTATGAATAAATCCATATATTTAAAGGGTAAAGCGAAGGAAAGATGCCTTTTCGGGATATCTTATAAGCAGGATTAATGAATTTTTCTTAATTAGTTTAGCATTTTAAGTTGATATTTTTCATTTATAAATATCGGTTATATTGTAATTGATTTATAGTTAGTGTTTGAGTTGTATTCAACTGTAATGTTCATTCAATTTCTAGACTTCGCCTCAGTCAATTTTATGGACTCGTGACACAATATCAAGAATACTTTATTCAAAAATCGAAACAAAAACTATCGAAAAATGGCACAGACCTTTATAGGTATGCTGTTATTATCACGACAAAAAGCTGC
This sequence comes from Nephila pilipes, assembly GCA_019974015.1. NCBI lineage: Eukaryota > Metazoa > Arthropoda > Arachnida > Araneae > Nephilidae > Nephila > Nephila pilipes. Next base: position 166,010 of record BMAW01018748.1, on the reverse strand, counting down.
CTCTTAACAATAACTTGTACTAATTTTAGAATGTATAAGTAATTATTATCGATTGCAGTGGATGTATGTTTGAGTTGTAATTTATTAGGTTTGATTCGATTAAGAATTAATGTTATTTTTTAACTAAGTCAAAGTTCTTTATAGATCAATAAATAGCTTATATATGAAGCAGTGAGTTTATAAAAAATGCACAGTAATATTATTGTAATATAATGTGAATTTATTATCTTTGTCCAATCATGTTAGATTGGTGATTTTGACACGTGTCTTCGAATATATCTGTTTAGTTAATCAATAATTTACTTTATACAAAGTGTAAATTCTTTAAACATCCATTTAGTTAAAATACTTTTGAATTTCCTTTCAATTTTTCATTTATACAAATACATGATTGTTCATCAATGTTACACTTAAATGCAACGCGACTGCTGTTGGTAACGAACTTCGTAGTTTTAAGCCTCGTCAAAATACGAGGACGGCACCTGAGCTGGAACTCCACTCTCAAACTTTTGATCTTACTGTCTCGACAGATTTAACGTGCATTATCCCTAATACATGGTGGGTCTTTCATGCCATCAGAACTTGAACCCACGCTTCGAGGATAACAACAACATCCAAGATCTCGAGATCAGGATCACTCGCAAATCACACATACAAAACACGTTTTTTTTAATCCTTTCGAATCTATGAAAAATATACATCCCAAAAATGCATCAAGCAGACAATAAAATTGAAAAGAGAGCGAAAAATTTGCCTGTCACAAGTGTCAGATAACTTTATGAATTGACTTCTCCCCATCGTTTCATACATTAATCATTTTATTTGTTTTATTGCTTGAAATAAATTTGTCGTATAAATATTATTACTATGGAATAAATATATCTCAAAAACTTGTTTTCCGTGAAAATTTGAAACGAAGTATTTAACCTAAGTGACATAGTTTTAACTGTTGTATACAGTAGTTTGATTGTTATATATTGTTATATGAAATTAAGGAACACTGAATTAAACAATAACATTGAAAAAGTTAAAAAATTGTAGTTAAGAGTTACTGCGATGCATTTATTTACAAATATAATTTAATGAGGGAAACACTCAAAAATAAGAAGACAGCCTAGAATAAAATATGCATAATAAAAAGAAAATTATATAAAATACAACTTATGGTTTCGAGTTTAATTAAGATTCTTTTTCATGACTTAAGGTAGAAATTATATATGCAAAAAAAAAAAAAAAAAAAAAATTTTATTTAAAAAATGATTTAAAGTTTAAAAAAATATTTTTATAAATTAAAAAAAAAAAAAAAAAAAATCAAGATTTTATTTAAACATGGACTTAAAGGTATAAAAATATTTTTTTAAATGTAAAATCATATGTAATTTGTAAGAACTTGAGGCACTTAGTTGAAGATATAGCTATTTACGAGAAATTAATTAACATAACTACTTATGTATAAGATCAATAGAAATACTAAGGCGCGCGCTTATATAATTTAAGCTTATATTCATGCTTTTATAATTTTATATTATTTTACATTTCATAAAAATTAGTTTCATACCTTTCAGTCCATCTTTAAATAAAAGTTTTATTTAAAGACGTTTCTGATTACTTATATTTATTTAATTCTTGTAGTATGGTAATTTAAGTCAAAAATAAGCAAATATCACTTATTTAATTTTTGATCTATTAAATTTTTTAATAATGTTCAAAAAGCAAGTTCTGAAAGAAAAAAAAAAATATTGAGGTATAATCATATTGAAAATTCTGAAACTGAGTTTAATTATATAAATGTATTTTTATAATAAATATTTTTTCCACTTTAAAAATATCTAATAATTACTAAAACTTATATATATCCATGTACATATGCATGTAAATTTTCTGAGATTTTACAGTGCAGGGCACCATACCTTTTCTTTTCATCTTCCACCACATAGAGTTTGTGATTATGCTAATATCTGAAATCCTTTGCTGAAGTTTTATATTTATTTAAAGTTCAAGTTCAACATCCGTTGAAATGCATGCTAATAGCAAGCATCATCTAATGAATATTCGTCCAATAATAAATTTCAACATTTGTTTGAAGAATAACTGAATATGCTTAACAATAGCTTCGAATCTTCTTCTCCCAACTGGTGACATTAGGAAATAAGGATGAAAATAGATTCGTGGATCAATACGAAATTTCTCAAAGTCGACTAGATAGATAAATAAATAAGAGAGATGACGATATAATAGACTTTGCGTAAGATATTTCTTTGTTTCATATTTTAACTTTAAAGTAATACAAATACATATACTTCTCTTTATATTAAATTTCACATCACAACAGAGACAAAGAAATCAGAACTGCGCACATATTTATAACAGCAGTTATTTTATCTTCCTATTTTTAACTCAGAATAAGAGAGAAGAGAACATTTTGATTATGAGTGTTGTTTACTGAGGGCGATTTTTAACTATATATGCTTCGAAACATAATAGATTTTTGAACACTAATTAGAGTAGCTTTTTGCATATGGCAGAAGCTCCGTCTAAATTTCTAGAGCCATCAAGCATTTTCCAGCATAAAACGTACAGACCAAAATAAAATAGCTTTATCTTTGAAAAATGAAATAAAACATTTCAAATAAAGCTGCTATTTAAAGAATAATTAAAGCTCTTACAACTGCTTCACAGAGTAGTTTTTAATGTAGCATATGTAATGATGGGCTCTGCCGGGACTTCCTCTTCACCTGAGCTGGAGCACTTTTTTGTTTGAATAATTTAAAATAAAAACCCACCCGTTAAAATGGTTGCTGTAGCCTAGTAGTCATGGTCGCGGACTCGTGGCCGACGTTGTTCTCGTCGAGTCTTGGATTCAAACCTTGATGCTACTGAAGACCAACCATATAGCAGGGGTGATGTATGTTAAATATGATAGAGATTTTAAGTCCTACAGGTGGCGTGATATTGAAATTTAGAGAGGGTGGTACCAGCTCAGGTGCCCATCTCATCTCTTGACCGAGGTTCGTCAAAATTTCCCCTGGGTGTAGCTTCTCAAAGTGACTTTGATAAGCAATCACAAACACAATAACCCGATAAAAGGAAACATGAATTCAAGTAGATTAAATTACAGTTATGAAGTGGTTTATAGAAAAAAGTTAAAGCAAAAAAGAGGGTAAGTAAAAAGTAAGATAGAATAAAGTTCAGTATTCAAACCCTCAATCCCAGTTAATCTACTCACTCGAACCTTAATAAGTTTGGTAAGTTGAAGTTAAGACGAGGGATTGAAGATTTGCTGAAAGTTATGAAGTGAAGGGATGAATTGGATTAAAAAGAAGGTAAGTACAGAGTTAGAAAGTTTGGTGTTAGAAATGGTGATAGTGAATCATAGTGAGACTTCGGAACTAGTCATTCCTAAGCTAAGGAACGATCATAAGAATCTTGAAGAGACATATAATATGTTTCAGGATTCGAACCCTGATTTCCAGTAAGTCTACTTATTCTAACCCGAGTAAGAGATTAATTAAAATTGAATTCTGAACGTTATTTCAAACTTGTTTAAGGAGTATGAGACAGTAATATTAACTATTCAAATTTAATATTAAATAAAGATAACAAAAATAGTTAGCTACTCGTAGCACTATTGCTGGACTGTTCTTTTCATTAGACTCTATATGTGACTCTTTTTAATTAAAATTAGTAATGACAAGTAAAGAGATAATAACATACAATCGCTATAAATTTTACATGGACATGTTTAACCAAATAAAAAATTAGTGTAGTTTGTATTGCGAACACCAATTATTTGATTCTAATGTATATATATATATACTTGAAACTTCTTGAGCAAGGCTCATTTCAAAAAAATTTTTTTTTTACAATTGTCATAAAGATGAATTGATTTTCTATAGGTTTTAAAGACCAATAAAAAAAATCATAGAATAAGTTTTTCAAAATAAAATTTACTCTACTAGAAGAAATCCGTATTTAATTAAGTGATTTTTTTTTATTGAAATTATTTTCATTTTAGAACTGTTTTTATTTGCTTACATAGAGAAGTTTGACTCCTCTCAATTTAAACATCTTCAAGTTTAAGACATCTTTAATTCCATTCAATAAAATATATTATGTCGAAAACCTTGTTCAATACATTCAATTTGGATAGCGTTTTTTTCAATATGGTTTTTATAATCTTAATGATGACATGACTGACTATCTAAGAAGCAAGAACCGGTTTTTTTAGAATAACTGATACAATTTTTTTAGTACACAGATCGATACATTAAAATGAACTCAAGTAAAAAAAAAAAAAAACACCGAGTGTGATAATGCTTGTCATTTTTGTTTTCATTTTTGAAACTTTGTAACAAGTTGAGAAGATTTTTGTGATTCATTTCAAGTTCTATTGAAAAAGAACTAAATGCACAGACAGGAGTACTTGTATGTTGAATTTCCATTTTTCTAAACATGTGTCCTTTAATTGAATCACATGTTCAACATCATATTTTTTTCGCATTGTGTTAAACATTTGAATTTTAATGCATTTTTTATTAGTTTGGTTTGTTAAACATTTCTTTAGAGCAGCACGATACCCATTGATGACAAATTTCGTAATTTTGTACCTTGGTCTCGTAATGAAAGTTGTTGACTTATAAGCTAGTACTTTATGACTTCGCATCAGAATTGTTTAATTTATTGTTTATTCAAGTTGCATTAAAAATCAATGCTATGAGTAATGGCGATTGATCTTATAATTTTAAACTTATGTCGAGTGATGAGACAACCACATTAGCTGACATTCCGCTCTCCTGATTCTTCCACACCATTCTAACACGAAGACTTTCAGCCTCAACATATTTAAATGTCTTATGCCCCGCTACACGACGGGTGTTTAGTGATATCAGAACTCGAACCCATGATTCGACGGAAACAATGCTTGGCCATAATCATTCGGGTATCGCATCAGAATTGTATGTATAATCCTATGTAACATGCAGTACTTTCCGTTTATTCGTCCAATTTGTTCTCTGTGTATTACGTAAAACTAGTTTCTTAATAATGGGAGGTGCCGTTTCCTTACATTCTCTATCTTTTTGAATGAAGAACATTACTCTCAAAATAGTTTTTTTAAAAAAAATACTAGGGCCGTATTTTTTTTTCAACAGCTGATGGCCATGAAAAAGACAAGAATACAGAACAAGATGAATTTGTTGCCAAAAGTTACGTACAAACATGCTTACTTTTTAACATAATCACTGTGAAGATTGAGGATGAGATTTTTGTTCGGTTCTTATTGGTGGACGAGATTCCAGTTCTCCTCTTAGAGAAACATCACCGCCAACGATGTGAGATGGACTTGCATTCAATTTTGAAGCTTCTTTCCGCTTCTTTTTTTTCTTAAATGGCTTTCCGTAAACTCAACAAGCAAAACTCCTTTTGGGTACCAAAAGTCAAGCAACCATATAACCTCCCTACTGTTGATGGTTTGTTTGAACAGAAATGAAATACAATACTATATACATATCAAAATAAGAACACCAGACATTATAAGCATTGTACAAAAGATTTGTTATAAACAAGCCATCATTTTATTAGTTATATCGTTACTTATAATTACAGGAAGAAATACATATCAATTCTCACCATCGTAGTTTTTCCTTTTTGCACAAAAAAGTCTTACTTCCCTTTCTCTATTAGGAAAAAGTTTAACAACCCGTGATAGATTCCAAAAAGCACTCTTCTCGTTATTATCCTCCAATAAAATAATTTTTCCGTCAACACGAAGTTTATTATTATAGTACCTTAAAATAAATAGTATAATTCTTACAAAGTTCTTATAAACGAGAAGTATGTAATATTAGCATTGGATTTATAGCACCAGCGTTTATTAAAGTAATTTTAGTAATTTCATTTTTTCCTCTCATTTTGAAAGGTATCGGATTTAACCCAATGGTATGGCTTGATGCTGTGATCTCTTTGTTGTTGTATGTATGTATGTGTAACTTGTATATATGTATATGTATATGTATATGTATATAAAATAATATATATGTATCTATATATCTATATATCTATATGTATATGTATATGCTATATAAATATTTAACATAACAATATACTATATACTATGTATATGTTATATTCTATATAATAGCATGATATATAATATATGGTATAATAACAGCATAATATATTATATAAATAATATACATCCATATAGTAATGTATTACATAATATATCTATCTATCTATATGTATGTATATGTAGAGGAGAGATCAGGTATCGCCCTCTTCGTTTGAGTGAGGTTGAAAATTACGAGATCCGACGCCAATGACCCTCGTGTTGCTTCTAAGAGTCTCGTCAATAAATAATCAATCAAACAACTTTTCATCAAGAAATTTCTCTGATAATTTCTACAGAACAATTATTCCTTTAAATGGAAGGGGAGTCCTAAATGGTTAAGAGAATATGAAGATGATTGACTTTTTGGACTGGTCAAGTGATGAGAGGGGATGATATATGAGATGGTACATAATAACTTCTCACCAGAATTTTGAGATCCAGTCCCATGTACGAATAGTAGCTTCTATGATCCCTTACGACTAGTCCTCGTTGGTTCAGGTGTTGTTGTTTTTTAAATTTATTTCAGTTCTCGCTTTTTCTTGCATGAAAAGTATGAATAATTTCACCAATCTTCACTTGTATAAAATTGAACATTACATAAATTCAATTCCATAACTGATCGATCAAGAGAAGCCATTTTTCAGCTCAACGACTATTGAAATAGCTTCAAAATTATTTTTTCTGTATATTTTGAACAATTCAAGAGATTTGGTATCAGCTACGAGCTTCATTATGTGGGTGATTTTCTGACAATTAATAAAAGAAAGGTGCTTTTAAAACAATAACAATTTATTAATTCATATAGTATTGAATTACAGGAAATTTAATCGTCAAACCAGCATTCATCATAACAACAACAAATGCATTCATTGTCAGCATTTAAACGTTATATATATATATTGTTATATATACACTCAATAGAAAGTATTGTATTTCTTATTATAAAAGTTAACTGAAAGTATAACAATTTTGTATAAGCTTTGTTTCTGTGATTGTTACAATAGATCCTAATCGAGTCAGTTATAAACAAAGTGAAATTCTTATACTGGAAAAAAAAATAATAATTACATCCAACAGAAAACTAAACTGGAATTCTGCTTTTTGTTTTTCAACGAACTTCGTATGTGATAAAAAATAAAAATGAAAGCTACGCATTTCATATAAAAAAAGGCCTTTTAATTTTTAGATATAAATATCTTTTTAATCTGATACTTATATAATTGGACTAATTACAGTAATTTCTATCTGAAGACAAAACATTTTACGCAACGTAAAAGGTGGCGTTAGGTGTAAAAGAACAAGTTCATTTTAGAATTGCCTATCGATGAAACATATTGCATTTCTTTGTAAAATGGACTATTTTATAGTAAAAAAAATTATATCTTATTGCCAATATAATATGAATTCCTCCCTTTGCAGCTGACGACTGAGTTAAATTCTTTCTTTATTCTTAAAAATTATATAAGATTTTTAAGATTTATTTTTTGGGTACAATCGACTTCTGATCCTCCTTTAAGAAGTGCAGATAAAAAATAAGTTCTTAAATTTCAGTAATAAATTTTAAATTTGTTAATTTTTATAAGATTACAAATCAGAATATAGGAAGTTTTGTTTAAAACTTTTGATGTTACATCAAATTCCATTCTCAGCAATCATCACTTTTCATAAATTTTTTTCTATGAACTTCAAATTGCTTTGCATCAATCAGAAATCATTCGTACGACAACCAATCAGAAATTTTCCTTTGGTTTCTTCGAAAATATGAATAAAAAGTTTGAAAAAAAGACATGTACATAATTTAGCCTTTTTTCACGTATTTGTTAAACTATAAGGGGCAAAAGAAACCTCATTCGGAAATTTTCTTGTTTGCTGATCTTTTAAAATGTTCTAATATCAAAATAAAAAATCTCTAAAATTTCAATTTCTGTAAGGTTATAAATCAAATTTTATAAAGTTATGAGCAAAATTCCTATCACTATTTCAAATTTCATACCCCTCATGACTTTTCCTGAATTTTCTCATAGATAGAATAAATTCCATTTCATTGCAAATTGGACAATTTCAATAAAAAAAATTCATTTCTATGGCAACCAATCTAAAATTTTCCGTTAATTTCCTCGGGGTATACGACTAAGTTGACATTGAAGTTTAAAAAAGATGAGAAATCTACTAAAGGAAGAAAAAAAAATATCTTAGCAGTAGCAGCAACAAAATAAAAGCCAGGCAGAATTGTTTTCCTATCCAAGACGATCACTATCGCTGAATCTTTTCAAGATGAAGTGACACTACTGTAGACTGAGAAACAAGTGAAGAAAAGAAAATACAACTTTCTATGTCCATTTATATGAGAAATCGAAGTTTCCTCAGCTAAAGGAAGAGTGGAAGAAAAAGTTTCTGTAACTATTGGGTTTTCGTAAGAAACTGTATTTTTAACTTTTTTTCAATTCGAGAACCTTTGGGTTAAAGGAAATGAAGCTGCAAGCATATAGTTTTCAATTTTTTTTTTACCTTCAAAAAGGTATGTAGCTGCATCAAAAAACAATTTTTAGAATAGAAATTACACCGTGTTTATGTATTACAGCTACCTGCATCTTATTGACAAAAAATTAAGATTAATTAAAAATGTGAGTTATTTTATTTTTCTTACGGCTCTTTCTGTTTATAATGCAATTCCTTCTTAATGTTTATTTACAATTTCGTGACATATATCCAACTGCTTCACTAAATATATTTTTTCTGTAATTTATTTAAAAAAATATTTAATCCATACAAAAATATGTAAAGTTTATTAATAATGAATGCGAAATTTAAGCATTTTACTCACTGCTACAGTGTGTGTTTCTATTTTAGAACCGGAAGTATCTTCCGTAATATTAAACGAACAACATCAAATTGTTTTTAACAGAAGTAATATTTATTTTAAAAATATCTGCTCAAAATCACATTTTTATGTTATGGGTTTGTTTTTAATGAGATAATTTTTGAGTCTTCAAGGCCAGAATTGTATTGTTAAAGACTCATTTCGAACCTCTTTTAGGTCAAAAATCTTTATTAAATCGAAATATTTATTATAAAATCAATCAGATACGTACAGTATTAGCAAGAATATATCACAATACTTTTTGACAAATTATTTCCCGTTAAAATAGTGACTCGCTATGAATTCGAGGTCTAGGTAATGGAATGTAACAACTCTTATTAATTTATAATAAATAATATTAATAAATTATAAATAAATAAATTATTAAAATAACTTGTGCTGTTAACTATTTTAAATAAAATACTTATCTGACTAAATTATATTTTCTTAGAATTCTTTTTTATAAAATGAATGGATCGCATTAAATTCATCATTTTTTCCCCTATCTTTCTAAAATTTTTGGTGTCACGTTAAATTCGGATTAGTATGGTATAAATAGACACACATAAACGTGCGCACACACACACACACACACACACACATATATATATATATATATATATATATATATATGTATTGGGTTAATATTTCTCTCAATCTTAATGTCTTAATAAATTTACTTTTTTAAAGGTGTTAAAAATTAATTGGAGCAATTTGAAAGATTCCTTAGAGTCTTAAGAATACAATTAATAATAAAACCTGTAAATTGTTTTTGTTTTATTTTCGTTTAAATCATTACCAGCATATTTTCAAATGTCCTATACATATTTTTTAAAAAAAAATTCAAATTTTTGAATTATTAAAATTTTTATCATTTTCTTGTAAGTGTATTTAAAGAACATTTCTTTATTTAAAATTTCTAAAAAGTATTTTTCGTTAATTTTCTATTTTTATTTAAACAGAAAATAAGAAGTCGGACACTATCTTTTGAATATCATCTCTTTAACAGAATAAACCAATAAAAAATTATCAGAGCATTTTTTTTATTTTTTTCCCCTAAAAAATGATACACTCAAAACGTTATTTTTTTTTTTTCAATTAAGCATTTTTAAATAAATTTTGAAAATTATTTAAGCCCATGAATGATTTCTTTTAAAATTACAAATTTAAAAAAATTAATAATATTATCGTTTTTCTTAAATTTAAGAATCTGAATTTAAAGTAGTATTTGAATACAAAATTCGTTTTGAGAAAAATGATTGTTATCATAACTAACAGATACTAAAAATTACAATCTCTTATCACACAAAAATATATTTGATAACTAAAAAATAATCAAAATGAATTCTTTCAATGCTAATAATAGGTAACTTTTATTGTAATTTTTTATCTTAAAATTTTAACTGATATCTGGACTTTTGTGCCACAAGTATCCTAAATGAAAGTTTTCAATTTCGTATAACATTGTACACAATTGAGCCATGCCATTTTTTTTTTAATTTACTGCATATAAGACAACTCTTTGTGTAAAAAATAAAGGGATCTTATACATAGATAGTACTATATATGTATTAAGAAATATGAAGTTTTATTGGAGAAGTGGAAGGGTTTGTCGCTGAATGAGGAAAGAAAAAAAAGCAATTGTGTAGGCCCTTAAAAAGTGCAGCATAAAGAACTATATTAATGGAACTGAAGTTGATGCAGTTCATGATGAGTGACGCAGCAATAATGACGAGTCAATTGCTGCATGTGATGTGAGTGAGCGAGTGAAATTTGAGGATTAGTTTACGAGAACAAAACATGGCTATACTGTGCCAAATATGTATAGCTGTTAGAAGGAATTATACATATGTGAATATTTACCGTCTTTTAGCTTATTAATTAATTTTAATGATGTTTATTAGTGAATATTACACAAATATTGTATGATTTATATTGGATTGATATTCAGCCCTTCTTATAGAGTAGAACCCGCTGAACACAATCCGGGGATTTGCGTCTTTGCAGTTTTCGCAAATCTCTTTCACCGAACAGCCCGAATGTGGGTTCCGTCATCTTGCCTTCATTCTCTCATTCTGAGTCTACTTCGTTTGCTTGTGTCATTTTTCCTCTTCCCTCCCACACTCTGTCTGAGGTTTTTTCCCACGCTTTTGAAGTAGTGATTCGTCTCGGACACCAATATCGTCCTTTAGATGGAGGAAAGATATCGTCTCTGTAGCATCGCTCTGGGTCCGCTCGAAATAGTGGATGGTAAGGCAGTCATCACTTCCATGTCTATGTTTCAAAATTAAAAAAGAAAATTGCAGAAAAGGTTTTCTAAATTTCAATTTAAACAAAATTAGAAAATTATTATACGCGAGTTTTTTTTTTATATATATATATATATATACATGTTAAAATACAGTGATTCCCATTCATTCTTAATTCCTTTTCCTTGAGAAAATTTAAACAAAGTTATACCATATCATTAGAATATTCACACAATATATTTTTTTTCTTCGTGAAAAAATGACGGCTATACAAGGAAACTCTAATCAAAATTTTATTTGAAGATTCCAGTCATGATTACACGAAAGAATTTTCGTCATGTATAAAGCTGATGCACGTTTAATAGGCCGACATTGAAACCCTATTAGAGATGGGTGGAGAGATGGGGGCCAGCTCAAAAAGTATCTACTTGTCACTTGACCGATTTTCAAAATTATGAGGTTCGTCACCAATATCCCTGGTATTGTTTTTAAGTACGACGTTAATAAAGAAACAATTTAACTTGTATTTAATCTGCTAAATATGTTACAACCAGCCAAATGAAATTTCTAATTCCAAAAACAAAATACTCTTAATTAGAGCCAAATTATGATTATTTTCATTTTAAAAAAAATCGCTTAAAGATAAAGTACCGTGAAACAAGGTACCTTATTGGCAATTTTTTAAACTTAGTATTTATAAGGGAAAAAAGTTCATGTTTGCTCTATTTCAACAAAAATTATACATATATTTCTGGAAGGGGAAACTCCAATTTGAAACAAACTATAAATTGTAATTTTAATTTTTTTTCAAAAATATTTCGATATATTTAAAAATTCCTACAAGTTCTTCAAATTTTAATATTTTTAAATAATTTTTTCTCATTGTCTTAGAAATGTTTCTCCAGGTCCTATGCTCGTATTTTATTTTTCATGTTATTTATAGTTTTATAATTTTTTTTCTGTCCGCTGTGCGTAAAAAACTAAAAAAAAAAAAAAAAAAAAAAAATTTAAAAAAAATTTCAGGGATTTTTTTTTATAAAAAGCATATCTATTTATCTAAATTCATATTCCATATACAAAATTATAAAACATGTTACACAAACAACTTGAAAAAAATGAAACATTTACTCTGAACACAAAAGAAGAAGCTCTTAGTATTTTAAATATGTGACTATTATGAAAAATAAAATGTTGAGAAAAAGCAGTTTAATGTTTAGAAAATCGGGCATAATTTTGGAGAAAATTAAAAAAAAAAAAAACTGTTAAATAATGTAGCTAGAACTATGAAATTTTGTACACAAACTTAATGGAGTCATACAATTAAAACAAGGCAATTATTTTTTGTTTCAGTACTTTAATCATTTTTAAGCTATGTTCCTTAAGAACTTCACTTTAAAAAAATTCTACTTCAATTTCTAGACCAATTATGTTATTCCAATGGCAGGTTTTTAAAATCTAATTTTTCTGTTGTTAGCTGTTATCTTCGCTCTATTTCAGTTGAAAACCTTGATTTATTTAACTATAAAGAATTAGATTTTTAAAAAATTATATGTGAAACACTGAACGATCAAATTGCATTGACATATTAAGAGGAGTTTTCAAAACGGGTTGATTTAAAAATCCAACTTGTGTAATGTAGACTAGGTCTTTGTTGCATTGTATAAAAATGTTATTAAAGTATCTTACAAACAGTTTCTAAATTCAATTTATATCTTTTATTCAAACTGAATTTGTATTCACTGAAGCACATCGCGTGTTTTATTTTTCTAAATCTAATTTAACAATCAATATTATCAGACGCAAAAATGTATATAACTTTCTTGGAAACTTTGAAATTCACTTTGAGAAATTTCTGGATCTTTCAGTTGTAGAATTTTTTTAATACTGGCACTAAAACTAAAAATATCCATTGCATCTAATGAGATTTTCTAAGCCTTAAGATTAAATTAAGTTATATGAACATAGCTATATTGCTTTAAATTTTTTTACTTTCAAATATTTAAGAAAAAAAGTAAGCTATGAAATACGATAATAATATATTTGTATTTAAAAAAAATCCATAGGAAATATGACTAAATGCATCATGAAATTAATATGACTTTTTCAAATATCTTTACAATTTTTTTTTTGATTCGTTGTTTTTAATGTCGTTCTATGAAGCATTTAAAAGATTATTGGCCCACGAACTTCGTAATTTTGAATCTAAAGGATGACGCCAGAGCGGTCATCCCATTTTCCTAACTTCCCCACCACGCCCATGGGAGCTCCGATTCAACTTGCATAATCCCCACTACACAATGAGTCCTTAGTGGAATCAAGATTCGATCCTTAATTTTTCGAGACATAAACTTGGATGCAATATAATAATTAACCATTTCATTTCAACTACTGTTAATTTAAAAAAAAAAAAAAAAAAAAAAAATTATTTTTTTTTTTTAACTGATTAACTTCATTAACTAATCGATGAGACATTGTAATCAATGACTTTAAAAATTGTTTGATTACAATGTCTGGTACATTGCTATTTCATTCATAAAAATAGCAAACTATATGAGACATAGTTTTATAAGACAGCTGTAAAATAAGTCTTACGAATATTTACCTTTTAAAATGTAACATAAATGTAAGAATTTTAAAATCGTAGTAAAAATTTTATAGTCCCTTTCTTGTAAGCCATAAATTCATCGGAAATTATACAAATGAATGCAGTAATATCCAATGTCTTTGTTTCAGAGTAACGCTTATAAGTATATGAGTGAACATGTACAAATTAAATATGATTAGTAAAATAGCAAAATATTTCATACAATTATGCAACACAATTATTACTTAAGATTTGTGACAATGCATCTTATGAAATAGAAAATAAATGCAATGATGTAAGTTTCATAGCAAAATTTTAGTCACTTGTACGTCAGAAAATTGTACGAATGAAAAATTATATGTAATCAATATCCAATCAACTTGTCACTTTCAAGTACATGATAGAATACATATAAATTTTAAGAATAAAATAGTAATATATCAGATTATCAATTATATCATACAACTATTACTCAAGTCTTGCAAGTATTTTTCTATCAAGAAGTAGGATAAGTATAGCATTTTACTAGCCTCAAAACAAAAAAATGTTATAATCATTTATAAATCTGCAGCTAATACGTCTGAAATTATGCCTATGTATATATTAATCAACTTCTTTGACGTTTCGTTTTTATAGTAACATTTTAAAGTACGTGATTGCTCACATAAAACTTTTAAGAGTAAAATAGCTATATATCAGACTTGTAATGACAAAAATTATGCGAGTATTTATCTTCTAAGATTTAAAATATATGAAACTTTTAAAGTCTTATAAACAAAACTTTTAACCACTTACTTTTCAGTAATAAATATGCCTGAAATAGTATAAATGAATACATTAATCAATATATGACGTTTTCGTATATAATAAGCATTTCCTAAGTGCACATCTGAATACATATGAAGTATTAAGAGTAAAATTACAATAGGCATATAATTATATAAATATTGCAAGCGTTTTAATTTCTAAAATTGTAAAATAAATATAACATTTAAGTTTCATAAAAATTCTACGTATAACCAATTACTTATCAGCAACTAATATTTCTCAAACTATGCGAATTGATATATTAATCAATTTCCAACGCTTTGTTTCAGTGTAACACTTTCAAGTATGACATGCAGCGTTTACTAACGCAAGTTTTGAAATAATTCAAAAGGCTGGATTATTCAAACTCAACGGAAACTCCTGCTTTATTTACCAATGCAAACGAAATTTTAGGAAGCCTTTCACATTAAGGCTTTCACAAAACTGCACCGATTCTACAACCCAACCATTGATTCACAGAAACTGATGCAAATTTAATCAGGTTTCAATGCTGAATCGAAGACTCACATTCTGGAGTTTATTATTAGTCTTTCAGCTCGTTCCTGCGAATTTATGTCGAGTGTTGAATATCTTTCCATTGACTCTGGATTTCTCTCTGAAAAGTTTCTTCAACAAATAACCGACTTGTTTTAAAAGAATTTCCTCAGAGATAGAGAGAAATTCAAAAACTTTTAGGGCTTCGTTACATCGAACATCTTAAAGAGCACTTAGAATATTACTTCTAGATTTCTCGAAAACTAAAACAGAAACTGATTTTGGTAAAGGAAAAATAGGAAATGTTTACAAACTTTGAGGTTTTCGGTAAGGTGGTGTCGTTGTGTAATTTGCAATAATGGAAATCAAGGTAATATCCAGTGTATGGTTTTTAATTTTGATGCGAAATTGCACTAACATGTTTTTTAAAGTGCATGTATTTTAAAATTATCTCTTAAATATTTATTTATTAATTTAGTATGATGGAGATAATACATAATAAATCGTTTTAAGTTCTGAAGTATTTGATTACTTTAAAAATGTTACACGCGAGTATTGTTCCTTTGATACAGTAAACAAGTGCGTGAAATACTTCATACTGCATAAGTATAATACATTTACATCTAAATATGGAGCAAAAAAACAAATTATTGTATAATTTTTTGTTTCCCTTATTTTACCCATTTATAAAACACTTGTACAGAGCCATTAAATAATAAATTAATGAGACGCTCTTTGTCCACCACTGCCATAAATAATCCTTTTAAAGTTTGAAGTATATGGATATTTCAATAATATTACTACAGTTCCTCCCTAACATATTAAATAAGAACCTGTAACAATTAGCCTGAAAATGTATAATACATTTATATATCTAAATATAACGAGATTAATTTTTGTTTTGTTAATAATAATTTTTTTTTTCAAAATTTACTATTAATATTCATTACAGTTATTTATTAAAATTGAAGAAAGTGCCCACTTTTTTCAATTATTTAATGGAATATCATTAAAAAAATTGGCAGTACATGTTTGCATGTATTTACATAAAAGCATTGTTCGATAAATAAAGTGGATAATGATAAATAATAACAATCAAAATGTAGTAAAACATTTAAATCTTGATGTCTTGAAACACGATTTTAATACTATGTTTTCATTTACCCTTAAATAAATAAAACGCGTGATTCGAAGACTTACGAAAAATTTAATAACTTGTGGTGTATAATATATATATATATGTGTGTGTGCTTATCTGTTTCACAAATGTAATAATTATTCATCCCATAACAGATGCTACAGTACATATGTTATATTTCATTTATAAATTAAATAAAGCATATTTCTAGATATTTTATAATATTATTCCATATAAAATGTATCGTATTATCATGTGTACTATTATCACTTCAAGTTACAAATACTTAACAGATATTTCAAATATATTTCTAACCTCTTTTTCATAGTATCTACTCATATATAATAATAATTTTAAAGCAAACAGAATTTCAGGTAACATACAAAAAGGATTGCAATGCCAATGGAAATTTAATTTAGCAGAGAACCGTATTCGAATGCATATTACAATTTTCTGACAAATAATTTTTATCGTTTTATTTAGGTTTAAATTATTTCATAATCTAATTTGAAATAAGAAAGTGAAATTCTATATTTTAAAAACCAAAAGGTTTTCGTATTGATTTATCAAAAATTTCTGTTGCAATTTTCTGGTTCTTCAAATGTTGATTCTTTGTGTTTTAAACATAAAATTATATAACTTTCACCTTCATTTAATTTTTTCAGGAAAGGAATGTAAACGCTTTATTCTTTTTTTTTTTATCACTTTTAGAATAAAATTATAGTCCGAAATATAACTATTAAATGAATCATTTAGAAAAACAAAATTTATTGCGTTTTTCCTAGTTCGTGCATTGTCAATTTGCTTCTGAATCAATTGTTCCGTTCCGCCATTTTGTAGAACTGTTAGTCAAATAATTAGTTGGATAATAGTAGATTGTATAAACCGCTTTAAAATAAAGGAAACTGGAAATCCTTGTAACGTAACTTTTACACTTCCGTTGCGTGGCGACTGAAACTAGAACTTTCATAATGATACCGTGACTTGATGACTGATAAACATACAATCGAAACAGCAAAAATATTACAAAATAAACACTTACATGAAAGCAAAGGGTTAAAAATCGTAAGAACCTAGAAGGATTTAAAGTCTCCTAAAAGATTTAAAGGACTGATTGGTTCTAAATTAACATCTTAAATGTATTCGAGGAATACAGACAATAAACCCAGTAATTTTGATTCTCAATCAAATGATGAAGACGACACTTGAGTTGATATTTCAGTATCACACACCATACCATGTCAGATCTTTCAGGTGTAACTGGAACTCTACATGCATAATTCTCATTATTTTGCATGAGGGATTTTGATTTGGTTAATATTCAAACTGTTACTCGAACGTCGCCAACTGCTAGGCTTATTACTTTTATCACTGGGCAATCACAGTCCTCTTTTCGGCTATGAATCTCAAAATTTTCAGCCTTCAAACGACGCTGACATCGAAACTTGTGCTTCGTTCGACAATACGTTAAATACATGCTGAAGATATACGTCATAATTTTGACCCTCAATCAAATGACGAAGACGACAATCGTACTACTATGAAGTTCTAATTTGTTTTTCGCTAGTATGAAGGAGAAGTATGATTTCGTCAAAAATTCCTGTTCATTTCATCGTTGAAAGTTGGACCGAGACCTTTTATATAACGTTTTTTTTTTCATACTTTGAGTGGAGTGTAGCCTTAAGTTCAATTACGAAAATGATTAGTTTTACGTGCTTTATCAACCTTTCTAATTTTATTGAAACAGCTTAAAAATATCGAATATATCACGACCTTATTATTTTAAAAATCAAAATAAAAATGTGACATGCTTTAAGGAACAAACATATATAGTTAAAAGTATAAAAAGGCGCGAAGAAAAAAAAATGAACGCAGTAATGCGCATATGCTTAAAATTAACGCATATGCTTCGTGAAAAAAGATCACTAGTTTCAAAATAAGTTTTCTTATGGAATAGATGATTAAATCTTTAGTGGTGCTACAACCTGACACATGCATGTATTTCAATACGTTTTATAGCTGCAGGATATCATGAACTGGTGTACATGTATACATACTTGTATAATCGAAAAAAAAAATTACTTGAGGCTATACATGTAAGTTGTTCGTTTTTACAATAAGAATGCAAAGAAATCTAGAATTCTTTTACCCCGTATCTTATGTGTTTGATTTGATATTAAAATATTTTGAGCCCTTGATTTACTTGAACTTTGCTAACTGCGAAGTATAGAACCACAACCAGGGTATCAAGAAGTTTTCGTTTCTTTATGGAAAAGTTTTTTTTTATAAATTTATACTTAACTTAAACTAATAATTATACTTTAAATTTATACTTTTAATTTAATATCCAAGCATAAATTGCTTTATATATTGAAAAATAAATAAATTTTTGAGCATATTATGTGAACTTAAACTGCAAATTAGTGGTGTGAAAAAATACACAAAAATATATATGGAATAAAATTCTACAGAAAATTATTTATTCAAAGAAAACTGATAACAATATGGGTTGTGCATCTATGGCTTTTTAACTTCCTTTTTCTTTTGTTCTTTCATTATTAAAGAAGACAGAAAAAATTGTCGATCATGTTAGCTAGGAGGTCAACAAAGTTATCAATCAAAACGACAAATCGAGTGAATAAGATGTCATCTAACCTCACGTAGGAAGCAAAAAGACCGCATCAGGTAAATAAAAAGCCCGGTCTCTCAAGAAAATTGAGAGCCTTATCTAGTCAACCTGAGCAATAATAGAGCCATTTGATAAATAAGATATTGATTGAGGGGGTATTGTGTGAGATAAGACAGGTTGGCCTTCGGAAATCGTTCAGATAAATGTATACAAATATTCCATGAGTACAGAGCTGACTTGGTGGATAGAAGTTGGATCTACCTAAGCAAATAACATGCTTTTTTGTGTTTTAAAAATAAAATAAATTATTTTAACACGATTTTTTCCACAATGAATGCATTTACTAATGTAAATTATATTGTTCAAAAAGAAAAATTCTTTAATAGTATTTCAATCATATCGAACTCAAAAAATAACCTAAGCCAAATAGGAAAACTTAGGATGCTACGCGGATCAAATGTAATACCATAAAAAATATGCATATATGTGTACGCACAAATAAAATTATAAAGAAGATTAGTTAGTATCAATTTTCTCTTTTTTATTTATTTTTACATATTAATAATTTTTATCAGAAAAAAATCACGTTTAGAACTCTCCAGCAACTAACGCATCTTATAGTTAGTTATTCCAATGCCAATTATTATTATACATGGAATGTAACACTTATAAATAAAGTTAGATTTCAAGAGGAATGTCATGAAATTAAGTTTATTTTTATATATCAATTGCTTTTTCGTCATTTAAGAAATTAATTTTATGTCTTTCAAGTGGTGAATACATATCATTAAGTCATTGCAAAATATCAATAAACACTGAATACAATTTATAAACAAAGCTGGATTTCACGATGAATGCAATTATTTAATATGTATAACCTATTGAATTGCATAAAAGTATTTTTAAAGAAATTTAATATCTATTCGTATTTTTAATCAATTTTTGTACACCTAAGTTTTGCAAAGAATCAATGTTCTTTTTTATAGTTAAAAAAATGTTTGTTAGTATCATAACAAATATCCTTGGATAGAGTTTTGCATAAATATATTTACATTCAACTTTTTAATTGAAGTCTGTGTTTACTATGTTATTGAAGTCAATATTTGCCTATGACACCTACTGTGTTTCGAAATAAATTTCTTTTTAAGATACCAAATTTTAAAACATAAAACACAGTTTTTGAAGTATTTTTTGTCTCCATTACATCATCCATCTAGAAAAACACATTTTGCAAGATTTATTATTAATTGATACATTTTTGTCTTTTTCATAAGATATTCTTAACAAAAAATTAATAAAAGTTATTAGCTAGATGACTCTAAATTATTTGCTTGTGATTAGATATTATTTTCCAAGGTAGATATTTCATGGTAAATTTAATTGCGGAAAACTTGTATGTCAATGAAATGAGATGTCAAATATTCGCAACATTATTCGTCGCATTCACAAAAGCATTAAATAAATATTGTTTTGAAGAGTAGAATGTGATTAAAAACTATACTTAGAGCTACCATATAATTTATTTCTATCATTATTTTAAGCGTCATTTGTAATTTCTTCGTGAAAACTTGTTAAACTTATACTTTCAATTCAGGCCTCACTGAATTGAAGTATGAGGTCAATATTCGCTTAACAGGTTTTTCTTTCAAATTAAGATTTTCCGGTTTCCCCTAATAGATATATTTTTTTTCTTTTTGACGATAAATATCTATTAAGCATAAGATATCCATTATTCTGTATACGGGTTATCAACGTGAAAATAATTATCTTTATCAGTTTGCTGCGTAGTTTAGGGAAATAATATTTTGAAAAACCGATAATTTAGTTTGTTTAATTTTTTCTTTTTCAAGTAAAATCTATAATTCTACTGAATATATTTTAAATATTATTTTTATTATATTTTGAGCAATATATAATAAAATTTTAAAATCCACATATTACCTATGTTTATACTGCGTTTCTCTATTTGGATTTTTAAATAATATGAAGTCATTTATTAATTTCTTATAACATCTGTCATTCAACATATACATCCTACATATGGTGGATGTAGATGTTGGATGGTTCCTAACTTTTTTCTCCTTGCGCCCCCCTTCTAAAATAGGAAAGAAAATAGCGAACCCCTTGTGTAGAAGTTATTAAAAAGTAAGAAAACAATAGAATTCTGTAGAACACTTTTTTCCATGTTTTACAATAGTTCATAACAAGAAACGAAAACAAAATCATAAAAAAAATCGGAATATAAACATTAATAAAAACTAAAAGGATAGATACAAGAAAATTAATACAAAATTAATTCAACGAATCAACTAATTCTTAATTAAGTATACGTTAAAATTGAAGTAGCTCTTAATGGGATGTTTGTGGCTGCGTGATGGAACAAAGAAATTCAAAATTTGGCTCAATATCAGACAGCTTTAGTCTTAGATCATGTTCTACATTTGATCTGTTGTTGTATTTATCTTCAAGAAATGTAATTGTTGAAAATCCTTTCTCGCATAGATATGTTGTGCAAAAGAATAATAACACTTTAATAAAATGTTTCTTTTTGAGGATACATTATACTCATTCATTCACAAAATCAGAATTTAATTAAAGAATAAATTTTAAAAATACCTTTTAGAGAACTGTCATAAGATAACTCAATGAGATTTTCTTTTACTGGTAAAATTAGAGAGGTCTTTAACCTTATATCTCCTTTTTAGGTATTAAATATCCAGTCGTTTTTACATCTATTAGGAAAATAGTCACCTGAAATTAACTGAAGAGTGTTTTAAATGATCACAAATATTCCTTTTAATATTTTCATCAAATTTCATTCAATTTTCTGATAAAATGCTGCTGATATAACCTAAGCATCCAAACTCCTTCATCAGCAGATATTCGAAATAAAATCGTTTCATCATGCACACTGAAAATGGTGACACCTGCGCCTTTTAACAGCAAATTTAATTCGTTTAATTTATCAAAGATGCTAAACTAGTAAGCAAAAATTCAGCCAAAAACTATCAGTTATACAAGGGGACAAATGAAATGGATCCTCAACATAATATGCTAGAGCTTCAAACTTCAATTCAAATACGTAAGTGTCGAAATCTTATTAGGGAAAGCCATCTAAATTTGAATAAAATCGTAAAGAATCATGAAGGTTTTGAAAGTTCTTACAAAGCTCTCGGAATAGATGGTAGTTTGAAGTACGTGATTTTATAAAATTTGAAATTTTTACAGCATAACTTAAAGTAGTAGATAACTCTGCAGGAATAGGCTTCTGTGTCAATGCTTGTCTATGAATACAACAATGAATCCATTCAGTTTTCTTGTTGACCTTCTTTATATCGAATATAATGAAGACCGCCACGAGACCAGAATATATTCCTGCCATTGATTTTGCATAATCTAAGCACATATTCACACAATAAGATCGGTTTATTCCATTTTTTTTTCAAAATAATCATTGACCATATCAAAAATTGTCTCTCCAGTTGTATAAGTTTTCAAAGATTTTACAAATAGTACAACTTCTTAATGACATTAGTAAAAATACATCTAATGAAGACAAGCAATGCTACAATATTTATTTTAATGATCGACTCGTCAAGCTAGGTCACAAAATAATTTAATTGTATTCTCTTAAAAAGTACAATCTCATCATCATTTGCTAAATCATTACTTCTACGCGACACCGAAGTATGTGATAAAAGAACCAGATCAAATTTCTACGCTGCCTTTTCTCTAAACATGCACTTAACAATATCTTTTGCACATGACCCATTTGAACTTTCTGCTGTTGTATATACTTGACCAAATCTTGCAATTCTATAACTAATTCGAAATGATGCCTCAAACGTCATTTTACTATTTTCCTTAGAAGCTGACAGGAAATAAGAAAAATATTTTTCCTATTACCTGTTGATTTTTTTTAAATACTCGATATGTTCATCCTTGTGTGAGTCATATATTTCGATTCAAGACGTCTACGATAAAATGAAAGTTTCAGTTTGCTATCGTTAAGAACTTTATTGTAGATTACTTGAAGTGGTTCAGGTTCCAACTTTTCTTCAATAAAATAAAAACACATTTGCAAATAAATGAGGACATATTACGCTTTATCCTTTAAGTTGTTTACACGAGAAGAGCTTCGCTAAACAAAGTTACCGTAGCATACTACTATCACTAATCGCGAATTAAATCACCAAAAGTTACCAATCATATCTCAGGGAAGAGATTTTGCTTTCTACTTTGCTATCTAATCAGAAGCAGGCATCACTTTGATGAACAGACTGCCAAGATCGTGAAAAATCATTGAAAGAAACCTGTCGCCTCAAATCCTTTTTCAGTCGCTTATGCCACCTCGATGCTCAGGGTACGATAACGTTTTTCTCAATATTTGTCTAATTGAAGAACACTTTATTTACTTTAATTTTCTTAAAAAAAATTAATTTTTAACAGCATAGTAAATATACATATGTAAATTTCTTGCTTCGTTATTTTTTTACTTCAGCGATTTTAAATTTTACATTTCATAATATTATTTTTGCGAACCCTTTTATACACTTCGCGAACCCTGGTTCATGAACCACTAGTTCCGTATCACTGCAACTTATCATATATACATAAATGCACAAGTAATGCACGAATCAAAAACACACGAATGTGTCTGTAAGATCCAGCTTCAGACATGTTCAATTTTGTACGTACTCGCAGTGATTGGGTTATGAATCAGGAGCAATAGTTTATTTTTTTATATATATAATGATGAATATTTATATGGAAACACATGCACAGTGGCAAGACATCACAAAAACGAAAGCAGCAGACACATTGCACGCACAAGCAGCATTCGGTTACGGGTGAGACTTATCTGTCTTTTATCATAAAGTCTCGGTCTTCCAAGCACATCAAAAGTTCTAGAATAGTCCAAATGATCAAACGATTTCAATTCAACATGCCAATTGGTCAGGTCCGATGAACGGGTGAGGTATCATGTCAACAATTTGAGGACGTAGCAGCTTCGGGTGAAAACACGGTTGCCATTAGCCATTTATTCCCGTTAGGTGGATATTTAATAGAGCTAGAGGGAGGTGGTACTATGCCTGAGATTATTCAGGAATAAAATGAATATATATATATATATATATATATAATCTGTGGGAGGGATATCCTTGTAGGAATAACCTTTCTTTTCCTTTTTGATAGGGAATTTCACTAAAAAAGAGGTGTTGAGTAACATGATTTCTTTTCCCATCTCTTCTCCCAACTGCAGAGGGACCGAAGAACTTGATAGAGATGCAGACAATTTCGAGCGCCGAGGTGTGTAGAAACATTTTAGGAAAGTCATTAAACCTTTGATGTTTACTTGCAACCATTGAGATGGAAGTGAATATTCTCTTTGTAAACAGCCTTTGTATATTTAAATATTGACTAATTAAGTTTAATTGATCTAAAAAGACGTATCTTTATTTACAAGCGGTATACAGACCAATATATATATATATATATTACATTATATTATTATATTATATTATATTATATTATATTATATTATATTATATTATTATTATATTATATTATATTATATTATATTATATTATATTATATTATATTATATTATATTATATTATATTATATTATATTATATTATATTATCATTTTTAAAAAGTAAAACAACTTTGTTACATGTCAAAATAATATTAATGTTGGAAGTATTTTTCATTTGAAGGATATTTAAGCAAAATAAAAAGGAAGCCCTGATTACATTTAAATAAACGTTTATAGGAAAAGAAAGAAAAGGAATAGCAAAGATGATACAATTAGAAAAACATTATTTATACGATTATCTTTAAGATTGAAACACTTATATGTATTAGAAGAGCCATAAAAAGATTTATGAAGAAATTTATAGTAATCTAATAAATGTAACAAAATAATGAAGGATAAAGACAAAATGAATGGCATTAATTACCCAAGAAGACCTTACTATCAAAAACACGCCATTTTTACCCATCGAATGACTAATAATCTGTCTTACACAGTTTCACAACAAAAAGGAGTAAAAAACATGTAAAGAAAAAAATACCTGCATTGTAACATGTAGGGAAAAAATAATTATAAAAAACATGAATGTCATCATCTTACTTCAAATTGCCTAATTGATGTATGTGTAAAATAAAGCAAATAAGCATGTTTGATGAAAAAAGAAATGGAAAAATTACCACTAATTGTGCATAATATTTTGTAAGAGCAATAACGTTTTCCTTTAAAGTAATTATCATGAAAACTGAAACTCTTCTCTTACGAAACTTTTTACAGAATTATTTTAGAAAACATTAATTTGATTTATTAACCTCGGTGTTTTTTAAAGATTAAAAAAAGTGCAATTTTTTTAAAACTTGTTTTATCGAATAATTTGTTATGCTATTATCAAATGCTTAGGCGAGCTTCGAGCAGAATCGAAAGTAATGTCCCTTAAATGACAGTTGATGAAAGCTAATTATTTGTTCTAATTACAACGACAATTTTGTTTTTTTAACTCCTTAGGACGAGAAATTTGATTTCTAATACACATATTGTCTTTCAGCCTTTTTCATTGGGAATAATTTTTTGTATAGGCATTAAGAATATTAAAGTTTAAAATTTTTTTATCATCATTAGAGATCCTATTACATATTATTTGTCCGTTTTTCTGAAATAGCTGTAATTTATTTCCTTTTTGTTGTGCCATTTTTTGTTTATTTAATTTTTACAAACAAATAAAAAATACAGATAAGCACTTTTCATTAGTTTTTAATCATGTCGCCCTAGAAGAAACAAATGGATTACTGACGACTATTCTCATAACTCCGAACTAAACTCACATGCTAAGAATAACATCTAAGTTGAACCTTCTTCATTTGTCTTTCACACAACGCTACAATGGGATTTGGAGACTCAATTTTATTCTGTCACAGTATCTGAAAGTTCATGGTCACGTTTTCATAATCGATATTATTTCAGTCGAGTCCTGATACCATTAAAGACCCATCGAGCAATGGGATCTGAAATGGTTTAAATCTATCAAGGCTGAACGCACTAACGCCCCTAAACTCGTTAGAACGCGCTGCGAAGCTTGATTAGTAGTAAAAATCATCGAACACTTGTTTCAACATGTAGTTCTCTATATCTTTTAAGCAAACTATCCGCCTTAAAAACAAGCATCCGTAACATTATAATTTCGTTCCTAATTCCTTTTTTATTAGAACATAAATGTTAATGCTAAATACCCAGGGTAATGTTAACCCAATGGAGTTTCGTACTTTTCTTCTCAAAGCTATATTATAGCTTTTAATTGCGTGTAATAAATACATTACAAGGAGTGAAAAGAAAGAACGTTTCCTTGTCATTACTTCGTTTTTCTAAAATATTTATTGAAGATCGGAAAATTCATGACT
>BMAW01018748.1:110306-125218 GCA_019974015.1 Nephila pilipes | reverse complement strand
TTTTTTTATTTACTAAAATCTGTAGTTTTAAGAATATATCAATGTAATGAAAATGTGAACCGAAGATTTTTATGAAATCCTACATAGATCAGTCCACTAAAACAATGCAGATTTTTTTGTAATCAAGAAATAATTTTCAGAAATTAGATCTTTTCGGAAGTAGTAAAATGAAATGAAATTCTCACTCTTATCTTCTTAGCCGAGTCCCATGTGACAAAAAGTCTGTCTTAAGCTATAGTTTTTTAAGTCGTTATCAGATGGCCGTTATGTTGCGGGGGAGGACGTTGTCTATGTCAACCATATGGCGTGGTTTCTTAGTAAGCTTTGAATGCAAGGCAACTACTTCACAGATTTGTATAGACAACACTTTGATGATGTCATCCAAAGTTATATTACGTCCTCTATAAAACGGTACGGGGTTTCTTTAATCGTGAAACATTGATTGAAAATCGGTTTATAACAGAAGCAATTAGAACTAATGCCTGAAATATTTTATTAATAATCACCAGAAACACATTAACACATATATAAGTTGTTAACCGCTAGTTGTTAAAACAAAATAAATTTGTTTACCGGCACTTTGAAAAGGAGCATAATTAAAGAAGACAATTGATCCAATTTAAAAGCAATCGCTTTATGTTACGTTAAAAAAATGTGTTAAAATGAATCACTTATACAACTAAGCCGTTAGTTATCTGAATTATTATTTCTTGCGAATATTGTTCACATTATATATCATTATTATTAATTCAGATACAACATAAATTCTATTTCATTATATTCTGTTTATGATTAATCATACAGTTGGTTGTACTATGCAAAGCAGCGAAATAATACTGAAAATGTTTTTATTTAATTATATAAATCACAAACAACATTTAATTATCAAATTCTATTCAGTATTTGAAACTTGCTGTCATGGAAACTTAAAACACTTTGCATGAGTAATAGTGATAATCGAATTTGCTTCAATCCTTCTCGTTGTGTATTTAAGCGTATAAATGTGAAATATATGCTTACATTTTAATTTATGCGTTGCTCTATGATCTTGACTTGGCAGTAATTGCATCTAATGGGATGCTTGGATCCGTACAATGACTTTAGTACCTCTTCTGCAAAGCCGTTACAGAAACAATTGCTCAAGCCTCTAGATATTGGATTCCTCATAACGGATCCACCAATGCTAATCTATTATACAAAATCGCTTAGGTGATTGGTCATAATGAACTCCCAAAGGAAAATGATTGGATCAAATCATCTGTTTAAAATAAAGACAGAATATGGTTATTACTCTTGTCTGAATCTAAAAGACTCAATTATGTTGAATTTAAATTAAATGAAAAAAAAATCATAAGTGTCATGACTGAATTAAATTATATTAGTGTGTTCAAGTAGTTTTCTTTAAATCTCTTATTTAGTGATAAATAGTTGTTTTTACTAATAAATTATGGTATATATTCTCTAAACTGGTTACCATGGTACCAGACAATTGAGGGCATAACAAAATAGCTGGTTAAAACGTGCAACATAAAATAGAGAAAGAAATTCGCCTAAGTGTTAAAATTTTATCTCAACGATATATACATTACAGAATTGAATAGAATATTTTTAATATTAATAATAATTGATTCTTCACAACAGGTGTCACATAAGACGAGTATTTGTTTAAGCCTATGACTAGATCGACAATTAAACCAATTATTGCTGAGTCCTTAAATTACAGTTAATCAAAGTAACTGAGTCCTTAAAATGTTACAAATTTTGCATTTTTTAATATTGATCTTAGAAATTAGAGGGTGTTTCACCGTTTCCGTAGATGTGTTATTTATGAGAATTTCACGAATAGAACATTAAAACATTTGAGTTTTAAAATTGTAAACTCGCATACAATTCCACGGAGAAAAATATTTGTATTTGAGTTTTTTCTAAAAATGTGTTTCTTTTTTAGGATTCTGGTACCATTTTCACAAAATCTACTTTATCTATAGTGCTGATATCTTGCTTATTAGGAAATTAGGTTATTTTCCATATAATGATATTTTTTTCAAACAAGCATGCTCAAAGTTTATGTAATGCACAAAAACGTGCAAAAATTATTGGAAATTTAAATCTTAAAATTTAATTTTTAAAATTATAATTATGGACAGTGAATAAAATATTATATTCATAAGTATTCGGAAAATTCGTAAGTTTGTCACTATAATGACATACAGTGCAGTCCGGAAGACTTTTATTTTATTTGTCACTTTTATTTGAAACCCTTTTAAGGCATTGAATTAGTAAACTGAAGCTGAAAATTGCGTACATTATATTGCAGAAAATCGATGGTAACAAAACAAGTTAAAATTAAAGGAAACAGAATCAATTAAAATAAAATAGAGTTATAAAACCAATTTAGGAGTTTCGTTGATTCTAATAGAGAATTAAGATTTAAGTTTAAAAGCATATATTAATAACTCTTTACTTGTGTCTCATGGGAATAGAATTACATTCCTTCTGCACCATTTATTCTATGGAAAGTACATAAGCACTTTTCACTCCTACATATATTCGATTTTTTTTCTTTAAAATTAGTCCTCAAGATTTAATAATTGAGGCGTACACAATAAAATCTTATCTTATTTGAAGTACTTTACTATTACCTCCTTAGTAGTTAGTATTTCCTACGTAACATTGAGAAGTACTTTATTGCAAAGTATTCCAGTTTGAAGTTAGTCGACCATTTGCTTTTATAATAGCCTGCATTTATTTGGCGTAGCTTTTATCTAGGGATCGAAAACGTTCTTGCTAAAATTGCCTTTAGTTCTGTGACAAGAACATTAATGATATCGGTCACTAATGATGGGTGATTTGGTTTTGTTCGTGATTGTCTTTCCAAATTCGTCCTAAACGTCTTTTGTGGCAATGGATTTGGGATTTTCTGAAGGTCAATCAGGTCCTTTAGAGCACAATCTCATCAAATGACTCTTTTCTTACGTGGATCTTATTCTAAGATATCACGATCTTTTGATAAGATATTTTTTCCCTTGCTGAAAATTTATTCTTAAGAGATACACCTACAGAACTAGAAAGCTCTTTTTTAAATTTTTATTTTGTTCAATAAAAATGATGTTCTATGTTTAAATACCCTACAAAAAATGATTTAATGATAAAGGTTTGATATATTAAATAATTCGTCCAACATATTTTTTCTCCTGCCTGTAGATGTTAATGAACTCAAAATAAGCAATTTTTTATCATTTTTTTTGTAAAAATATTACCAATGATATTTCGTAAGTGAGAACAACTATCATTATGTTGAAAAGAAAATTATTATATTTTAAAAACTACATGAAACTGAATTGAGGACATTATATTAAGTGTTAATTGAGTTCTCTCTTCCCCCCCCCCCCAAAAAAAAAGAGTATTTTACATTCTAATATTTTAACTTTGTGAATTCAGATTAATACATTCATTTGAATATCTGCAACAATAACTTTTATAACTTAATTTACTCATTGAGTTCAATATGAGCAAATTAAATTATAACAGCTATGGTATATCTTTCAGATATAAAATTATGATGATTTGAGTTGATACACACACACTCCCCCCCACTCCTACACACAGAGACACACATACACACACACACACACACACACACACACATATATATATATATATATATGGGGGGGAGTGTGTGTGAGTGCAGAATTTTACTGATTTTGGTTTGTTATTATATTTTGGTGTAATGGTATTCACTGAAGTGCGATGGTTTGATAAGTAATAACGTTATAAACACACATTATTCAATTCCAAAGTATGGAATAGTATGAATTACATTATTCCAATTGCTCTAAATTTTTGCTTTTCTTTCACTGGGCTTCCTCTTACAAGCTTTCATTTACTTAACAGATTTTTGTTTCTATTTATAATTTTAATTTTAGTTTGTTTAAATAATTATTTTAATTTTATTTTAGTTCGTTTATGAGTTCTTTAATTTCTTAAGCATTAATGTAGTGGTTTTATAATTGATATGATTAATTGGTTTATGATGTGATATTTTGTGAATTATAATATTGATATTTTGTTCACACATACATATATATATATATATATATATATATGTGTGTGACTAAGAGCAGGATTGCAGAAACTAACTAATATTTGTAAATTGTTACGACTTGTCACCGATGTGATTAAGAGACATAGTGACACAATAATAATCCGTCAAAAATCTATAACTACTTTGAATGCGTAATATTAAAATAAATTAATAGTATAGTGTAGTTTACTAACGTCGCACGTACGGAAGCAATTATAAAGAAGGACTGTACTTCTCTAGTTAATTCTAAACAGATGATTTCAGATCACTGGATCCTATTCAAGTAAATTTCCATTAGTGGGATGAGAGTCAGATATACAGGTTTATCACTTTACCTCACAGATGCTCGAACCTAAGATCGTTCCTATGAATCCATTGAATTCTTCTTTCTATTCAACATACTTCTTCTCATACAGTGATAGTAATGTACATGTGTTACGGTTCTTTCACAAGGAGCAATTCGTATATCAAACATCGTAGTGAAATATTCCCTGAAGTTAGTTAAACGAAATGCACGGGATAAACCGGTATAAAAATGGTTGAATCTGGAAACAAATTATATTTCATACAATAATGTTTTTTTATTTGTTATTATTCATAAATACTCATTTTTTTTCCTTCATATCATATGTGGTAAAATTATGATTTGCGATTTTATAAGTAAATACGTGTCGCATCTATTATTGTTTATAATAAAAGAAAAAAAAGTAAAAATTATATAGATGCAGTTCCATCCATTTCTTAAACTGAAATCATTGTACAATACCGAAGAGCTTTTAATTACACTTCTTTTCGCATTTCAAAATGATAGGTTTTTGTTTTCTTTAATGAACCCAGTTTAAAACGGAACCTATAATTCAAAGAATGACATCCAAAAAACGTTATCTAATGTGAAAATAAAATCCTAACGTTACTCTACATCAAACCAATATCATTAATATGCAATCGACATCTAAACGAAAGTGTTCGATTCTCATTGCTTACTCAACCGAACAGAATAAGACAGTAAAGTAAGAAAGAGCAAAACAACCACACCATTTCGAACGAGAGAGTTTGACTCTCGATGCTTTTGAAGGACAGCCGAGGAAGGGTGGCCTGAGGGGGTGTTTTACTCCCCTGTTTCCGGTGGCCTCTCTGACCCCGGTCCACCCTGGCTGTCACGCAATTCGACGCTTCCATTGTGTCGCGAGATAAACTCAAGTTAGGCGGGCCGAAACTCTTGGCCGAAGGGAAGTTTCATCAATTAAAGAGGCGACCTATTTTGGATGCAGGAACGGGTGGATGACAGTGGTGGAGATGCCAAGCGGAGGAAATGGCCAGATTAAGATAGCCGCTTGGGTGAAATGTATTGAGAAGTTTTCCTAAGGGATAAAGGATTATAAAATTGGAGTTCCAAAAAAAAAAATGTCGTGAAGGAAATGGATTGAACCTGATAAATTTATGGCTTGGTTTTAAGAAAGATTAAAAATGTTTAGTTTATTCATGAAAAGGAAATTTCTTTGTCCTTGACATCGTTTTAAAATAATACTTTTAAATAATAACTTTAATCATGTTAAAAACAGCACAAACAAAAAATTATAAAAAATGTTTATAACAGGGGATGTTTATTCATTTAACAAGTTTATATATCTCGCAGTATAGAAATGCATTTTCTCTGATTTCAAGGTCATATTCAGAAATTAACTTTTAGGGATGGGTCAGCTATGGAATTTAATAGACTTTAATTGTAATCCTCTAAGAAACAAAATATCCATGCACGCTGGTAAAACAGGTAAGGTAGTACATGTGCTGCAAAAATGTTACCTTCTTTTAAAAAAATGTTGAATGGGTTATAAAATGTTGACGAAACTTTAATCACTTTTAAAATCGTTAACTATATTACTTTTTCATAGGTATTTAGTTGTACATAAGTAATTTCATTAATATTTGAAGACATTTCTTTTTTAATTTTAAATTTGAATGAACTTATACAAAACTATACAGGTTATAAGAAATTACTTAATATCAGTAGAAACAATACAAATACTATGCATTTTTAAAAGTAATCTAAACCTTAATACTGGAGAATCGTTACAAAATACTCAGGAATTAATGTCATGTATATTATGTACTATTGTATTATGTTTAGTAATCTAATTACTACGGAGTAATATGACTGTGTGTTAATGAAATCTTACATCCTTTATTAAACGAAGAGTAAGATGTCAATCTAGACAATCACTTAGAAATTCTTGGTTATCTTGTATCAATAAATGTTTCTGTAGTATATTTTAATGTATTTATTTCTGTACTAATGATGCCTGGAAATATATCATATTAAATTTTACGTTCAATCTTAAAAGATATGCTGGAAAAAGAAAACTTAGTAAGATACCGATGCTCTTCATAATTAGTATTATTGACATAGGTTTATCGACATGCATTTGAATAATCACTTCATCATCATTGGGTGGTCTGTTTTAGAATATTTCACATTTTTTCCCCTCCAGTTAGCTGATATTGGTTGCTTACCATTCTGAGGCCACCAGGGAATTTATTTCTCTGCCCCTTCTGCATGTTTCCATTCAGACTACTCAGAATAGTCCCTAAGAACCAATAAATATTTCTTATTGAAATTTATATGTAAGTAAAAAACAAGTAAAGTATAAAAATCAGAATAAAATTTGCCGTGTTACGTCTATTATCAACCAAATTTCTGATTTTTCATGACATCCATGTGTCTTTTTTTATTTATTTAATGACGTTTGTAATTTTTTAAAAAAATTGTTTTGTTGTAGAAAACACTTAAAAATAATAATAAAAAGAAGAAGAAGAACAATTTATGGAAAGTAATAAAGAGTCTTTTAGAGTGATAAATTAGAAATAAAATAGTTTGCTGTATCAACTATGTCATCAAGTATGGCTATAGAATAAAAATTGCTTGCATTGTGATTTGCGTGCAACTAATAAAAACTAAGCAACTAATCAAAATAAATCTAAAATCAAGTTCTTTCTTAATTAAACTAGGATTTTTCAAGTTATTTATATAATTATTTTTTTTCTGTCTTTCGTTTTTTTTTTTTTTTTTTTTTTTTTTTTTTTTTTTAATTTCTATTATCAAGTAATTTATTTTTTTAAAAATGAATAGTAAAGAAAAAATTTGGAATTTAAGAAATTATATATAAATATATATAATAAAAAATGAAATATCTCAAAGTAAATTCTTAATTCTCTTGCTATAATTTTAGAAAAGCATAATGTGGAAAAATATATTAGTAAGCAAATTGACTTACAGAATATGAAATGGATTAAGAAAACATTTTAAATCAATATATGAATAACGATGCGTTGATTTTTAAAATATTATAATTAGTACGTTAATTAAATCAAAAAATTGTAATAATTTTTATAAATAAGAAAAAAAAAAATATCTTTGAAATTTTGAATGATTTTGAAATTCAATCTTAACTCAACAACCAAAATTTTTAATATAACTCTGTAAAATGAGAACAAAATATTTCATGTGTTATGTAACGTTTTGCATTTTATGAAAAAACTGAAATCGAAAAACTTTAAATTCATTTTTCAAATATACTTCTGCTCAATTTTTTTCTCAAACACTCTTAACTAAATTCATCAAAAAATTCAATTTCTTTTCATCTTTTCATCTGCGAAAATAATAAGAATATATTCCTCTTTTGACTTCACACGACTCTTTTGATATCCTTTTAGAAACTACACCATACTCTTATTACTAGTTGTTTGTTCTCAAGTATCAAAAAAAAAAAAAAAAAAATGTAATTTCGGAAAATATTCATCATTGAAAGGTAAGAGAAGAAAATTTAACTTTGAAGTCTTCTGGATTCATACTTTCTCCATGCCATAAAAAAAATAATATAACACTTCACACAGAGATAGAGAAATGTGGAGTAATCTAATCTAATCTTGGGGTCTCTTCTTCAGTTCTTATTAACTTCAACATTTCTTCCAACTAGACTAACAAATGAAGTATGAAGTTTCTATCATATTTTTAAA
The DNA here is from genome assembly GCA_019974015.1 of Nephila pilipes. NCBI lineage: Eukaryota > Metazoa > Arthropoda > Arachnida > Araneae > Nephilidae > Nephila > Nephila pilipes. Next base: position 117,120 of record BMAW01018748.1, on the reverse strand, counting down.
TCGATGTGGTCTACTTTGAATTTCATATACATTTGTGTTCTGAAAAAAATTCAAAGGCAATGTGAAAGGCGAAAACTTATTTGTGTATGATGAGTTAAATATATCAATAAATTTACTAACTACCAAAATTTCTATGTTTTAGTAGTTTTATTTATTAAAGTAACATTCAAGAAATCAATGCTTGTAAATAAATTTAAATTCATCGAAACGATTGAACACTGTAACTATTGTGATGAAATAAAATATGATTATCGATTGATAAATAATATATGTTACACTTAAAAACAACACAAGGGCTTTCGGCTAAATTTCTCGTAATTTTTAGCCTCTGTCAAGTAACGTTACTTGAGCTGGCACTCCACTCTTCAAGCTGCCACATCACGCCAATTGTAGAACTTGGAACACTGATAGATTTAACGTGTAATAATAATTGAGAATTTTAGCAGTTGATCAGAGCTAAAACCTATGATTTGGTAGATGCAATTCCGTCGATGAGCTCGCGACCGAAAGAATACAGTTGCCATGGCCTAAATGAAAAGATGACATGCACATGAATCAATAGATAACATGCACATGAATCAATAGATAACATGCACATGAATCAATAGATAACATGCACATGAATCAATAGATAACATGCACATGTATAGAGGAGTGAAAATCAGTTGGACTAAGAAATGAAAAAAAAAATATTTATTATAGTGAACAGCATAATAACCATTTTGTTACCACGATAAAATTATGAATGTAAGAATTATTCCAATCTAAAGTACGGAACAGTATTGAATAGATTTTTTTTTGTCTGCTTTTCTTTTACTTTTTTATTTAAATAGGTATGATTGTTAAGTAGTATCTGATGATTATTTTAGGTGTTTGGGTTTTAAATTAATAGATGATTTGATATATTTATGGAATTTTTGACAGATTTTCACAAGAATTTCTGATTTTCAGTTATATTTTCTTAACTATATGATTTTTTAGTTTTTTTTGTTAGAAATACTTTTGAAATATTCTTGGCTTTTTTTTATTTATAATAATTATAAATTTTAATTATAAAGCTGAGTGGGGATGTTTAAACACTCATTACAGTTCTTTACCATTTTTATTAGCAAGAATTCCTTAAGAAAGTCAAAAAGTATTTTAGAATAAACCATAAAGATGAGCTTTTAAATCATAGGAAAGAGTAAAAGAAAATTATGTAGTAAACAAATAAAAAAATCGGAAATAAATCAATGCAGAATTGCTTTTAACACTCTAACTAATCGAAAGAAAATTAATAGTTAATAAACTCCACATATATTCAGAAGCTATATTTTAAAATATTATATATATATATAAAGAAAACACAAATTGTACAGATCGCAACTTATAACAATCTGAGAAGATCTAACACTTAATACTTTATTGGAAAAAAATTAAATGTTTAATTAAATCATTAAATCACAAATTAATATTTATGCAAATAATGTAAAAATTTAGTAAAATAGTTAAGCAATCAAAAAATTTAAAATGATGGAAAGAACTAATTAACACTGTTCTATATTTTGGAATGGAAAAATGTATGTTTATTCGGATAATTACTGATCAAACCATCACACTTCAATGAATTACATTATAATAAAATATGTTAACAAACCAAAGATCAGAAATTCAGAAAATCAACTACAGAAAAAAAAAGATAGTAAGCATAGTAAACATCTTTATCATTGCAAAAAACTAAATTAAGCTTAATTAATATTCTAAAACCAATTAAAATGTACATAAAAAGAGTAAATTTAACTAAACTAAAATTGATCTCAGAATTATATATTCTAAAAAGAATGTGAAATAAAATACTTACGAATTATACGTCATTAGAAAAAAATTATAGGAACTTTTTTAAATAAGAGAAAAAAAATACAGTAAGAAATTAGTTATCTAATCAAAAAATCTTAATAAATTGCATAAATAAAGTACTATTAAGAACTTTTAAAAACATAAAAACACTGCACAAGTTTCATACTAATACCTATCTAATGTTAATGCGTACCAACTGTACTACATGAATAAATTTACCACAAAAAAAAAACTGGTTTGCTGATTTAAATGAAACCATGCAAGTAAATTGATAGATTTAAAGGAACCAAAAAAAAATTATTTGTTTAACATTATTTTAAAAAATTTCGAATAGGTATTTAAAAAATAGTATTTAATAAATTTCAAATATTAGCTAATAAATAACATGTATTAGTTATTATTTGATTAATTAAAAAGTAGTTAGAAAAAAAAAATTAAAAATGTGTCACTATCTAGACTGAAAAAAACTAATTTTTTCAAAAAGACATTTAAAAAAAACAGTTAAAAATAAAATAAACATTTGTAATGAGGGAAAAATCGAAAAAGAAGGAGAAATATAGAAAATAAAAGTTATAATAGAAAAATTCTGAAATGAAATAATTATATATATATATATATATATATATATATATATATATAATTGTGTGTGTGTTTTCGAGTTCACAAGAATTAAAAAACAATCCGCACAACAAATTTTACATAAGAATTTTAACATGCAAAAAGTGTATTCCAAAATGGCGCCTGAAATTCTCACGTTTGAGCAACAAGACTCTCAACAAAATGTTTGTAGTGATATTTCGAATATCGTTGAACTTGTTGGAAAGGATAATAACGTGTGATAAATCGTTATGTCTTACTTTTGATCCTGAAACTAAATGCCAATATATGCTCTGGAAGAACCTATCTTCACCAAGAACTAAAATGCTAGAACGAGCAAGTCAAAATTCAAAGCAATGATTTTTTTTGCGATGTTCATGGGATTGTGTAACATCACTGGGTTCTTGAAGATCAACTACATTCTTACCTTCACGATTTTTATGATTTCTGTGAAAGAATAAAGAAAAAAACGATCCGAATTTGGAAGTCCAATTCATTCCGCATCGTCTGTCAAGAGGTTCCTAGCTAAGTACAGGATCCCAGTGTTAGACCATCGACCTTATTCGCTGGATTTTGCGCCTTGCGGACTTTTATCTGTTTCCTAAGGAGAAATCTGTATTAAAGGAAACAAGATATGAATCCGTTAAGGCTGTGAAAGAGAAAGCAGTACGCATCCTGAAGGAGTTGACAGAAGACTTCCAACACTGTTTTGAACGATGGAAAATTCGCAGGGGCGTTGTTGGAATTGAGGAGAATTGTATAGCGAAAATGATAATAAGTAAATACGTATGACATAAAAATAAAATGTTTTACTTCGTCAGTCTCGTTATTTAATAGCAAAACCTTGTTGATAAATACCAGTAGACTATTACTAGTTAGACCCTTTTGAGTTATATATGATTCTGAGGACTTATAATGAAATATAATGGAATCTCTTAAGGGGATCATTTCACGTAGCTTTTTCTCTATCACGTTAAGGTTAAAAGTGACCTGGTTTAAGGAACTTTCTTAAAATGGCAAATCGTACGTTCACCAAAATTTTTGTGCACATTCTTTGCATTGTTATTATTTTGAAGAGATATTTTGTCAAAAAAGCTATTCAAAAAATTATCAGTTTAAAATATGCAGTAATTTTCACCGTTTCGAAACTTTCGCATGTTATTTTCCTTAAAAAAAAATGAAACAAAATTTTAAAAAATATTCTTATTAGTACACCAATAGTATAATAAATGCAAAAAAAAAAAAATTTTTTGATGCTACGATTAGTCAATTTTCTGAAAAAAAGTTCCTTAAATTTTATCATTATAGACGTTATAGGGAAAGGGAACATTGCATATGCTTGAAATACCCCTCCCCCTTTAAGAGAGTTTCTATTAGCTCAAATTTAACACATTACTGTTGTGATGTCTGCATTTATTGCGTAAGTAATTCATACTCTTATAATACTTAATATAATTAATATCATTCACACTTATAAATCACACAGCTCTAGAGTTTGTAAGAAGTCAAATTCCCAAAAAACACACACCTTAGAACCAGAACAGAGAAACTCGTTTATGGAAAGATGGATCTATATGGAAAAATTATATTGCTTGAATCTGACACAAACTAAACATGAAAAAACATTGAAATTCTTTTTGCTAGTTTCATTTTAACATATGCTAACGGGTTTTTTCTTCTGTTAAGTTATCGGTAAAGTAGAATTATTCAAAATAAATATTTATTAATGTAAAATTTGCGTACTTATGAACCCTGGCTCCATAGAAGCAATTACTATCAAGAAAAGAAAATCAAAACATTTTTAATATTAAAACGTTGCCAAAGTTAAGCGTAAAGAGAATAAAAACAGATAATTCTGCCATAAAAATCAATTATTAAATTAAAAATTGAAATAAGAATAGGCGATAAATGATTAAAATATACAATAATATTCTGTACGGATATCAAAGCAAAGGCAGGTGATAAAATATCAAATTAAATATATTTTAGCAAGTAAGTACACCTTAAGCGAAATGTAATTATTACAGTTAGAATGTATTATAATGACAATATTTTGAATTTAACACCATGCATCCTTTCTTTCGTGCCCATGCAATTTTTACGCCATTTCCTCAAACAACAATACGCTAACACATGTTAAAAATGTATAAAGCACAGATAATTTTACTTTGGTTTGACACTTTTAAAATCTGAATTGTAACTTAAAAAATGCCATTGCATTTATATTTTATAAATTTTAATGTTTTATTAGTTATATAAGCTGAAAATTTTTATATGTCTGTGTTAAGAAATAAAGCGTACTGTTTCTGTACCGATTTCTGGTACCCTAAGTTGAATGAGATTTACAAGGCATTTAATATATGTAACTGTACTCACATTTGATACTTAGCGCAATTTGTAAATGATCCCCATTGTTATATTTTTTTTTCTTAACTTTATAAAAATGAGTCGCATTTATAAGCAGAGAACAGTGTGCAAATGGTTAAGATGAGGTAGCTGCCGCTACTGAATGGAATAGCAGATATTAAGAAGAATGTTCGAAAGAAAATATCCATTCAAAGACAATCACTAAAGCGTGTCTAGGTAACCTCATAGTAGAGTGAAACTAGGTCTCCCTGCAAATTTTTGTTCGGGATTGTACGTCTCGCTAGAATATTTTTTGAAGCAAAATGGTGTAGATCTTCTGACGCATCCACATTTAACTGTTTTTCTCTTAACCATGCTATACGTTACGCTAGGTTAAGCAGTAATCATTGACTGTATCGGAAACTGGACGATTTTATGTTGTTAAGTGTTAAAGTTATCACTATTTTCTTTCGAAAGTCAGTTTCTATATAGAAAATCGAGAAAAATTTATATGTTAGTTTATCAAAAATGTTGGCATAGTTAAAAAATATTAACTTGTCAACCAGAATTAAAAAAAAAAACAAAAAAAGTTAAAGTACTAAGCAGTTGGTAAGGGAAATTTTGTTCTTTTAGATCAATTGTTCTAACGTATGGTCCTTTTCATTTTTAAACAACTGTTCTTTAAACGTTCTTTGGTTCCTCTGTCCTTTAGATTCTTTGAACAAAACTTCAAATGCATTCTAATGAATTTAACATTTCAGGTCATTGAATTATTAAATTCATTCATTGAAGTCATTTAAGCATTCAATGAATTTAGAGTAACTACATATATACACATTAGATAATTTTACACATTCAGGAAGGATTCATTTCCCTTTAATCTACAATAAGAATTTTTTTTTCGTTGAAAAGAGGGCTTCTCAAAGTAAGAATAATATTTTTAAAGAATAATGAAAATAAATAAAAGTATCATTGTGTATGTAAATGAACAGTGCGAGACAAAAAAAATCTAGAACATTTAACCAATTAAAACAATGGAAAATGAGGAACTGAATAGTTGAAAATGAACAGATTTGGTAAGAAGAAATTTGGAGCCTTAAATACAGATGAGAAAAAGAACTGAAAAGCTGCCTGATCAGTTTCTTGTCATAGTCAGAATTGGGAAACGGTTCGGAACAGCTAAGAACAGTCTTTGGGCATAGTATACAACAGGTGTTCTAACTCTTTTAAATGTTCTATGATCTTCGTTCCTTTCAAGCAGCAAAAGAAAATCTAAACAATAAACATTAGCAAAGAAAAAAAATAAACTGAAGGTATTTAATTAACAATTCAATTGCGACAAATATGAATAAAAAAACCTGTAAAATCAACATGGCTAATAATTTTTATGTAATAAGTGTCATTTATTTATTACACAGTCAAGAAAAGCTTATAAAATTCTTATATTTTATACTATTTCATTAAAATAAATTTATAACCATAAACATATTTTATAATTTCTTAAGGACTGGAGTGAGAAAAATTATGGAATTTTAAAATTTATTTTCTAAAAGAAAGGGATGGAATTTTTCTTTAATTTATCTGCTTTGATTGCAAGAAGGCGCTAGAACAGTTCTGTTACAATCTCATAGGAATTATGTAACATAAATATACATATTATTTTAAAACTGTTACTTTGAGCAAGATTTCTATGTATGAAAGCTACCATATTAATTGGAAACAATGTAATTGTCCAGTTTTTCATTTAAATTAATATAATTTTTCAAAATTTAATCCAATATCTCAATTTTCATGTTTTAATTCAATATCTCATTTTTCACATTTTAATCCAACATCTCAATTTTCATATTTCAATTTCAAAATAAAAATATTAAACCTAAGCGTACTCTGCATACCTAAAAGATTTGATTAATAAATACAAAAAAGTAGTTTGAGATAGAAGAGATATTTATTGAACTTCTACTTACTAAGCCATATTATATTTGATTACAAAAAAAAAAAAAAAAAAAAAAAAAAAAAAAAAAAAAAAAAAAAA
>BMAW01018748.1:90992-110206 GCA_019974015.1 Nephila pilipes | reverse complement strand
AGATAATTAAAAAAAAAAAAAAGAGAATAATAAAAATAAAAAATAAAAAATGAAAACACAGTTAATTTAGAAACATAATATTAAATAGATACAACCAAATACAAACAACTTTTAAACTGTATTCTAGAAATTTGAGCCTTTTTCCGAGTTTCTTCGTAAGAAATCATGAGTAAAATTAGGATATTAAACCTTTCTATAAGACTACATTGATTCAAAAATCTATTAAATTTAATAAACAACATATAGTGTATTGTAAAGAAGAAATTAAATTTCTAAGATATTTCATTAATTTTCTTAAAAATTATGATTTTAAAATGTAGAAATCCAAATCTTATTAAGAACATTGGAACGCTTAGGAAATAAGACGAACAGAAAATAACGCAAAATATTTCGAAGTTCAACTGCATGTTATAAAAATCAGCAGAACAGTCGCATACATTGAGAAAACGATGTAAGGTCTTCATTGAGAGAATTTTTTTAAAAAACAACATTAAATACAAAAGAACTTATCTATAACGATCTTAACCAAATGAGACCTGACCATTTAGACTGAGATATTCAGTTTTTACAAGATACAAATAATTTTCAAACATTCTTCAGAAGTATATTAAATTAGATTGTTTGTCTATTTACGTCACATTTAGAAGCAACACGAGGGTGATGACGGACTTTTGGTGACGGACATTTTGAAATCAGTTCAGTGACGAGGACCTTCCTCGCCTGGCTGGCACTTCCCTCACCAAACTTTCAAGCCATGCGAACTGTAAGCTTGACAGATTCAATATGCTTTCCTCATCCCCTCTGCGCGACTAGGACTAGAAACCCCGACTCGACTGAAACAACATCGGCCGCGAGTAAGTAACCATGACCACTAAGTTATAGCGACCACTATAACAAAATGAAAGAGCCAGTTTTACCTCCGTGGATTCAACATTATGATATCGGAAACTTTTATTTACTGTTACGTAAGTTAATAAGACTGTTTTCCAATGTACAAATAAAATGGATAATCTATGTCCCGTAAGTCAGTAAAATTTATACATCGATTAATTTATGCACATAAAAAAATGAAAATTAAATTCGGTACAAAGATATAAGAGAAATTTTAATACTGGGATTTATTATAATATTTGTATATATCTTCAGAATAAAGCTTAAGTATAAGAATTACTATGGGTTCAATAATATCTATTTAAATGAAAGGTTTTAAGCCATAAAATTAATTAATACTTTTGAAATATATTTATTTGTGCAATGTAAGATGTAAAAGAAGTCTCCAACTCATGACAAAATGTAATAATTCTTTCTATTTCACATGCAGTTTTAGAGATTTAAATATTTAAAAAATTTCTAAGCTTTTAAATAATCCGCTAGTAGCTTTAATGATTAAAAATAATTAGATGAGTTGAAAAGTTAATAAACTTGGAATTTATCAAATTCATTTTATTATAATTAATTTAGCAGTTAAGTTACTTAAAATGATTTATTTGAACTCTTATAAATGTCTTAGATGTAGTCAATGTTTTTGAAAATTTGTGACATAATCGCCTCAATTATGTACTTAACTTTATTTTAAAGTAATGGAAAATGTTCATTTTATACATTTGGCTTAAAATTAAATCAAAAATGTATTCCATTAAATAATACATTTCCTTATTTTACAAAACTAAGAAAATTAATTCTAACTTTTATTATATATTAATTACAACTTTTTACTTTCCCTTCTACTTGATCTCTATGTATTGTCTTTAAAATATCAATAAAGAATTTACTGTACCGGAAAAATCGATGTTGAAAACAGTCAGGTATACATTTTATCGATTTTGTTAAAATTCTATAGATATCTATTTCGTTACACTGCTGCCGAAATTAAATTTCTGTTCCCGACGTTTATCGTCATCATTACACCAAAAATGAGGAAAATTGCTAAAAAAAAAAAATGAAAAGAAAAAGGAGGAAAATTTATTGGATGATTTAAAACTCTTTTCAAGGAATCAGAACTCTATTAGAACACAAACGACTGTTCTTTCGCTACAAAGGATTCCCTTCTAAATTAAAAGCCGAATACAGAAAGAAAGAAAGAAAATCTCCGCAGCTCGAAACAGCGGCATCGAAAACAACCGATCGAAATCCGACTCAAAAATCGAAAGGACTTTAAATCCTATCTCACTTGCACCATACTTCCATAGAAGCAAGATTCTAGTATTAAGTATCGCTGCGGTGTTTGTTTTGAAAGCATTCTGGGTAGCATGACTTTGAACACTTAGTAAGTCACTCAAGCGCGAGTAGTCACCGCGCTCCACCTATTTTTGACAAAAGAAAACTGAAATAAATACGTTGTAATCTATATACGTGGAACGAAAGAGAAGCATTTTTTTTTAAAAGATTTTACATTCATTCTCTCTCTCTTTCCTTCGGTATCTTTATTCGCAGAGGGGATGCTTTTATTCCTTTTGTATTATACGTACGTTGCAAAGTTGTCTATTAAGTACATCATTAACAAAAATCATTAACATGTTTAATACGAGGCGCCGTTTCTGATTCAGAGAGCACCTTCAATGGAGGAAATGCTTTTTAAAAATAAACGTTTTCCGAGTAATTATTTCTGTAAAATGGTTCTGCTGAGAATTTGTAAGCGACCAGTGGAGAAACAAAGAGGTAAAGAAGAAGAAAGGGATTTTTTTTTTTTTTTTTCTTCTTCGTGTTCCAAAGAGTTTAATTCTTTGCAATTTCTTGTCGTAATTGTCGCCATTTTCGATGCCTCTTTGGAATTTTAGTTTACGAAATCGGGTTTCTTTTTGTTCTTTTTGTTTCACAGGAGCGAAGAGCACTGCCACGCTTTTCTAGCTCAATTAAATTTGTTACTACTGATATTTGGAGTTGATATTAGTTGGACATAACACGGCTGAAATTTTTTTACTCCTTTAAAAAAATTGTGTTTTTCAAAATTGAAAACAGCACAAAAACAAGTTTTTTAATTCAATAAGTCTTTGTAAAAGGAATGAGTTATAACAGGATTAATTATTTTTCCATGGAAACATCCTCCTACCTGAATTCATTAACATAATCATGGTTACTTTTAAAGAACTTTTTTTTTTCACTTTCTATTAAATTATTTGTGAAGTGTATTATAACATTAACCACTATGAGGGCTGTTGATTTCAACAAAAAAAAGATCACCTGAATACTTTTCAAAATTTTATCATAACAGTTTTTGTGTATATGTTTGATGCTTACTTTAACCAGTAATGAGCTTAATTTTCAAAAGTATATCATAATAAATTTCTCCTAAATTTTTTTAATCGACAAATAAAAATTAATTCATTTTATGGAAACAATAATTACATTGCGCATAAACTATATTCGATTCTATAATTTATCGTTTGCTTTAGTTTTAATTACATTCAGCTTAAAATATATTGAATTAATTAATTTATCTTTGCTTTAATTTTAATGTCTGAAAGGAAAATTATTGTCTATTTCAATGTTCTATCGTTTGCCTTAATTCTAATCTTAAATTGAATAATTTGATACAACTTTGTTGGATAAATCTGCTTTTAACAAAACTTTGCTCAGAACTATTTATTATAGTTGTTTTCTTATTGTCTTGGCTGTATCTTTGATATTAAATTTAAAAGCAATTACTGTATGTTTTGGAAGGAATAAAATTTATTATAAGTTAATATAATTAGTTCTAATTCCATTTAAATGCTGATAAAACTTTTTTTTCGATATTGCGCAATATGTAGCAAAAAGTTAAGAATATAATGGAAAAAAAAAATAACTAAAAGTACATCTTAGCCAATAATCGCATTTTCCTTTACTGTATTAATTGTAACCATAAACAAAATTGTCAGTTACTGATATCTTTATGCGTTTTACTTATCTAAGTTTTTTTCGACTACTTTTGAGAAATTCAGTTCGATTACTCAGCCTAAATAAATATCCATTTTCATACTATAGGTAATTAACATATTCCTTAACTTTAGAATAAGCAAACATACCTTTCTTAAAACAAAAACAAAAAGAAATTACTTTCTAATGTTCCTTCTTCAAAAAAGAATATAATCGTATTATTTATGGAATAAAATTTTAAAAAATATACTCATAACTGATTTTTGTAAGCTTTGTTTTCAGATAAGAAAAAAAAAAAAACTAAAAGAGAAGTCTTTGTTATGACACGTCCTAAAATAAGGTCGACGGCATATCGAATTAATTAACTACTGATAGTATATCAAAACATCTCTTAATACAAATTTACAGAAAAAAAAAGCAATAAAAATATTCTGAATGGGTGCTAAATGAGACAATCTTATGCAAACTCTTTAAACAATGAATCTTATAATATCAAATTTAGTTAAAAAAAAGTGGTAATCAAAATCTATTGGAATGCATAAAAAACTAAATATGAATATAAGTATATTTTAGTCTAATATCTATAAACGTATACTCATGATAATAATGGTACATATTTATGTAATTTGTGCATTAATTGGACTTTGAAAATATTGAGAGAATTCTCTGTTTTATGATAATCTCTGAGTATATCTGTTTATTTGTTGAGCACTAGTTTTTTTTAATGTAGAAAATGCCCAATATAAACTGCAAGTGGTTTTTAGCTACACTCTATTGCTTTAAAAACTGGTTATTAAATAAATAGTAGACAACATTCCACTTACAGGGAGAGTTATTGTTACACTGTGTCTTAATTCAGGTTTAAACATAAATAGTAGTTTGTATTCAACTAAGCAGCTTTCAATCATTTCATTCTTACTATTGAAACCTAATTTAATAATAGTATTTAATCGTAATGTTATCAAATACAGAGGTTTTTAGAGATTTTATCCGCAGGTTCTGTTCGCTCACTGACTGAGGATAAATTGAGTTTTAAAATCCAATTGAAATTATAAAATTATCGTAATGAGTACTTAGTTAAGGAGATACGGTATTCTGTGCGCAATTTTCTTTTATTAATTATTCATTAAAAAAAAGATTTTGCTCTCCATATTTGAACACTTATAATATATAAATTTCTGGGGAAAAAATTTCTTTTCAAACAAACGATTATTTAAAATTCTGTTTTTTTTTTAAATATTCATAATTTTAAAATTCCTACAACTATTACAAATCTCAATATTGTTTGAAAAAGTTTCTCTATGTTTTTAATAGTATTTCTCACAATTATGGGCTTGGGTTTGGTTGTACTAGTGTCATTTAGAGTTTTACTTAAGAATTTCTATAAGGCATTGTGCAAAACAATAAAAAACAGTTATTCTATATTGTGTAGATTTTTAAAAAAGAAATAACTATCCGTGTAAATCCTAATTACATGGACAGAAGTATCAATCATGCTACGTAGAACAACCAGAAAAATTGGCAAAACCTTATATAGTTTACAAAAAAAAAATGGCATTTAAAGCATATGAGTGTCATGAAAAACAAAAGATTGAGAAAATGCAGTTTAAAAGTTTTGAAGATCAATGAAAAGATTTGGCGCAGTATATTAAAGAAAATTTGATTCACTTGCCTGATAGGATAGCCAGAGCTACAAAATTTCTTTTTCAAATATTAAGAAAGGTTCCAAAATTAAAATAAAGTAATAAAGATTTTTCGATATTTTGCTCATTTTCATGGAACTGTGTCCCCTTAATTTTGATAAAAAAATTTTAAATATTTTTTAAAGGAAGGAAAAATTTATAAATCATATAAGTAAGATAAAAAGCAGAGGTGAAAATCAAAGTAAGGGAAAGAAAAAAAAAACGCGTATAGATTCAAAGAATTTGAGCAACGTTTCCGTCAATTTTCTCATTAGCTAATCTTTTCGTTTTCCTTATCCTCTAAGCTACGCTCTCTATTTTATTATTATAGATTTTTAATTAGTTTTTGTAAATCCTGATGAGGTGATCTTATCTGCTTATTGTTTTCTATTTGCTTCATTGCTCTTGCATAAGATTTTAGTCGAGTTTTGTACGTGTTTTATTGTTACATTCTGATGAATTTGCAACTAAGACATTTAATAAATTCTTACGTTACAGTCCATAATCAAATGATTGGCACATTGATATAACTTATCTTTTACGCCTTTTTATAAAAAAAAAAAGAAAAAGGATTTTCGGTAGTCATGCGATTTTTGCGATTCATGAGAGGATTTACTTCAGTTGTTAAAGAACCTTTTAAATAATTCTGTCAAAAAATAAGATGATTAATTTTGTTAGTACTTAACTCATCATGATGTATTTTATGAAAAATACATCAATTATGCATACTATTACAATGTTAGAAAGGCATTAATTAGTTATACAAATCCTAAGCATTCTATTATTTCTTGAATCTAAATGTATTATTAACAATAGTTGGTTCCAGTAAAAGTTTTGATATTAATTCACACATTTTAAGAAAATGCGTATGCATTACGACATTTTGTCATTTTCTGCCATTTTAAATTTTAAGTCACTTTTTTTTAAGAATTTAAGGTGTATTTTCGGGTTTTTTTTATAGGTATCGGGGTATTTTCGAAAATAGGTTCTATGATTCATGCATATCACTCTAATCTGCCATTCACCTTGGAAATCCTTCAGATCCAGAATATTAAAAATAATACTTTGATTCCTTTTAATGATATCCTCCTCCCAGGAGCTAACTTCTTTCAGATAAATACACTCATTATTATCTCAAAGAACGCTATTAATGTTTTGCTTTCCAATGATACTTACTGTCGTTCTTTAACACAGGTGACGCACCTCTAGGATCCCTCAGCGATTACTCTCTTTTTTCGACTATTTTCCTTGTCAATGAATTCTTATATTTTTTTCTATTTCTATTAATCTTTAGATTACTGATCCGCTTTGTTTAGCACTTGCATTCGAACCTTAATTTTCTCTTAACTCATTGCAAAAATCATATCAATCTACATTGAAAATCCTTAGTTTAATACATCATTATCAATAATAATAATTTGTAAACTTGTTTATTTATGAATACTCTTAGGTCACACATTTAAGTTTTCTCCTCTATATTAATTAGGATATCTTATGAGTAATACTTTTTTAAGAAATATTTTTGGTCATAAGCGCCTGTTGTCCCTTTTTATAATTAGATTATCATATGAAATCTGTTATGTGCCAGGGTCTAAAGTGTATGTTTTTGAAGATAGATGGCATTGCTAATAAAAATTGGTGTTACGATTGTGTGCTGACATTTGTTGACGCTGAAATAATTTTTATTCTGACTCAAAGGTTAGAATTGACTAGGAAACCATTTGCTGCCATATCAAAATTTAATTGATGCGTGTCAAGTTATCGTCGTAATTTTATGTAGAATTATCACCATCAATGAGACTAGGATTTCTCATCATACAATGGAAACGAAGCAGCGGTAAAAACAATAGATTACTTCCGGTGAATCTCTTCCAAAGAAAGCGAAGACGGTCTCCTCGACCGGAAATGTTATGGCGATGGTTTTTTGGGCATATAGGGCATGATACTCATAAACTTCTCAGAAAAAGATAAAACGTTGAATGTCTCATACTGCAATGAGTTATCCCATTCTTCCTAATACAAAGGTGTTTTTGTGTTAGGAAGAATGAGATATAATAAAACACTGAACACCACGTATGTAATAGAACACTAAACAACAATAATAATTATTTTTTCACAGAAAATTTTCCCCCTCAAGTGTTAAAATTAATAATGTCGAAATATTATATCACAATAGAATTAAAAAAATTATGTGCATTTATTTTTGTGTTCGTTTAATACGTTTAAATATTTCTTTATGGTGTATTATAATAGAAAAAATAAAATTAGATTTAATCACTTTTATACTTCCTATTCTAATGCAATTTTTTTTATATATAAAGAAAACTTTTTGTAAAATTCTAAGCATTTCAGAACTTTTTACTTTATTCTAAATTTTAATTAATAATACTATTAGCTCCTCAGAGATATCCAACATAATCTTATTTTCTTTCGCTGTGAATTTTATCACTTACTTCCCATTTTAAGTTTTTATATAATCTTTTGTACTTTATGACGCTGTATTTAATTATTTTTATGTATGTTTTTTCCACATATATATGAATTATTTGAAAAATTTATAAAAGTGGAGATGAATTTTTTTTTAGAACGGCTTATTATATTTAACAGATAATTCAGGGAAATAAAAAAAAATCCATGCTTTTAAAAAAAGTAACTCACTGCTCACCAATTAAATCGTCATAAGTTACAATGACTGGTGGTGACATTCCTGTCTAGAAATTATTGTACCATTCATAACAATAACCTATTCTTTTGAATGTGTCCAAGAATAGCAATATATACTTAACTAAAAAATGTTGCGCATTTCATCGCTTGAAAATTTGCATAAATAACCTCGGAGATGAACTTGGATACACTGGAGGATGTTGAATCGATAAAACGGATGAAGTATATAAAAATAAGAGCAGGTATTTCACCACATACACAAAGACATTAAAAAAATTATATTTGTTTATTATATTAAAAAGTGCATCTCCAGGTGTTAAGTTATAAGATTAACTTTTTATTTCCTTCCCTTTTTAATGTTTCTACTTTACATATTTATTTGTGTTTCTGTTGCATTTCATTTATCTATAGCTCGGTACAATGAATGTTGTTTTCTGAATTCCACTTGTGATGGCCGCTTCCCTTACTTAGGATTCTATCCAAAACCATTCACTAAGTAAGCAGTCAACTAAATAATTAGACAGTCAATAAAACCTTTAATTTACTCTTATTCTTATCTAACAATAATCAAAAATTAATGTTAGCATTACGAATATGTTGGGTAAACTTTCTCGCTTCCTCAATCAAAGATAAGCTGAATATCCTACTTATCCCAGTAACTATGAAAGAGGATCTGAAACAAAAACTATTATATTGTATTCGATTCCCATCTCAACAATCCTACAAATCTGTAATCTTTTGGGACGAATGTCTTGCGTACAGTATTAGCGTATACATTTTTACTTTAGTATTTAAACACTTCCAATATCGCCGTCAGATCTACCTCCACTCTCCTATTCACTGTATTTTAATAGATACCAATGCTAATTTACTCACAATGTTAATTTAGTTTCAATGCTAATTTATTCACAAGTTGAGTTTCTCAAATCAAATAACGTCATAGAATAGCCCAAAAAGTTTGTTGAAGAGAGATATACCTGAGAACCTGTTATTGTTACAAACTGAGCAGAACAATGATGAGTTAAAGATAAGTTCATAAAATAAATTGGATAGTACTGATGTTATGTTATTACATTGACTTTAACTGATAAATAACCTAGATAGTCTGCTATTTGAAAGTCAACATGTGTATTAGCTCCAATAAAGATACAAATAATTTTCTTTACGAGATTCACCTACATAGTCGGAAAGTTAAAATTAGAACTGTTCAAGCTGTCAGAATATCGAAAGTCCTGGGAGCATTTTGTGTTACCACACATGCAGCAAGCTGTCAGCAATTATTTTATTGTATTGTCTTTGCCTGATAAATAATCTAGATTGTCTGCCATATGAAAGTCAACAAAAGTAAAATAACCTATAAAGATGCAGACAATTTCTCCTACTGAAAGATGTTTGCAGTTATTTTATTGCTTTGATTTTAATTGATAAATAACCTCGATCGTTTGCTATTTGAAAGTTAACACAAGTAATAGCACCTGTAAAGACGCAGACAATTTCTCTTGCTATTCAGATTGTTTAATAACGTCGCACTCTCTCTATAAAGAAGCAATATGAAGGCTATTAGCGATGGACCCGTTAATTTTGAGCTTCGATTAAGTTATGAGGACGACATCTGAATTAGTACCGACTTCTTCACCACGCCAAAAGGAGGACCTTGGGAAATGGACCAGATTTAACGGGTTTCAGCCCCGTTACATGGCTGTCTTTAGTGGCATCAGGGTTCAAATCTTCCAGTCCGCGGCTATGATCACTAGATTACAGTGGCCACAACAATTTATCCAACTGCAAGCTGTCAACAATTTTCTAATGCATTGACTTTAATTAATAAATTACCTAGATCGTTTTCTTTTTGAAAATCAATACTAGTAAAAACACTCTATAAAGACGTGGACAATTTTCCCTATTGCAAACTGTTAACACTATGTGGTGCATTGAATTCATAATTAACATGAGAAAGTTAACACGAGTAAAAACATCTGAAAAGATGTAGATAATTTCTTTTACGGGTTTTCCCATCGACAATGGGAAAGCTAATATTAAAATTATTCAAGCTGTTAGAATACGGAAACACCTGGAAGCAGTTGGAGTTGTGAAATTATTGCAAGCTGTCAGTAATTATTTTATACCTGAATCCAGCAAACGTATTAAGCTCGCGTTGATGAGTTTAAAACGTCTATGACCTTCCTAGATTTTTGAGCATTCCATGCCGAAGTCGATTCATACAATCTTGTTAAGTTGTTTATGAAGATACACTAAATTTTGAATACACAGAAAATTGTTTTCTTTTTTGTGCTATCAAACAAGTTTTCTACAGATAGTACAATATATTTTCTTTTCTTATTCACTCATATTTTCGATTTTTTTAACACAAATTTTCTTTTTCGTACGTCATATTAAAACTTATCTCTAGCAAAAAGACTTATTGTAGATTTTAATTTATGCACGTGAGATTGAAAAATAAATCAATTTTACCTAAAAACCTTAAATAATATAACGGTTTAAGGAAATCTATAGAACTATATACCTCTTCTTTTTCAATTTTCAAATTCGCTTTTAAATTTGCACATACGGTTCACTATAATTTTTATAATAATTTAAAACAAATTATAATTCTCAGTTATTTAAATCCTTTACCAGGAACATGAGCACATAAAAAAAAAAAAAAACTTTTCAATATATGCTAATGTCGACTAAAGTCTGTTATAATAAATTAACAAGAAGTCGCGTCTGTCCTTTTTATATTCAATATTTTAATCACACTTTATTTTTGAATTTAATTTTCATATATTCATAATTTTTTAATCCTTTGCGTCGCCAGCGTCATTTCAAAGTAATAAAAATTCGATTAAGCCAATATTTATATGCGCATAAATTAAAGAACTTTTGGTACGAACCTAAGCCCTGGGTGTATTAGAATTAAGAAAAGATACATTTGTCTCCACTTTTGAATAGCGCCATTCTCCTTTGAAGATTAAATTTTCACAAAGCAAGATTACGAAATCTACTTAAACACCAATACTCTCTTCGGCATTAGGACAGCACAAATATTATTTACTCCCTCGTAAAATATGAACAAAAGCGAATTAGAGCATCACAGGATGGGATTTAATAACTATTTAAATACTTTTGCGAATGGCATAGGGAACCAATTACAGATTGAAACATTCAATGGTAAAATTTAAATTATCCCTTTGTTAAAGTAGATTGTCGAAGCCCGAAAGTAGAAAAGAAATAAAAACAAAGCTATTTTCACAAGAGACATTTGAAAAGAGCGAGCATTAGTTTCTGACATTTAAAATCCTTACTTTAAGCGGCGGGGGTAGTCGGTATTAACATATTTCCCCATTTCGCCCCCTGCGCCAACTGAGAAAGCACAGAGACGGTGAATTTAAATTCCCCCGGGAAACATACTGGGCTTATTTATGAGCAAATAAACAAACCAGCTCACGAGTTTTAACTTTTATACCATCTTTTGCGAAACGTCACTGATAATTGAGAATGTAAGTCCTTTTTCCTATGCGCGGGGTGTAGGTACTCCGTATTTGAAATTAATCCAAAAAGTTAAAGATTTCCTCTCCTGAAAAAAAAATAGCAGTGATAAAAAAAAAGTGGGTGGATAGAATGCATACATATAAAAAAAGACTTTTGGATTTTCTGATGTATTATTTATATTTCTTTTCTTTTAAATTCTTTAAACCACCTGAGAATTGCTGCAGAAATCTTTCAACCTCTCGAGGCGCTTTGGAGAAAAGAACGGTATGTTGAGATGTTGTCGGGGAAATAGGACTCCACCCCACGTATCAAAAGAGCGGATTATTATCAAATCCCCTGTTTCTTTTCATACTTTTACAACACTAAAAGAATAATACAGACGGTAATACCTAGCACTTCACTATTCAACGGGATTACTTTCAATAAAGGGATGCTGCACTCTGTCGGCGTCTTCATCTTTTGCAAGAATAAATTAAGTAATTGAAAGACGAACGTAAGATTGGTCTCTCTAATCCCTAAATTTGCATTTTAGTTGGTGGCTTTTCACGTTCTACGAAACTAAACTAAAATCCTATTGAACATGAATCGTAGCGATTTAAATAAAACGGCTTCTATTACCAATCTTTAAGCTTTTAAACATCTTTACACGAAACATGGTTCTCTTTCAAATGTAAATCTGCATGTTGATCACGACGGGGGGTTTTGAGTTTTGGAAGTAAACACATTTAATTGTTTAGAAAAACCGTGTTGGCGTTACCGACTTTGATACGGTATCTTCAATATTATTTGAATAAGTGTTTTCCCAGATTCTTTGATTGAATTAAAGCGGTTTCTTCGTTGCCAGGTTTGCACACTTTCTTTAGTTTCCGCGCAGTAAATCGCAGCGGGGAATCTTTCAGCTCAGTATCGGAAAAAAGTAGAAATTTAGAAAGGAACTGAAAGCAATATATTTGAATAGATTTTCGAATTTACCTTTGTAAGTAAAGAAAACTGTTCGTTTTAATAGTATTCAAAGGCACTATTAAGTTGTTAAATTGATTTTAAAGTTTTGTTAAAATATAAATTTTTTAAATAAGCTGCATAGTTAAAAATTAAAAAATGTGTGGATTATACTTTGAACAGTGATATTCATATTGTAAATACTGTAAAATATTTGGTGATAACAGATTTCTTTTTTTTTTTAAATTCTCTAATCTTATGAATAACAATAAGATATTCTGAGTGATTATGTTACCACAAAATATAGGTTTCCTCTTTCATGCTCCTGAAAAATAAAGTCAGAATTATTTACCTCTTTCAAAAGTTTGCCTTTTATAAAACTGAACATTAATGAAAGTTTCGTAAGAAAATTTAATATTTGTAAATTCTTTTGTGTAGCTAACTTTAAGCAGAAATTATTCACTGACGTTTCCCTTCAGTAATTAATTATATACAGGTATAATTTTTCCCATAGCAAAAGAAAACTGTTCATATTATTCGAAAGAAGTTGTGACGTTGTGATGCAGTAGTTGTAATTTATATATTATCACACACCATTTTCCAAGCACAGAAGACGCTTTCATATTTTCCCTTACACAGAAATTCTGCTATGAAGTAATTTTGAGAAAATTCATGATATGTTAAATAACTTTTTGATTCAGAATCGATCTTATTACTATTAAAAATTGATTAAAGTACTTTAAGCATTAACACTAATTTTTATTTAATTAACTTTGATTAAATAAACTTTTGCTTTAATGAAAAAAATTAAGGATAGATTCCCAGTTAACATTAATTGCAGCGGTAATATGGTAGTCATAGTTGCAAACTCAAAACTGGCATTGTTTCCATCGAATTTTGGGCTAGAATCCTGATGTCAATGAAGTCTGATGCATGTTAAATATGTCGAGGCTCTAAATCTTCCGATTGGTGTGGACTGGAAGTGCAGAGGGAGAGGCTCAAATTCATGCGTCATCCTTTTCTATTGACTTGAGACCCACAACTACGATGTCTGTCCTCAATAGCCTTGATATTGCTTCTCAGTCC
Organism: Nephila pilipes; assembly: GCA_019974015.1. Classification (NCBI taxonomy): domain Eukaryota; kingdom Metazoa; phylum Arthropoda; class Arachnida; order Araneae; family Nephilidae; genus Nephila; species Nephila pilipes. The sequence continues at coordinate 96,488 of BMAW01018748.1, read as the reverse complement.
GATGTAAATAATCAATCAGTTAATTAATCAACCCCAGACTTAATATTCATCTCGAATAAAAATAATTAAATAATAAACATATATTTCGTTTTCATAAATAATTTTGTTTACTTACAATTTTGACTTGCTTTGACACATTTTAATTTTTAAATTTCATTTGAAGCAGTTAGTTTAAATTTACATAAGTTTTTCCAGCATCGAATGTTATTTTTTCCCAGCTCATACAAAAACGCAAATATTCAACAATTACAGTCATAGGTGATGGGATTTTTAAAAAGAAAATACATACTCATACTGAATAGAATCTATAACCTCTTTAAGAAACATTTTATGACGTTCAAGTTTTTAAGTTAAATTTAAATTTTGAAAGATTTTAATATTGGGAAAATTATAAGTATGCTATACTTAAAATGATATGTACTTGCTTTCTATGGCTCTAAGCGCTTATTATTACTTGTTATCCGAATTTTGTTAAAGCTAACGATTTTAAATTTATCATAATTTACAATCCATTTATTTATACTTTATTCTTCCTTTTTGATTTCTTAATTAATACACTTAATGCAATGATATAATCCATAAGATAAAGCTTAGTGATAAGCAATTTTTGTTTTCATATATATATATACTGAAAAATTATGAAAGAATAATTTAAAATATTTAAAAAGACAAAAATCCAGAAAGAAATGTAACAATGAAAGAAAAATAAATGAAAATATGGAACCCAGCAAATCAAAAAGCAATATCGGGCTGAGGACCGATTAAGCGGGGTTAAACTAGTTTAATGGTACCAACCTTCCCCTTTTGCGACTTGGTAGGCTGAATTAGGAAATCCAAATTGCAAAAGAATTCATGATTAAAAGATACAAACAAATTCAGCGATAAAATCTACAAAAATAAAATCTATAATTCCTGGTAGGCTGAATTGGGAAATCCAAATTACAAAAGAGTTCAATGATTAAAAAAAAGCAAAAAATTTCAACGATAAATTTTACAAAATAAAATCTATAATTCTGAAAATTATCAACAAAAAAATTACTTACAAAATTCAAAGAAATGAAGATTCAAATATGTGAGTAGTAAGACGGAATTTTCTTTACGCTTCGAGATGTATATCACATACTCAAAATGAAAAAAATATAACACATCATCACCATATAAATTGAAAAAAGATTTAAATCATTGTTTGATTGGTAATAAAATGTAAAAGGATGCAAACAATTGGTTGGTAATAAGTTGTATGGTAAAGGAGTATAACGGTCCAGAGAGTGAGTAAAAATGTAAGCTGTGCAAATGTAAATAAATAAATTCTTCACGGCTAGACCACTAACAAGCCGACTTTGTGGACCTATTGTTGTGTGGTGGATTTGAAATTGGATCACGATTCGCAAAGATGTTTAATATATTTGTGATGTATATAAGTATTTAAGAAATTTATTGGATAATCATGATCCTAACAGTTGTTGAAGAATTTGTTAATGTTATTAAATTTGTCTATTTTATGTGTGGTTAATTTGTTATTACGTAATAAAAAGGCCAATAAAATATTCCTATATATATATATATATATATATATATATATATATATATATATATATATATATATTATTATTATTATTATTATATATATATATATATAGTTCTCAAAATTGAGTATACATCTCTCTTTCTTTGAAAATACAAATATATCGTAAAAAGGTTTATGTAACAGTTTTCTTAATAGTAATGATAAATCACTCCCTAAATAAGATATTTTTCAAAAAATAATTATGAAGTTAATATAAAATAGTAAATAATTTGCATTATCTAACTAAATGTATGATACGATTTGATGCCCCAAAATTAAGTATACACTTTGTTGAAAATGACCACAACCGGATACTTAGCTTCTACTATTTTACTAAACTTTTTACGTTTAGTACTGACATTGGATTTAGATCCTAATGTATTGATTTCTAGCAGAAATATTAATTTTTATTCTTCAAAATGGGTTCCAGAATGGAAACTGTAATTCAAGTTAAATAGCTGGTCGTTAAAATGGCTACAGTAACTAGGTAAATCTCTTAGAAAAGTATTGCAAAAGTAGTTCAAGAAGTCACGGATGTGTTCAAACTATCATCAAAAAGTATAAAGAGCTGGGACACCTTAAAAATATTCCCGGAAGAGTACGAAATGAGATCCTGGATGACAGAACACTGAGGAAGATCTAACGAAAAATTACCGAAACTCCAAGGGTGATAGCTCCAAAAATTGCTGCAAAAAGGCATGTTTCTGCAGAAACAATTAGAAGAGTAGCCAGGAAAGCAGCCTTTAATGGTCGTGTGGTCAGGACAAAACATTTCGTTTCTATACGAAACCAGGAGAAAATGCTATCATTTGCTAAAAATTATATTTCAAATTCTCCAGACTTCTGGAATCAAGTTATATTCCGTGATGAAAGCAAATTTAATGCTTTGGGAAGAGATGGGCAATGTTATGTTTGGCGGAAACCTAACATTGAGTGGCTTCCTAAAAACACCATTTCTTCGGTCAAGTATAGAGGTGGTTCTGTACGCATATGGGGCTGTATATCAGCCAATAGTGTGGAAATTGATGGGGTCATAGGTAAAATTGAATACTTAAACATTCTTAAAAATAATTTAAAGTAAAGTGCTGAAAATTTGGGTTTAGGATTGAGAGATAGAGAGTTTACTTTTTCAACACGATAATGATCCTAAGCATACGGCTGAAATTGTTCAATTGTGGCTGTTATAAAACTGCAGAACTCAGTTGCACACTCCACCACAATCACTTGATCTCAACGTTATTGAAAATTTAAGGTCACAGTTGGAAAAATTGAACCAAAAGTATCATATCATAAGTAAAGACTGTTTAAGAACTGTTTTACGAGAAAAATAGGCTAAAATCACAAGTAAAACAACCCAAAATTTTGTTAAATCGATGCCCAGCCGTCTGGAAGACGTCATTAACTTGAAAGGGTGTGCAAGCAAATATTTGTGTGTCTTTTTAGGTTTTCCTTTAAAAGTTATGCCAAGTGTGTACTCAATTTTGTGACTTAATGTGTTTTAGTTTCTGCTTAAAAATTATGCAATTAATTTATTAAACGAGTTTCACACACATACTTTTTTCCACGTCTAGTACATTTATTAAAGTGTATTTTATGACTTAGATATGTATTAATCTTGTAAAATATATTCAGTATTAATTTTTTATAAATTTCACGTCGAAAAAGGAAGATATATGCTCAATTTTAGAATCCACAGTATACATACATACACACACACATATATATATAAGTAGGAGCTTACCATTTTTTTTAAAAAAAAGATTTATAATCTTTTTATACATACAAAATAGATATTTTTCCAAAAACTTTAATAAAAAAGAAGTAGAAAATTATTTCATATGAAAACAGAAAATCATTTTTTATAAAGCATAGTTTATAGTTATTTATAAGGTTTTTTCGTAGTAGGATTTTTCTTTAAGTATTTCTCATAGATATTAATTTTAATGTAATGACTGTTTATGTAAATCAAGATTCTAATAGCAATAAAATGTTTACTATATTAATCTTTGCAAACTTATACATTTATTTATTCCACAGTTTTTTACAGTTTGCTTCTAACTTTACAACACGTTTAAACATACCTTCAGTTTTTTTTAATGTTCAACACACTAAGTTATGTCAACAAAGAATTAAAATAAGTATATTGTTGTTTTCGTAATTAAAGGAAAATAAAAGATATTTTTAAAACATATACTGAATTTCTCACAGAAGCTATTTCGTATTATCGAACCACCCAGCATTTGGTTGTAAACAACATGCTTTTCAGTCAGATAATTAAAAAAAAAATGAGTCTAGATAAAGGAAAGTGCTGAAATTCGGTAGACACAGGAAGAAGTAATCTCTACGATGTTTACATTCTCATATAAGGACCACACAAGAAGACAGTATAGCTGGGAACTAATTTTGTAAAAAATTATTGCAGCCTGAATGCGTTTACTCTGTAAATTATCTTTTGTTGATGGAGTTCTTTATCTCCAAGCCCAAACATATACGTAAGCTTACGTTCTTAATTTTTTTTTTTTTTTTTTTTTTTGCCTTTTGGAAAAAAGCCTACTATTTTGAGGAGGTAATATCTATGGACAGTTTAAACAACCTCATTTTAGATCAGTGATTAAAATACATTTCTAAATGTTAAGTTTTTAATGAAGTTTAATAATATAAATCCTTACTCCAAGCATTGCATTCGAAGTACGCGTTATTTTCCAACTCATTAGTCTATTGATTTTCAGAAACTGTATCTATTGGCAGGTAAAACAATGTAATTTTCGATCAATGGTTAAAAAGCATTTCTAAATGTTAAATTCTTAACAAATTTCAATTAATATTTCGAATCTTTAAGTCGAATGTTGCATTCGAAGTAAGCATTACTTTCTATCGATTTATTAAGAAGGTTTACTTCTCTGAAAAAATTGTATCCATTGACCAGATAAAGAGACTCATATTCTATCACTGATTAAAATACATTTGTGAATATTTAATTTTTAATCCATGTTGTTTAAATAAGTGTTATTAAAATTTATTTTTATAATACTATAGTTTTTTTTTAAATTTATTTTAGAAGTAAGTAAAAAAAAATTAATACAAAGATTGCAAAAAATAAAGATTAATATGATATATGGAACTGCATTGAATTGAGAAATTTAAAAAAAATAGCCTCAAAAAAAAGATAAATACAATCTCAAATCCAAAGCGCAGGAGAAATAAGCACATTTCACCGGCGCTTTCGATTTGAGATTATATTTATCCTTTTTTGAGGTTAATAATACATACACATATATATACATATATAATACGAAGAAATTACCCATTTCTTTTTTTTCTCCTTCTTATGCATAGCTCTGCATATGTCAACAATCAAAACAAAAACCAGAGTGAACATGAGAAAGAAAACCTCCCATCCTGAGCGGAAGTGAAGAAGAAAGCTAATCCTTCCAGCGGACCCAAACCATCTTTCATTAATTTTTTGATAAAGGTTATTATTATAACTGACAAAGATAGTAAAAATTTTACAATCCAAATTTTAAAATTATTTTTAATCTCTTTAAATTCTTTTGCGTTTTTTTTTTTTATCTGAGAAGTGACAGTAACTTTTTTCTTTCCTGACGTCCTCTCGTGTGCTCCTTGAGGTACTTGTACTCCTGGTTGGTATTTGCATTCGAAGAACACGTAATATCCTAACAAAATATTAAAAGAGCTCCCTGCTTTGAAGAAATCGTATCAATCGACGGGTAGAATTTTTAATTGTTAAATGTTTAATAAACTTTTATTAATATTTGAAATACCTTTAAGCTAACCACCGTGTTTTCGAAATACACATTGCTTTCTTACAATTGAATTTTACATTATTTGGAAATAATGCATAATTCAATTGTAAGAAAGCAATGTGTATTTCGTACAATAAATAATAAACAATGTACTACAATAAATAA
>BMAW01018748.1:70385-81754 GCA_019974015.1 Nephila pilipes | reverse complement strand
AAATTTAGAGATACTCTTATTTTCTATACCTCAAAATTTAGAGATACTCTTATTTTCTATACCTCAAAATTTAGAGATAAACGTCGCAACCAAGTGGATTTATACACTCATAATGGAACATTAATTGTCTGTAAAATATATTGTGTGTTACTGTAGATTAAAGAAAGGCATCCATATGCCTTATAAAGAGATGAACTCAAATGAGTGATTTAGTGATATTTTATACAATTAATTTCTTTACTTTGGTAGCCACCAAATAGGCTATTCTTTTAGTCACAAATAAAATTATCATCCGAGAACCTTTTAAAATTTTATTGTATATAATTTTGCATTTTTGTTAGATACCTGCTTATACTAGTAATGAGCTAAATTTTCAAAAATATGTTACAATTTTTTTTATCATAAAACTTTAGTGTCTATGTTAGAGCCTTCTTTCACCAGTAATGAATTTATTTATTTTTTTAAAAAAATATGTCATAATAAATTTTTCTTAGTTTGTTATTATCTTAGAATATAAATCATATACAAAATATTAATTCATTTAGTAATAATTGCATTTAGCCAAAAATATATTCAATTAAATTATTTATTATTTGCCTTAATTTTAATATCCAAAATAAATATTTTTGTACACTTCAATATTTTATCATTTGCGTTAATTTTAATATTTACATGAATAATTTGAATATTATTCTAAAACAACTTAGCCCTTTTAGTGACTAAATTTGTTCTGTAGAACGCATTGCAAAGAACAACTTCTATTTTCTTACTTAAATTTAAATTTGTAGCAAGAGTAGATTATTCGAAATTTACATATATTATCTTCTTTAAGTTGCGTTTTCCTTTAAGTATATATTTTCAAATTAGAATGAAATAAAAACAGCCGATTTTTATTGGAGAGTCATCGTTAAATCTTTCTTTACCATCCATTTTGAATTCATGAACTCAACGTCTCTTCTCTAGAGTGTCACTACTTTCGTTTCCAAATCTTAACTAACGTATCTATTTTAATAAACATTTCTAAAAGAACCAAAATATATTAATATTTTTGTAAAATTTCATTATTTCTCTAGTTTTTGAAAATATTTTAAAATTCTGAAAACTCATAACCGAATCATTGAAACAGAATAAATACATTTTCAAAAATCAGTGGGAAAATATGTACCTAATCAAAAAGAAACCTTCATTGTTTGTGCCATTTTGGACGACATTTTTTACAAGCAAATAAATGCAATAAGCTTAGATTTCAGAAGTAAGGTTTAAATTCCACAGATTTAGTATTACGATCCAAATTCGAAATAGCCGGTAAAGGTAAACTTCACACCTTTGCGACGATGTGTATCATAGATAGCAAATGACAAACATTATTTATAGCCATCACGCACCATTGGTGGTACACCACTGTAAGTTGGATTTTATGAGCTATAAAGTCAAACGAGCATAATAAATTCTCAAATTAAGAGTTAAGTTTGAAATTAAGACACACGTAAGCGAGTTTAAATACAGCATGTTTTCGCCAACGTATTAAATAACAACGTATTGCCAAAATTAAAGCTGCACTTGTGCCTAGAAAGAATAATCAGATTTAAATGATATTTCTAAGTAACTTCGTGAAGTTAGTTTCTACCTATTTGGTGAATACAAGAATAAGATATGATTGAAAACTGAGCTGATATATGACGAAATATATTGGTTAAAATACAAAATCATTACAGCTCTCAATAGGATGTTTTTGGGCCTTTTTTTATTCGAATTCATTCTACCTCACATCGTAGCATGAAGTTGTAAAAGTTTTTAACGTTGTGTTGAATTAACTCGTCTCATGCAGATTTAGCTGGTATATTTTGCAAATTTTGTGGTAGAAGTGGAGTCTTAACAGAATGGTTCATAGCATTCCATAAGTTTTCTATGAGTGACGGTTCTGACGATGTTGCTGGCCTCGACATAGTGTTTATGGCTGCGAGGAAAACTCTTCAGATTGCAGCGGTATGGACATGATCTTTGTCTTAATGAAATAAATGGCTGAGATAGGCTTTTACAAAAAAAAAAAAAAAAAATGAACAACGCTAGAAGGATCTTACTAACATATCATCGAGCCATCAAAGTGACTCTGATGAAAACCAACAATGACGAACATTGTACGATGTATCCCATATTGTTCAAATAATAATCGTTTACTTCAAAAAGGCATTCTAAATTTCAAAGCGATAAACTAAAAAAAAAATAATACTCTAGTTAGATTCACAGTTACGCATTTTGGGGAACTTTTTAAAGGGTCTTTAGTAGTGCAATAAAACATGTGTATGCTGACATAATTAGAGCCGACGCGACTGAAACTTCAATAATTTGCATATTTAATAGCGACGAAACCGTTTCTTAGTTTACATTTACGACCTTACTTACTTCTGAATGCAACTTTTTTAACGGTTAGTGTATATAAGTAACACTCGATGGATATATGAATTAAGACAGAGAGAATTTATCATTCTTTATCTAATGCATATCTGTTAGGGAATGACATAGCTTTAAAAGCAAAATTAAAGGGATGAACTCAAAAAAAAGATTGGGGAAAGCCTACATAACGTCTGCTTTGATCAACCATAACTATAAGCCAGAGATGTCCAGAAAGTAAGAATACTGAGGCTCTGAATGAAATTTTTATTTTTAATAAAATTGGTTTCTCTGGGTTCAAGATCAAAATCTTGGGGGTAGAATTCATATTATTTTTTGTCTCAGTCGATTGAAAACTTGTTGTAATATTGTGTTTAAATTAATGTCTTGATGCTGAGTTCCGCTAGCTGCGAGTTGGAGAGCTTAATCCAGTTTCCTTTTTCGAAGGGAAATGCACTAGTCAACATTTTTAACTAAAGTAAAACTTTTTACGTGGATGGTATCATAAATCTTGTTAATGTGTATAAGTTAAGGGAGTGTTAAGCTTGTATAAGAATTCAAAATCGTTGTTGCTGCCCCAAAAAATTATGACATCTGTTTTTTGGGACAGTAAAGAAATTCTACGTATTTAATTTGTGCCTCAGGAATAATGTCTTTAATACAGCCAGGACTCGAAAATAGTATTTGAATTAAGTTTTAAGGTAACTGAGACTTTAATCTACCTCATTTTTTTTTATTTTGCTTTTTAAAACAGAAAGCGCTTCACTGACTCTATACATGTATTTATGAAAATTTTATTAATAGAACGCTAAAAATTTGAATTAAAAACTTATAATCAAACTTACCACACCCTCATAAAAAATATCTGCATTTGTTTTTTCTGCAATTGGATATTTTCAGCATTTTGATATAATTTCTTCAAATTGTAGTTTCTGCTATATAATAGAAAGTTATTTCATGTACGGTGATCTCAATTTTTATTTTTATAAACGCTCACAAATTTTATGTAATGCACCATATTTGTATACAAACTTAGAAAAATTTGAATCATAAAAATTTAATGTTTTAAAATACATTTAATTAAAATTTTGTAATTAAAGTTATGTTCAGTATAGAGAATGTTATGTTTATAAGTTTTCTTCAAATTTTTAAACTTGTAAATGCAACGGAATTTAGGCAAAATATACCTAAAGGTAAGTATGTGATTTACAAATGTAACTTGAAATATTATTTATTACTTGTTCACACATAATTAATTATGTATGTAAGTGTGATTTTCTTTACATAAACGGATGTATAAGTATACAGATATCACAATATTAAATCATGACTTCTATATATAATACTTTTAGTATAATAACACCCTTAAAAAACGAGTTTCTTGAACATGGGTTTTCTTTCAAACTTCACACACTGCGTAACATAATTTTTTATACCTTTCCCCCCCTCTTCTCTCAAGTCTTATGAGTTAAGGGGAACCTTGAATCAAATTGAATTAATTCAATAATTAAGTTTAATAATTTATTTTAAAATATGATGTTTATTAAATTTATCATCTAAAATAAATACGGGTAAAAGTTTATAGCTCAATTAAGCGTTGTAAAGTGAACGAATAGAGACTTACAAAAGAAGTAAAATAATTCAATAAAATTAAAAAAAAAATTTATTAATTTTTTAACAAAGTTTAAGCAATGACTCCTTCACCTTGGCGTTGGATTTAGCGACTATTTGATGACATGGCGAGAAACATGGCATAAAATTTAATTCTTTAAATAATTAGTTTTAATCAATTAGTTTTTATTAATTATAATTAAATTACCGTATTGTCATCCAAAAAAAATGTGTTTTGAAAATTTCTGCTCTATTGAGCGCTTTAAAATGTGAGAAAAAAGCTATCAAAGTTTTGAAGCTGACATTCAATGTATGCAGAAGAAAATCCATTAAAAAAAGGAAGATTATTTGTACTTAAGATAAATTAAGCTTATATTTTCATGCCGGTTATGTCTCAGATATAGCAAAAAGAAGTGAAAGTGATTAATTTCCCCCTAAATATATTTTCCTTATTCCTTTGAAAATATAATTTCACTTTAGTGCTGATTAATCAATTGTTTGATGGCTCTGTAAATTATTTAAAGATATTAATCTTATGTATAAATAAAAGAAAAATACTCTCCATTTAAATTACCGTTACATTTAATTTACTCTCCTTAATTACTTCGACAACATTTATAAAAACGAAAAGTATTTAAAATAATTTCGTTATAATGTAGTCATTTATTTCACAAATTTGAGAAACTTATTCAAAAGTAATGCACAAAGATACTCCGAATTAATTTTTCTTTTGAAAATACCACAAACAAATTAGAATTAATTGGGGAATTCGAGTCTTTAATTCTCGTTTTACAGAAATATTAATATGATACATAATTATCTTAATAACTGCATATAAACTAAGCTCTAATTTCAATTCTTAAATCTCATATAAATAACTATTTCCTTAGAGGATTAGAATTTGCAAAAGGCGCTTTAAACCCCAAGGGGAAAGCTTACTTTTAAAGCTCTATGATTTTTTTACTCTCTCCTCTAATAAGAACAAAGTCATTTAGTAGTTTAATTTAAGAACAAAATCCAAGGGAAAATTACTAATTCAAAAGACTTTAAAACCTTTTCATTTTGTGAAAGGGCATTTTTGAAAAAAACGACTTCATTTACTTAAGCAAATAACCAACAGCTAGGGATATAATTAAACAACATGTCGTTTGCTCACCCGAGAAATGCGAATAATTTTTACTAAAGATTTTTGGAAGATCTTTTTTTAAATATATTTTTTTTTATTTCTAGTGTTTTTTCGTAGTCTTCAGCGCACCTTACCTTTTTGTGCAACGACGACCAAGTATGCAAATCATTCAACATCTAATTGAAAAATCAAATTGGTTTTTAGCTGCATAAAACCCACATAACACTTCAAGAACGCATGTGTAATTTGAGCCATGGTCATATGAATAAAAGATAGAAATAATCGTAATTGAGTTGATCGGACCATTCATCCTCAAGGGAAGAGGGGGAAGGGTGGAAATAATTCAAAAGAAGAAAGAGAGATTCGATGCTTTTTGAATAATAGACAAGATTTTAATTAAACTGCGGGGAGCACACACTTTTTGTCATTTGATTAAAATACGCAACAAAATCATGTTGCTCTCCTTTGCATTTACAGATCTTTCTCTTTCTCTCATCGATTTTTTTTTCATTTGATAAAGAAAAGATAAAAAAAAAAAGAAAGAAAGGAAAGAAAGAAATATATTAAGAAATTTAGAGAAGGTATATAATTCCTTTTCACATAGGTTAATCCTATGGCTAAATAAAAATTTCGAAACGGTTAATTTTTATTTTAAAGAAGAGTTACAGTGATATATTTTTTAAAAAAATATCTTGATTTGAAATAAAACTAATTCCTTCGGGGATTTTTTTTAAGCAAACAGATACTTTTTCATTCAAAAGTCATATAAAATGAATGCTAATCTTGAGTTTAAAGTGTTCGTGAAATCAAAATACATGTTGCTTTTTTCTTACTAATAAGAAAATCATACTTAGGTTAACTGGTAAGAAAGACTTACCAATCGCAATTGTATTAATCTCTCTCTGTTCCGAATATATTTTCATTTCGTTTCCTTACCGCTTCATAAATATTTGAATTTCGATTAGATACTAGGAAACTATTATTAATTATTTTTTTTTCTGGTCTTAAGAATTTATTTTCTTCTCTTTGTAAGCATTTTCTGTAGTTTGCTTTTCCTGTACACTTGTTATTATATATCAGTGATTTTACTTTTATTTTTTAATTAAATTTGTGTGTCGATGTGTGGGCGATGTTAACTCCATTTGATTTCATTTTCATAATCTAAGCATTGCATAATCAATTTATTTACTTCGGAATGGCAACTAATAAGTCAGTTAAAGGAGATTGACGGAAAAAGTGATGGTCTTAATTAATATTAGTTTCTAACGAGTAATGTAATAAGTAAGCATTTCTATATTTCTTTGTTATATTATTTCTGAATGTTAGAAACTCATTCAAATCAGGGTTTAAATTTCCCAGAGTATAAATTGCTAGTTTGATTAAATTATTTCAAATTATTAGTATTATTAAACTATATCCAACTTCTATATTGATTTTAATAATATTTTTTTACAAATATTCTGTAGCAGTTCCTAAATTTCTACTTAAATCTTAACTTGTACTTAAGTGATCATTCTTGAATAACATAACAATCAGAATATAAACTAAAATATTATTTTTTTAAAAAAAATTAAGATACTTTCCTTAATAATTTACTAAAAAATAATAATGAGTTGTTAGACACGTGATATATTAATTGATTCTCCTTAACAACATTGAGTAAAATGTCTTGATTATTTGACTCATAATAAATCTCACAGTTAATAAAAGTTTCTTAATATTTATAAAGAGTTATTCCCATATATTACGTAAATGTATTCAGAAAAAGAAATGGAAACTAATATTTAAAAATAATTAAAGAAAGTAATTGCATTTCCTTGCCTATTTTATTTATTTTTATTTTTTTCAGTTCTTTAACTATTCCTATGATCTAAAGATGTTCGTAAAATTAACTGAGGTACTGCAACAAGTTATTATTTTTTTTTATTAAAATACATTATCTGTTCTAATAATTTTCTGAAATGACTTGGCTTTTGGACATTTTTCATTGATTCAATCTCTTTTAATGTGAAAAAGATTTCCTTCTGAACTTTAACTCAGTACGCGGATGTGGCATTAGAAAAATATAAATAAAATAAAATAAAAACGGAACCATTTTTTTAATTATTCAAGTTCTTCTCTTTTAATTTTTAAACGAAATTATCGAATATTTTTTTTGTTTAAATAGCTGTTGATCCATATGAAGGAAAGAGGGCAAAAATAAATCAAAGTCAAAAACTCGGAAAGAAATGTTAGTATTAATATTAAATACATTTTCCTGCTACTTCCATTTCTAAAGATAAAATATCGCATTGTTATCATTTCATATGTGATTAAACTTTAATTATTGTTGGACTTTTTCTAACTCTTCAATTTAAGTTCCCACCGTAGGTTAAAATTATACCTTATCAGTAAATCACAGAACAAAATTTATATATTATTAATTTATATACTTGTTAAATTATAAGTATATCTAGATACTCCAAACTTTTAACATTATAGAGTTCAAAGTAGTTCGAAGAAATGTAAATTGGAATAGAATGTGGAACTATAAAATCTAGAATAAAGTTTAAAAAAAATGTTTTTAAAAAGGTTATAATAGTAACATCTATAGAATGTAGATTTAATTTTGGAAAAAAAGATGCACTTCTAAATGCAATCTAAAGCATTTTAATACTCTTAAATATATTTTATTTCCATGCTCTGTGCATATCTTTAAAATGTTCTTTCTCTCAAATCAGTAAATGAACGATTTTCAAATGGCTGGGTTGGAATCCTCCAGAGACTGATTTTAATGAAACAGCGAGCTGAGCCATCTTCCGAGTCACTCTTAAGAGTCAAGCTCTTAGAGTTAATCAGGTGTTTCGAGCAACAAGAGATTAAATGCAACAAATGCAGATCACGGATTTTAATTCCCGTGTCCAATCAAATCTGCCACGCAACGCCAGATCCCACTTTCTTCAAGCCGCTCTAATAAATAGGGTTGTCAAGTAGTCGGAAGAAAGCCAAATTTGTCGCCAAATCGAAAAATGGCGGGTTTCACTTCGAAAAGGGGAAAAAATCGAAGTAAATAATTAATACATAGAAGTACTTTTTAATTTCGTTTTTCTTTAAATGTAAAACAATATTATGATATATTATAAGCATCGTTTAAGAATTTTCTGGTAAATAAAAAATTAGTTTTAATTTATTATGTAATTTTGTATGAACTTTAAAAAATTAGGAATTATTTTGTTTATCAAGAATTAAATTATATATTATTTTAGAAAATAAAAGAGAGAAAAAAGAAATGTATTACTGAAGTGTAATCTTTTTATGGATGTACATATATATATTTATATATATATATATATATACATGTGTGTGTATTATCGTAATATAACGTTAAGAAGTACAGATACGGAATTTAATTTTCTAAATATAACTTGAAATATTAGATAAGTGATATATTAATTCCTCTACAACAGTAATTAAGACTTTTTGTCAGTTTTAAATAATATTTTAAGCATATGAGTTTACATATTAAAAGCGATTAAGAAAAGCTTGATCATGGGGGTCTTAAAATTTTTATAATTTACAAAAAAAAAAAAAAAAAAAAACTTTAAAGCTAACAGGACCGAGATAGATATTAGTTAATTCCATCACAACGAAGCATTATTGAACAAAATATATTGTTATTTTTTTAACAAATTTTTATTCTTTCTATTTTTATTCAAACATATTTTTATTCTTTCTTTATAATCCTTTACTATATGGTTCCAATCAAACTTCAAATTAATTTTAAAATTTGTTTACTTTAAATAAATTTTATTTTCTTAAAAATATGTTTCCTTTAATTAATTATTATCATTTCAACATTATCATGTGATATTATCATAGTCAAAGCTTTTGTCATGTCTACTGAGATTGTAACCCACGTATCTGAATAATTAAAATGGAATTTTACATAAGATAAGGTAATACTTTTTTCAAAATTGCATTTTTATATGGTTTCAGAAAAATACATTCAGTACTATTAAATCTAATATACAGATAATTTTAATTTATTTAAAATTTAAAGTAGAATAGTTTATTGATGTAATTCATTGGACTTTGATATTAATTTTTATCTATTTCCAAAATTAAAAAAAAAAAATAGCTTTTCTGGTTTCAAATGTGCTGATGAAAAAAAATTTACTAAGATTAATTTCGAAGAAATAAAAAGTCGCCAAGAAGATAGTTCCTTGATGAATTTGTTACGTTTGATGTGTGAAATCACCATTCGACATTCTTATATATCATTTTTCTCCACGTGTATAAGCTTGAGGGATGATCTAGTGTGAAGTTCTTATTTAACGCGAATTAAGGAAGATTGTCATCGTTATCGACACATTTTTCATTTAATGCACTCATACAGTTGTCAGTGCCGCCCCCCTTCCAATATATTTGCTATGTGCATTTCGAGTCCTTATTTTTCTATGGTTATTCTTACAATTAAAACTAATTTTATTTTCCGAATACATATTTTTTCGCATAAATTTTCGATATGCAAAATTTATAATGTTCCTTTCTCCTCTTCTGTTTCGTTTTAATTTGTCAGTAATCATATTCCAATGAATGTGAAAAAAGTTTTTGGGCAAAATTACTGAAAACTTTTAAAATATTTGAAGTTTCATATTATCATTTAAACTTCGTAGAGAATTCGCCAAATAATGATTAATAAGCTACAATTATCAATTACTAATTACAAACTTTGATCAGTTATAGCATTCGGTATTGTATGAGTTTGATTGCATTTTTGGAATATTTCTCTTTCGGAATTTTTGCGAATTTATTTTTAAAACACTTCATTTTTGTGATTTTAAACTAGTTTAATAATAACATCAGTTTCCGGATAATTTTTATTAGAATTTTAATAAGTATGAAATTGATTACCCAGTATTAGGTTTTTTAATCAATGAATAATTAAGCGTTAAAACTCATATATCATTTTAATTTTCATAGAATTTTAATCCATTTTCTCAGATTTTTAGAATTTAAATTTAAACAGAATATTAGAATGCAGAGATTTTTTTTTTCAGACTCTTCAGCAATTTATGATACTCCAGATTCGCTACTCTTGACTTGTTTCATAAATTTCACAATACAATTAGTCTAGTAAATAAATCAGCCAGTCAAATCTTTAAAATACATTTATTATTATCTGAGAATAATAAGAATTTTGGAGCTTAAGTTTTTCCTCAGCCTCAAACAAAAATTTAGTTAAGAATTCTACATATCTTGATAAATTCAAGCTTGGATCTTGGAGCACTTTTGCTTGATCCAAGTCTAGTTTCCTTATCAGATGATTGGTTAATTTCTTGACTCTTAATTTCGTGAGTACAAATTTGCTCTCCCTCTTAAACTTCCAAATCTTTGCTGCTTGTAAACACTTTCAATCTTGATATCTGATCACTCTTATTCACAGCACTTCAATGTATGAATGATGATTTATATAAGTCACGATTTATTCACAAGTAAAGGTTTTCAAATAAAATAACATCTTGCAGAAATCCAAAAGGCTAGTAGAAGGATAATTGCGAATGAAAAACCAGTTACAAATTTCTTTGATGAAAAGCATTAATATGCACATGTATACCCATCTTTCTTTTGATCATGACCCAAAGGTAAAAAAAAAAATTATTTTTATCAAGTTCTTTATTATTATTACTATACGCTATTTTTAATAACATATATTAATATAGTGAAATAGCATTTTAACCCATTAGTTAAACGTAGAAAAAATTTTCCAATAATTTTGGCAATTCCATTATTTTAAAAAGTTCGGTTTTTGAAAATTGAGTACAAGTTTGAGTCTATTTGTTTGAATTTTCACGATTAGAAATGTACCAACAGAAATTTACATTTAGAAATGTATCAAAAGTGAATAAATGTATAGTATGATTTATACTTATTTGTTGCGATTTTTTCGCTGATCTGTAGTTTAAATGTATGGGTGTTACGTGGCTTATTACATGAAAGGTAATAACTAAGCAAATGGCTAATAATTAAGAGAATCTATTTATACGGATCAAGCTAGGTAGTATGATTATGATGAATGGGTATATAAATTTTTTAAGTCGATACGATGCTGACTTTTATTTTTGCTTTGAATAAAAATCCATAAAAAATACTTAACTATAGAAAACATAAAATTTTATATTTTCGAAAATAGATCTATATCCAGTGCTTTTTCAAAATTAATAGAAAAAAAAATATTTAGGAAAAGCAATTTGCGAATAAA
>BMAW01018748.1:53910-70360 GCA_019974015.1 Nephila pilipes | reverse complement strand
TTGAAGGTACATTATTGTTGTTATTGGCTATTGGATATTGGCTTATTAATATTATTGGCTATTATTATTATTGAAGGAGTTAGATATTATAGCTAATTGATATTAATAATATTATTGCTGGCTATTATTGGCTGGTTATTGGTTGTTGGTTACGTAACATATTATTGGTTACACATTATTATTACACATATTAATAATATTGTCATTATTACACATTATTAACACATAATCATAACATATTACATGTAACATTACAATATACGTAACACTATTATTGTATACGTCATCTTCATATTATTGGCCAACAACACTATTATTGATGTACCATTATTTGGTTAATACACAATAAGTTGCATATTATTATTACGTAACATTTCCATTATTATTAGTTGTTATTAATAATTGGTCAAATATCTTCATTATTGTTAATATTATTGGCTATTGGCTGCGCGTCAGTTGGTTGCCATTACACATTATTGCCAAGTTGGCTGCATGTCAACATCGGTTAACACATACGTAAATAATAATTGGAGGCCAACACTATATTGACAATAATTATTATTACGGTCAACACCATATTGGTTATTAACATCATTGGCTGGCATTATTACATAGCCATTATTGGCTGGCCACATCTTTTATTATTGGCTGGATACAATACGGCTGTATTGGCTTACGTATCAACACTTTTATTATTATTATTGTGTCAAAATGCGCATACGCATTGGCTGCTTTTATTGGACACACAAACGTGCGTATTATTATTAATAACACACATAACAACACTATTATTGGCCATTGTCATTATTATTGTTTTTACACATTCTCATAAAATTATTATTGATGTAACATATATTATACATACATGCAATATTCATTATTGGCTATTAATATGGAAGGTTGGTTGTTGTTCTATTATTAATACATACGTTAAACATCTCTATTATTATTGGCTGTTATTATTATTGATATTGGTTATCTTTATTGGCTGCTATTGACACATTGGGCTGGCTGTATTATTGTATTTTTCTGTTGATGATATTATTATTATTGGCTATTATTATTATTATTGTTATTATTGGTTATTATTATTGGTTATGTTGATAGTCATTACACATTGGCTGGTTGGCTATTGGCTATTAATATTATTATTGGATGTAAGTCAATATGGTTGAATACGATACGTACTAATACAATAATAATATCGGCTAACGACATACGCACACTATTATTGGCCGTAATAACATCTATTATTATTAAGCCATTAATAAACATTCACATGGCGCTGGGTCAATATAATATTACGCTGCCAACACATATTGGTTTATTACGCAACATCTTTATTGGCTGCCATTGGTTGGTTATTGTTGTCATCTTTGATATAATATTATTATTGTTATTATTGATATTATTAAATGGTTGAAAGCTATTATGTTGAGTTGAAGTTATTGGGATATATTATTATTGGTTGGCTGCCATTACGCAACATTGCTGTAATCGTTACGAAAATACTGGCTTAATCATTGGCCAATAACACTATTATTACGTCACGACTATTATTACGCTCATCATCGACTATTACCATACAATATTATTATTATTATTGAGTTGTTGCCATTATTATTACATATATTATTATTAATAATATCTAGATATATTGACAAATATTTGTATTGTTATTGGCCAACAACAATTTTTATTGTTGATACATAAATGCATTACGTATTACAGCCGCATTGAGTTATTGAGGCCAAACGAAAAAGTACATATTATTATCATCGTAATAACATCTCCATACACATTACACACACGACTATTGCTGGTTATTATTATTATTACATACATATTGGCTATTATTATTATTACATATTATGAAGAGGAAAGTTATTATTATTGGCTATTAATATTGTTGTTGCTATTATTAATATTAGCCATTGATATTATTATTGGCCAATATTATTGCTGGCTGACATCTATATTGTTGGTTATTATTATTGGCTACGTCATTACACACAACAACATCTTTACTATTATTGCCGAAGTCATCTATTAAATATTGGCACATACACAACATCTTTTATTGACAATAATATTATATTAAATACCATTCTCATATTATTAATATTGGTTGCGAGTATTACGGTTGAGTTGATATTATTATATATATATATATATATATATATATATATATATATGCATAACATTCAAAAATATTATAACATTAATTTTTTGCACAAATAGTTGTGTTAAATTATATAACTTTATTTCTAAACATAATCTTTATATTGCATTTTTATGTAAATCAGCATTTATCTTTCTTGGTATAAAATGTGCTGAAAATCTGATTCTCTTTTAGTGAAATATGTAAATTCGTATTTTCCTATGCAAAATCTAAGTAAATTCAGAACTTATTTTTATGTAAAATCTTTATTTTTTTTACATGAAATCTAAATCAAAAGATTTTGCTAAATTTTCGCATAAAAATCTTTTAAAGACCATATTTTACATAAAATACACATAAAAAAAAATCTATAGTCATATTTAATATATTTCACAAAACTTATCTCTTCTATATAAAACCTCATCTATAGCTCTTTTAAAATCTTTAATAGTCTTTTTTTTTTCAGGTACCATCATCAAACAATACTTAAAGTACTCACAAAGTTGTTCTTGTGCGGGTGATAAGGAACACATAAAAGAAAACACTTTAAAAAGTACTTTGAAACCTCATAAGTACCTTAATTATTTTCAACATATTTAGAAAAGAAATTTGAAGCAATTAGGGATCGCATGAAATAGTTTCATAAGGAAAATTTAACTCAAAACCTTTCTACGTACATAAAAAATTGGTGTCCCAAACGAGGCAAAAAATAATTTACTTTCACTCGGGAACAGTTTGAAATATTTTATTTGCTAACACATTGAATATTTGATATATGAAAATTTAAAATAAAAATTATGCATAAAAGTTATTCCTTTTAGTCAAGAATGCGAATATTCTTGAAGACAACTGATTCAAAATCACTTTCTTCACTTAAAGATGATTACCTCGCACACGTTGAGAGTTGATATTTTTGAAGATACAATGAAATTGGTGATCAGTTCTTGCGTCGTCGGTTGTTTAGTTAGCTGCTTCTAAATGTCGAAGTAACCAGGCATACAAGATCGAAGCTCATTCTAGAATGTTGAAGTTCTCTCAGAAGAGGTATCGATTGCATGAAAATTCATTTTAAGTCACCAAAGTTAAAGAGAAAAATGCGTTAGAGGTCAAGCTACAATGTAACAGATCTTGAAAGGCAATATGGACATATTTTTCTTTATATGATATTGTAATATTTTATGGCCATCTGTGTTGCTTTCTTTTTAGATTACTTTTTAATTACTTTTTTATTCATGCTGTGCATTTTGTGGGTTTTCTTACGTACTGCGTAAAAAGCATGGCACAATAAAAAGAAACATTAAAACAACTTTTATAGTATTAGAGCATAACTTCATGATTTATTCTAAAAATATAGACTTTCAAAAAAGGATTTTAAATCTCGTAGTATCTTGAATGTGCTCAGTTGCTATTCTATGATATTGTTTCTCGCATTTTACCACTTATTCCACAAGTAAAATCTGAGAATGAAATCTTCAAAAAAATCTTGACATTCTCCAACTTTAACCCATCGAAAAGTCAGAATAATTCTATCTTAAGGTATGATGCCGTCATGACTGATGGGAACGTTCCTTTCCATCGCAAAAACGGTTGACTTTTATAGCATTATTTTTATCTAAGGAAATCAAAATGGATTAGGGTAAATCCCCCAGACGTGGTTTATTGGCCACTGGTCCGTGGTGTTTTTCTTCAGTCTTATTTCTTTCTAGCCTTTGTGGAGAAAAATGTGTTTCTTGACTGTTGTGAGATGAAAAATCCATCTTTTGATCCTATATTTCAATAGCAAAAAGGAACTGTGTGTATATGATCTACCGCAGGAAATTTAATATTTTTTTCCGGAATGGGACTGTGTGCATATTTCGCTATAGAAATAGTTTATATACATGGTTACAGTTGGAAACAACGCGTGAATGTTTGTTTATATTAAAGAAAATTAGAGGATTTACCGAAGTTTGATTACAAACATTTGAATTAGTGTTTTTACTGCCCCACACTGGAAATTATTTATATATCATTTTATAATATTTCTGAATTATGTTAATTTTTAAAGTATAATATATGAGGGCCGAGTATATTTATCTTGGGAATAATTTATGTACATTATTTTTTAAACATTTCCAATGTTTGTTTTTGAGAAAATTATAAAATATCCTGAAGTCTGATTTTAGGTAAGTAAATGAGTATTTTTGTGGCAACTGTATTATTATTTACTCATTCTTTTTAATATTTCTGAATTATAACAAATTTAAAAGAATTCACATAAAAACCAACACCTAAATATTTTGTTGTTATGTATAACAATGAAGTCAAAAGCTTCTTTTTTTTGCATGATTATATTTCGGAAACTATTTCTTTCTTAGTCTTTTACATTTTATTTTATGTTTTCGTTTAAAATGATTTATGCAAGAATTAACATTAAGAAATTTTGACATTGTATATCGCTGTGCAGTCGATATTTTTTTCTTTTCAACATTCAATTTCACATTTATATTTCTTATTTAGACATTAAAGTTTTCTTAACGTTTACCATTATATATGAAATGCTTATAAATATATAATTATTGAATTAAGAAATCATATCATGAAACAAATATTAACTTCTATTTCATAATTAATTCATTAATGCTTACATATACAGATATTTAAGAAAATATTTTTATTTTTACATATGTTTTTTCGTCCGTAATTTGCTTATCTATTAGGCAAAGTGATAGTTAAAACGAAATAAATATATCATTCACGTGTGCGCAAAAAAGGAGAAATGATTTATGTATGCAATACGAATCATGCAAAAAAAAATATTGAAAAGAACACGGCATTAAATGTGACTTCATTAACAATCATGCGTTTAAGCAAAAATTTATATAAAAATAACCTTTAGGTTAAGGAAATTTTTTTTTCATTTATTTAAAAAAAATCAATTGAAATTAATTACGTATTTCTATTTTCTACATGCATTTTACTTAAGAAAAGTTTTATTAATATTGCATTCAATTAATGACAAAAATTTTGACGGATATTTTTCGATATAGAAAAAAGGAATTGTTATTATGTACAAAAGCAATAATTTAAAAGGGAAAAAAATAGTTTTCTTAGTTTTTGAAGCACATGCAAGTCGGCAGCTTTACCTTTTAATTATGAGCCTGTACATTTATGTGAAAAAAAATGCTTTATATTATACTTTTATGTTACGAACTTTTTAAAAAGTTTTGGAGTTGCATTTTAACCCAGGATTTTTTAACATTTCAGTACGTACCAATCATTGTCTATGACTTATTTGAATTTTTGATTGATTATTCAATAACGTCGTGCTTAAAAGAAACACAAGAGCTACTGGTGACAGACCTCGTAGTTTTGAACTTCTATCAATTGAGGAGGACGAGATCGAAGACAACATCCCCCCTCAAAAAAAAAAAATCTTCCACACCACGCCAACAGAAGGACTGGAGCTCTCGACAGATGTAACATTCATGAATCCCGCTACATGGTGGGTCTTCAGAGTCAGTCCCAATCCATGACATTTCAGAGTTTTTTATTTATTTATTGTTCATTAACGCAGTTATTAACAGCAACATAAGAGCTCTTGGCGATGACCCCCGTCTTTGTCAAGTGAAAAGGACAAGACATCAGAAGACACCTCCTTTCCAAACTTCCACACCACACCATTGAAAGGATCTGACGTCTCCACAGGTGTTACGTTTTTAAGTTCCGCTACGCGGCGGGCCTTTAGTGCCATCAGATTAGGAATCTACATCTCGACGACACTGGCCACCTGAATTATCCTGAATCTTTTTCTTGGTACATAAGAAATTGCTATTTACGAAAGCATTTTCTAAATTTACAATCGTCGAAATTACTCGTACTTGTTTGTAAATCATTTGTCTTGTTTCATAAACTAATACGTATTTAAATTAAGTTGAAAACTATGAAAATATTTCTCGAGAAATGTTATTTATTTTAATGAACCTCTTCATCATTCTCATGGTTGAAAAATCATCGCATTTCAAACCTGTCATTTCCTCAGCACTAAACAGTAATCATCGAAACCTTTCAAAAAACATAAGACAAGATCCATCCATTTCATTTCCCTAAGAGAAGGTTCGAAAGAGCGATAAATAAGAATCTCTGGGAAAACTCCGAAGATCAAAACAAATTAGCAATAGTTGACAGAAGCAAAAGAACAGAGCCAGAAAAGCAACAACAAGAATAAAGAAGGAGGGGGGGAAAAAAAGAAAGGAAACAGAAAACAGTCAAAAGTAGGCACTTGTAGCGGATATGCAAAGCAATTTCGAAAGGAAGCTTTGGGGAAAAGAAAGAAGCTAACTTAGAAGTGATTCCATCGCCGTTGAAAAGAAGCTTTTATCCGGAGTTTCAATCAAGCGTGAGACGCTACAACAGATTAGTCAATAAATTCCGTTTCTTGACAAACGCATGCTGTTACTTTTGCGAGATAGACAAGTAATGGGCTGGAAAAACAGCGTTTTAAGACTTCGGTTCTCTTAGCAAATGCATGGACAGGGAGGAGGGGAAAAAAATGAATAAACTTTTAAGACAGAGTCAAGTATGTAGCTGATATCGAAGAGAATTTTTGGATTAAATTTGATCCAATTTGTTTATCGTAAGATTGTTCCTTAGAGTTGATTTTTAAGTAAATATTTGGGAGTGCGAAGATTTTGCATAATGTCAAATAAGATGGTTCGTACTGTGTGAAATTGATTTGGATGCATAGCACTTCTCGGTATTAAATTTGCTCTGAGCTCGAAAGACACGAAGATGAAAAATTCTGTTTTCAATTTGTCTGATATTTTAATGAAAAGGTAGAAAAGTAGCGAGATAAAAGTTAACTTTTTTCGTAGTTTGTGTTACTTTTAATTCAATGGAAAAGCTTATGAGTTGTTTATTTGTATTTTAATTTTTGAAATAACTTTTATTAAAGTAAAGTACTTTAGATAAAAAAATCATTTTTGAGATTATTGTTTTCTTAAATTAACACCTGACATTCTCATTTGTTTTCGTCATTCGCATTTCTAATTTTATTTTATCTCTAAATTGCAGTTCAGACTGTCTGCAGCTTGCGTAAAGGAACAAAATAGGAATTTGGTCCACTTTTTAGGTTAAAAGTATGTTTCATAATTAGTATCATGCTTTGATTTTATCATCAATTTGAGAACATTGTGATATACTCACAGAAGCGTGGCTTACGGTGGGGAGCAGAGCACCTCAAGTCTCTGATCGGGGGGGGGGGGTTGCGAAAAAAAGTAATTTGAATTAAAAATGCTTAAGTTTACTGTAGAAATGAACTGATTCCAAAAATAAATTCTTAACTTATATTTAGCACTAATGATTTTTTAGTGTGTGTATTTAAGTTGTTTCTTGTGTGAGTAGCTTTATCACAGTTGATGTTACTTAAAAATATCTTCAATGAACAGTGAACCAATCAATATTTTGTAGTTAAATGAACTTTTCTTTGAAAATGCAAAAGCTAAAAACATTAAATTTGAGGAAACATAAGATATTAGCAGTCAATGCTCACAAAAAAGGACTTTTACCATTTTAATTGAAAGAAAAATTTAAAATTTTTTCAAAACATTGAAAATGGCAAATTAATGAACTTTTTTAAATATATATTTGTTTGCTAGATGTAAGTTTTTTTTATTTTTAGTCTTAACACTTGTTTTGTTTTTTAAATCATTTTAAAAACTTAGTTTTAATTAAATAAATATTAATTATACGTTTGTATTGACATTTTGTATGGTGAGCATTCCAACAAGGAGGTCCTCAGGTAGGTATCTGACCCGTATCATATGGTTCCCCGAATTAAATTGATTTCTGACCGCTAAAGAGTAATTTTAATGCAAAATTATTTTGGAAAAACAATGTACAAGGTACATATAATTATATTTTTCCTGTGATGTAAGATAATTTTTTTTAAAAAATGAAACAAATTAGAAAAATCGTAATGAATGTGATCTGAAGCTAAAAATTCGTAAAATAATTTCAATATTTATATAAAAATTATAATTATAAATAATATCACTTTCAAAAAGAGTAGGTAAAAGTATTTAAATAAAAAAAATCACATTGAATAGCAATCTACCAGCATCTATTTTAGTTTAGCTTTTTTAAAATATTTTAACATTTCTTCAAAAATAAAAAAAAAACGTTCAAATGTACAAAAAAAAAAAAAAAAAAAAACAATGTCAACTTTTAACTACAAAATGAATCAAAATAACAGGTACTTCAGTAAAAAAAAATCGCATGTATATTTAGCTGTTGGAGTTAAAGTAAATTATAAAATCATACACTGGCTAATATATTATTAATCATTCTCTACAATATTCTGTTCATAGATAATAAAATAATAAACCAAATTAAATACATTTTAAGAAAAATATAACTACTGTTGGCTTGAAATAGAAATTAGTCAAAGCAAATATTTACATAATAATCTATTATTAACATATATTCTAGAATTTCAAATGAATATGGCATCAATAAAAGTAAAAAAGTAAAGGATAAAACAGTAATGTACTTTTTTAAATAAATAAATAGATATTTTATTTTTAATGAAGTCTTCTATAATTTGACTGGATTATTTCAAAAGTGATATTCGTTCTGAAAATAAAATAAATTTTAGTAATTTTTTTTTAATGTTGGTATATATTTCAAATGTTGTAAAAAAGGTACATACATTCTCAGTAATGAAAGCACTTTAAGGTATACAAACATACATTGTTTCATAATGAAGCTATGCCTTTCATATTCATTCTTTTTTCTGACTGTTTGTTTCCCCGTATTTATAGTACTCCACTCGCAGTATTCTTTAAGAATTTTAAACAGCATTGTCATTTTTATATATTGTATCTTAAGCTGTCAAAATAAAAATATAATATAACTATATGGGTGTATAGTGTTACAAAATACTCTATTTTCATCTAAAAATCAGAGAAAGAGAAATCATCTAAGATATTTTGAAAACTTTTATGTGAAGGAATTCTATTTTCTTCCAGAAATGTTTCAGACAGGATTATTTATCTTTCATGAAGTAATTTCTTACATTCCTATTGCAATGGAGATATATTCCATGTCATTTTAAGAAATATTCTAAGTTTCATTTCAATCTTTAAAAAGTTTTTCTTACTTGAAAAATATATTTACAACT
Organism: Nephila pilipes; assembly: GCA_019974015.1. NCBI lineage: Eukaryota > Metazoa > Arthropoda > Arachnida > Araneae > Nephilidae > Nephila > Nephila pilipes. Next base: position 61,040 of record BMAW01018748.1, on the reverse strand, counting down.
AGAAGAGATTATTAGGATTTTCTATAGTTTAATTCTAATAATTCGACAGAGCAGATCTAAAGTTCTTCCTTATGTATATTACTGCATATGTAAAAGCATAATTTTCTGAGATCAAGTATATTTTTTGTAAATTGTAAACTAGATTCTTTCACATTTAAGTCTAAATTTTTGAAAAAAAATATTTTTCTGAAATTAGACATGATGGTGAAAAAAAGTGTTTCATGTTTATTGAGTAAACATGATTACTATTTTACTTTACATTCCAATTAGAATTTAAGGTGCCATATTAATAATGCAGGATTTTTGAATACTGTTTGTTCTGGAAGAAGTGTCTTAAAATGTTTGTTGAAGCAAATTACTAATTAGGTGCTCAAATTGGAACTTGAACATAAAGGATTCGGCAATAAAATTTTAAAAAAATTGCTGATTGGAATGCTATTTAAGATACTTGTTATACGTTTTTATTTTACTTTGCAGATGATAAAGGTTATATATATTCAAGAGTTTAAAACATTATATTGAAAGAACTTTGTATTAATTGAAAGTATTGAATGTAATAACTTCTTGTAAAACTTAATTGCTTGAAACAACATATAAAATTTTACTCAAACTGTTCAAAATGAAACTGAAGCAACAATAATATTCATTTTTTTCACAGATTATTTTTATTTCAAGCATTTTCTAATACTTCTAATAACTTTATCCTTAAGAAATGTCTTATATTCTATTTTCTGAATTTAGAAGCGAATGAAAATCGTTATAGTTTGAATTTTTGTAAAAAAAAAAATGCATAACAATGACCAGAATTAAATTTAAACTTTATCAATAATAATGTATGTTTAATTACGTGTGTAAATTACAGTCAAATTATAAACGAAATCTGTACTTCGAGAAATAATTATTTTGAACTCTGGAAACATAACACATCAATCAATAACTCCCGAGACTAACCCAGAGATGGCACTCGTAGTAAACCAGTAACCACGTCTTTCTAGAGTACGAACCTTTGCTTGAAACGTGTCAAAATTTTAAGTCGATCGGACCAGAAACAGCTGAGTTATCGAGGTTGGAGTAAAGTCGTTTTGTAGTTTGTTTAAAAAATGGAAAAGACCGAGTTTCGTGTTCTGATAAAACATTGTTTTTTAATGGGTAAAAACACCGTGCAAGCGAAACAATGGATTGAAAAATGTTACCCGGACTCTTGTCCATCAAAAGCAACAATTTGTCGGTGGTTTGCCGAGTTTAAACGTGGTCGTACCGACACAAATAACGCGGAACGCTCGGGTGGAAGCCGTTACACCGGAAAATGTGAGTGAAGTGACAAAAATTATAATGAAAGATCGTAAAGTGAAGCTCCGTGAGATTGCTGAGATGACACAGATATCATATGGAAGTGTATTTACTATCCTTCATGAAAAATTGAGCATGAAAAAGGTTTTTTCCAAGTGGGTGCCGCGATTGCTTTCGGTGGAACAAAAACAGCAACGAGTCGATGATTCAGAAAGCTGTTTATCGCTATTTACTCGCAAAAAAAAGATTTCTTGCGGGAAAAAAAAAAAAAAAAAACATTTGGAAAAGCGTTGGAACGATTGTATCACCCTAAAAGGTGATTAACAAAAGGTGTTATGTTGATGAATAAAAAAAAAATGTTGTTTTCAATGTCAGTCTCGGGACGTATTGATCCATGTGTTATATATATATATACTGATTAGTTCTATTAAATATAATTATAGCTAAATATAAATTTTCTGTGATTAAAAACAATTTTTTGTTCATTGCAGAATTCAAAATGTAAAAAAAGAAATCGTGTTTAAGACGAGAGTGAGGTGTTTTCTTCCTTTTTTTTTTTCAGAAATTCAACCAAAATTTGGAAATTTAAAATTCCGTATACAAGCCGAAATGAAAAGAAAAAAATCCTGTTAAGTTCGAACATGTTGCCAGAAGAGAGAAAATGTTGCCAAGCACATATAACGTTTTTAATATTTTCCAGCCAAAACATTATAATGTAAAAGTCCAAATACTGAGAAAGACATGGATATAACTCTGGTAACACCCTCTGCAGTTAGCACAATCAGTTGTCTTTTATACGATTTATGTTATTTATGTCAATATAACTAATTATATATATTATGTCAATATATCTAAGTGCTTTTAAATTTTTTTTGTCTAAAAGAAGAAAACTACGTTTTTTATAATTAATTCTAGTGTTCGTTCTTGTTAGCCGTCAACATCAGATTTTTTGTAAACACAGTTACACAGCTGGACACATAAGTCACTTGATATGCGATTCCCATGCGATTTCTTCCTTTAGGGGCTTGTAAAAGAAATTATATGCGCTACAATCGCCTATAAATTCATTTGAACTAAAACAATAGATTTCTGCTGCTGTACAATGAATTACCACTGGCACTTTACAATGTGTTTGGCAAGAATTACCATATCGCATTGAAATTATATGTATAACTAAAGGAAGTCATATCGAACACATGAAGAAAATTTTCAAATTTTCCCTTTGCATTCATGCTTTACTTTTTATTATGTATTGTTTATTTATAAAAATATAGCATTTTGAAATCTGAAGATTAATTTGGAATAACCCTGTATTTTGTCGTACACGTAGATGTATGTAATAATATAAAGATGTCTGGTTAGTTTGGCAAAATTCACTTGAAAATACTTTTTTTAATCATGTGCTTGTCTTTAAAATTCAGTGAATGTTGTAATTATTAACAATTTGTTCAGCCTTAAAAAATGTAATAAAATAAATATAAGCAAACAAAACTTTTAATCAAGTTTTAATATAAAATCGGATTAAAATGCATACAAATATTTTTTGATGTAAAATAATATACGAGGGATGTTTTTAAAGAAAGTTTTGTCATTTTCTTGAATTAGTAGATGGTACACCAGCTGAAACAAACAACTGTCAAAAGAATCCACATCCGTTGTTGATTCAACAACGGAAGTAGTTTCAATGATGGAGGAATAATGCAAGCGCAGAGCGACGAATAAAAGAGGGTAGCAGCAGACCAGCGTGCACGAGGCATGACTGACAACTTGGTCGGCAATGCAAGTACATGCTGTTATCTATTATGAATGGGTAAGTGAGACTAATAATTCATAAATGCCTATAAACCGTGTATGTTGAACAGATCATGTCTCGTCATAATGGTAGGACGCTGGTGTTGCATGATCGGTGAAGGGAGACCGAGAGTGGAGGATGGAGATCGAAAAGGACGTTCCTCCTCATCCACGAATGAAAACAACACTTTGCTAAATTATGCATCATTTTTCATTGAACATATTTTTATATTCTTATATCTTTCATTCCATCTTTAAATAAAAGTATGATTTTTTTTTTTTTTGCAAAAATTTCTTTAACTTTTTCTAGTCTGGGAATTTAACGCTAAAAAGGAATTACGTTAGGTAGATGTGTATGCAGAATTGAAATTCAACTGCACGTTGTTCTGTGCAAGGCCCGTGTCCCCTAAATCCGTCACTGCTTGAGCATATCAAAGTACTGTATTGTCACTGAAGTTTTACATGTATAGAAAATTTGATCTTGATCGGATGGTAGGAAGTGGGTTAAAATTCCAGTACAAACTACACAGTTCGACGCACCTGGCCACCTAAATCCACCACGACTTGAACATATCATTGTATTGCATTGTCATCGGAGTTGCATATGAATTTAAAATTTCAACTCGATGGGTTGATAAGAAGTGGGCTAAAATTTGAATACAAATTTTGAACTGGAAAGACATACAATAGGGCATAGCAAGTTAATATAAAAGGTTAGATTATAAGAAAAGAGGAAAAAAAAATTCAGAATCAGAAAATTAACAAATAGGGATTGAGCTTATTTTTGAAACTTGCCATTTCTGATACGTGAGATAATCATAGTAGCTTTCAGCCATTTTGAATAGATATAAAAGTAAAAATCTCTGATTGCAGAAAAATAAAGAAGTATCTTGAATTCATCTATCATCTATGAAAGAGAGGAATATAATTCGTGTTAGAAGTACTGGTAAGCAAATTATTGTGATGTGGGTATTGTCGTTTCTCTATTGTTCCATTTTTCCCGGATTAGATTTTTTTAAAAAAAAAAACAGAACTGTGCTAGAGAGAAATCCAAAAACTCATTAATCACTTTGACTTCTTGAAAATAATGTAATGATATATGCGATAGACATATCTTGATGTATGCAAAGTATTTGCATGCACCCTTTCTTTGCATATGTCGAATCCCTTGGAAATGTTGTGATTTTCAAAGGCATTAGTTTCTTTCTATGCAGGACATACATACATACATACAGGCGTATGCATGTACATTCACAATATAGATGTACAATATGATAGATACCTCTATGTTATATAGTCATAAACTGTACTATTGACATATCTTGATGCGTGGAAAATATTATGATGTGACCTTGTTTTAGTTCATCAAGTCGCCTATGGTAAGTTACATAATTTTTAAATAATGACTCAAACTCTTTCATACTGGCTTTGAAATTGTGATAAGTGGGCTCCAATAAAAATTTTCATGACAAAACTATTTTCTCGCCAAATGATTTTGGAAACATTTTAGATGATTCCCTTAAATGCGTAGATAACGATAGTCGATGTTGTGTTGAAAGAAAAATAAGGCCAAAAAAAAAGTCAATTTAATACTATTTAAAAAAATAAAAGCAATTGGGCTTTTTATAAGATCATGTCACTTTCACAACTTTTATCCTATAGAATTCTTCCTAAGGGATAGATAAGCAGGAAACTGCTGCAACAAATCGAGTATTGTCAGAAATCTGCTAGACAATATTCGAAGCAAAATGATTGTTACTTTTGATGTGTTGCTAGCTACTTTTCTCAATATGAAGAGGCATATACATATTGCTTTTACGTACTTTTCTGTATGCATATACATGTTGTTAGACATTGATTCATGTTTCTGGAGATATTTTTTAAACAACGTCATGATCAAGAGTTCGATCTTTAAAGCGATTTTTTGTTTGTTGCTTCTTAGTGTGAAGTCCATGGTTGATAGTGAAACCCATGTATTACCACAGGAAATTTACAAAAAAAAAATACTAAATTTCAAGATTTGAAATTAGAAAATTGAAGAGTTAACAACTTTTTTGAACAAATTAAATTAAAAACAATATTTTAAAGTTTAAAAAAATTATAAAACTTCGTTCTAACCACCACCGGCTGGCCTCGGTGGACAAGTGGTCGTAGTCACAAGCTTTTACCAATAAGAATGGTTGAGCATAAACTAATCTTTCTGATCACGAGATCTTGAGAATAATCCATTACACGATCTCTTCATATCTAATTCAAACGTTCAACTCCGAAAAAATAATATTAAAACTGTCGATCCTTTTTTTTTTTTTGGCATTAAATTTTCAAAGGCTGCTCCTCAAATGCAATCTTTTGTTTATGTCCACTTTGTCATACTTTTATCTTTTTTTTTTCTTTTGGGATGAAAGTATCCGTCTGCACTTTATGATAAAGAGATCATTTGGCTTTTTTATTTTCCCATATTTCCAATTTCTCTCATTCAGAGTATAGATTTCCTACTGCAAATTGGAACTCCATATCATGTTCAGAAGAAAAAAAAAGGCATTAATGTCTTCTGCAACAGAAAGTCCAGATGTCTTATGAAAAAGTTTAATCTGAATCTCACAAAAAAGAAGCCGTAGAAAAACAGCGAATTAGGCAGACTCACGAGTTAACGATAAGCTATTACATAATTGGCATTGAGTACATAATTAGCATTGAATACAATGATGTTAATAATACTCACTAATACAACTTCCAGTACCAGCAGAAATATAGATACATCTGAGATTCACTATCTTTATGATTGCAAAATGTTTTAAATAATAATTCATCCGCTACAAACTTTCTTCTCGTTACAGCTACCCGTCACACCTATTTATATGATTAATTAGCTTTAGCATTGTAGACTATTTTAACCATAACTTATTTTACAGACATCCATGTATGTGCTAAATAACTCTTTTGGCTCTCTTCTGAAGTAAATGTAAATGACACATTCGTTATTCTATTGAATTAATGAAACGAAGTTTTGCGTATTTCGTGGGAAAATCCAAACTACCTTTTATTTAAATTTCATGACAGCTTCTGACAGCCGTAGCGTTATCATGCTAATAACTCGCATTCATAATCTGGTTTAATCTAGGCGTATAATAAATGTAAACAGAACGCCTCTCTTTAAGAAAGAAACTGACATTTTAATTCTAGATGGCTATTATGTGTTTTCAATCACAGGTGGTTTCAAGTTAAAGTTGAGTGGGTGCAGCTTGGTTATTAAGCAAAATATAAACTTTTGAACCAAAATGAAAAAAAAAGAGGAATGCAGTAATAAATGACGATAAATTGGAAGAGTATTTCGTGTGTTTTAGGAGAAAATAGTTTTGAGGTATATGCAGAAATATTGATAACAGTTTCAAATACGCGCTATTTAGAATTATAATAGAATTTTATTGTTAAATATATAATTAATAACTCAATATAATCATTTTTTGTTAGTGGCATAGCCAAGAAAATATATCCGAGAGGTACTGACATATCCTAAAATTTTCATGTTTTTTTTTATTTTAATAGAGAAAAAATGGCATCCTCGGGAGCATATTTTTTTCAATTAAGGCTCCCGTCTACCCGCCATTTTGATTTCGTGGACATAATGTTAATCCTATGGAAATTTGACTTTAATTCTCACATCTTTACTGTTTGATCTGTTTGAGTGCAATAAAGTGTATCTGAAAGAGCAAAGAAAAATTAATGATACTGTGGATGTACTTTTTCCCCTCCGATTCTTAAAAATGTTTTTACCCCTAATTTAAACACTCGTTTGAGAGTTTTTCCGGTCTTTAAAAAATATTTTTAAATATTTTTAAAAATCGGAGAAAAAAAATAATTCTACAGAATATTTTTTTTTTTTTTTGCTCTTTCGGATACACTTTATTGTATTCAAATAGGTCAAATACTAAATAAGTCGAAGTTCTTTAGGGTTAACATTACGTCTGCGAAATCAAAATGGCGAGTAGACGAAAGCCTTAATACGGGAATTATGATCCCGAAGCACCCTGGTGGTCATTTTTCCCCAT
>BMAW01018748.1:34620-48910 GCA_019974015.1 Nephila pilipes | reverse complement strand
CCCGATTCCCTCCCCTTCCTTTTCGTGCACGGGTGATCACTAAAGCGTGGGCCGACACACCGCCCCCAATAATAAAATAAAGTGAAGTGAAGTCACGAGCCACGCGTGTGCAGGGGTGAAAGGCCAGGAAAACCGGTCCAACGAAGTGTTTAGACATAGTAGAAAAAAGAATGTTAGCAAATTGATGCAGCGTATTACGCTAAAAGCAGGCGCAAAGGTTGGACAAACTGCTGATTCGTAAGTTGACTCATTGAATAGGTCGTTTGGGTGATTAGATAATCATATGGTCAAATGTTCCCTCTAAAAAGGTCATGTTTGAAGAACTTATCGAGTTAGAAGCTGAATAACTGATTTTTTTCTCCATTATTTATTTATTTGTTTGCAGAAATCGTAAATAAAAAGCGAAATCATCACGATAAATTTAAAATAGCGTTTTTTCCTGCCCCAAAATAAATGCTTTTATTTGTTTTTTTTAACGAATTTTTTTTTTGTCGCCGATCTTTATATCTTTAAGGCAGCAAAAGAATAAACAGATTAAGGCTGCCTTTGCATAATGTCAAAATTGGAATAATTTTGAAGCAACAAAAGAATAATAGTACATATATTATATGCTATATTCGCTAAACTTTAGATAACAGTCTATTTTACAATATTTCTCATTTGTGTATGAATCAATCCTTTTTTCTTGATGTAATTGTGGGTAACATCTTGTCTCCTGTTCTGTAATGTTAAACGGCTTTCTAAACTTTGCGTGTTCAAAAGATAAATAAACATAAATGATTTTTTTTTAATCAAGCTTTTGCTTAAGGATGGATTAAAAGATATAAAAATAATTTATTTTAAATGTAAAATAACATAACATTTATAAAAGCTAGAAGCACTTAATCAAAGTTACAATGCAATTAGCGATTAATTAAATACCATTGAAACTTATCCCTAATTAGCTCTACTTCGGTATATGCCCGACCGCCAACCTTCGTTTTTTTTTCGCCAAGTTGGGCGATTATTGTTAACATGGCGACCATTCAACCCGCTATTTGGCGAGAAATGATTGGTCGCCAAAAAAACAAAATGACGGCTTTCGGGCATATAGCGAAGTTGTTCCCCCTATTTGAGATCAAAAGAAATATTAACATCTTAAGTTTTATAAATCACATGCATTATTTTATCCTTAAGATATCCGTACACATTTGAAACGCCATTTTTGTCAAAATTTTCGATTTTCTAATTTTAATGTTAGTTTAAAATTTAAACTCTTTTTCTCTTTCTAATAGTGTTTGAATTTTGCTTATAACTTATTTAGAACTTAAATTACAGGGATTTGAATTTTACACGGTAGCTAATATTTAATTTCATTTGAAAGTTTGTTTTTGAGTTTTCTCAAAATGAGTTTTCTCAACATATTCAGATATGGCAACGTAGATATCAGGAAAAGTTATGAACGAATTTAATTTAAATTTTGCAAGTATCTTCCTTTTATAGTTTTCAAGAACCTCTGCTATTTTCATGATTGTAAAATTGATACATTTTTAGTAACAAAGGTATAAATCATGTACTGTTATAACCTTTTCTTGATTTTTCATTGTTATTTGACTCGAAACACAATAAAAATTGTAGTAATATGATTTTATCGTAAATAATTTGAAATAAAAACCAACGTTTTTAAAAACAACGTTTTTATATGGTGGCAAAGTTTATTAAAAAAAAATATTAAAATATTAGTTAAAACTGGTCGCAAATATCTAAATATTGCATTGTTAGGCAAATAAGAACGGTTCCCAAAATTTCAGAACTCTAGCTTGATGGGAAGTTGGTTAAATTAACAATAGACAATTTGATGACACACTAATACACATACATACAGACACACACCAAGTGAAATACATAACAACGTTAAAACTAACTAAAATTAATTAATCCGGTAAATTAAATGGTTGGAATACAGTTTAATCAAACCACTCTTGGAGACAGGAATTATTTGGCGGTATTTTGCCAAATGTTGCTAAATTGGTCCGCGAAGAGGACTTAACATTCAGCCAAAAAAAAAAAAAAAAAATTCGCCAAGTTTGGCAATTATTCAAATTGCGCCAAGTGATTGGGCTAAACTGCATTATTTAAAAAAATATGAGTTAAAACTTGTCGCAAACGTCTAAATATTGCATTGTTAGGCGAGTACGAACGATTCCCAAAATTTCAAAGCTCTAGCTTGATGGGAAGTTGGTTAAATTAACGATCGAAAATTTGATGACACACACACACACACTCACACACACACACCAAGTGAAATTCAGAAAAACGTTGTAAAATAGTACCAGCCCCCAAAAATATTATGATAAATAAGATACAACTAACAGAATAATGATATTTTTGTTTACTTTTGAGTTATGAGCGTTATTCCGATAGTGAATTTATGTACTATTTTCACCATGTTTCCCACTCCAACTTTTTTTTTAATTAAAAGCAGATTATTAAACATGCTTTTCATAGTTTTATGTTATATTTTAGCATTAAAAATTTTTTGATAGCAAATATCAATGTATTTCAAAAATTTTTCTCTGAAGGTGTACAGATACCTTAAAATGTTTTTATAACTTTTAGTTCATCTTTAAATAAAAACTAGATCTATTTTTATTTATTTACATTTGTTTAATGCTTTTTAGTACGGACATTTAAGTGTTAAAAATATGGATGGGAGTTATACATGTGTTTAAAATTTCAACTCAATTGAATGTTGTTAAGTACTAGGTCCAGGGCCTCAGGCCCTCACTAAATCCATCATTGCTTGAACATACCATTTTATTGTATTACTATCAGAATTATACTTGTATGCAAAATATCATCTCAATCGGATGATAGAAATTGGCTAATATGCGAACTTAAATTTTGAATTAGAAAGACTTACGTACATATGAACATAGCAAGTTCAGTTAAATCTTGTAATAACAACACACACTTGGAATGTTCCTAAATTTTAAAAATATTGCATAATAAGGAAATGTGCTTGTATTAAAACGACTCAAATTTAAATGAATATTTGAACAATTTTCTCTCTGGAAATGTATTTCATGCTTCGAAAAGATTTTTTTCATACCAATAATTTCAGAATCAATAATTAAAGTACAAGAGATTCAAAAATTCGTATTCCTGCTTGATAAACATATCATTTTGTTTCTGATTTATTTAGTATATTTTGTTCTACCACTATGTTTATGAACATCAGAAGAACATCCAGAACTGTCTTTTCGATAGAAATACCGAGACTTCCAAACTTTTTTCATTTAATACTTCTATCTTCTTCCGAAAAAAGAGGAGATTAAGTACATGTTTTTTTTTTTTTTTTTTTTTGCATGAGAGAAAAGTATAGGTCATTTTGTGCTTTTGTTGTTTCTCTCTCTAGCTATTTCTCTCTATATTATAAACTACATATAATCTATTTTATCAAATCAATTCTTAGAGATATTAGTTGCTCCACTTGTATCTTGTATACTTGTTCAGCTGTTCTTTAAACTTAAGTTGCGATTATCAGCAACAATTATAAATAATGGAGTAAATTGTGGTATAACTTATTCTACTAAAAATGAGTCTTAGTAAATATTGAGAACCTGATACATATAAGATTATTTAGTAATATTTTCAAAAGTGATGATTAAAACACTGTACTATTTACAAAGCGTATAGTAAAAAAAAGATATAAAAATAACTCAGACATAAAAAATAATTCTGTCTCACCCCTTCTGGTTTCAAAAGGCCCATCCAGATTCGAAGAATAAAAAATATAAAAGAGTCGTGCAGATTTTTAATCCTAGTTTGATATTTTAATTGTTCGATGTTTTATAACAATGTCTTGATGAAATTTAATGTTAGTGGCAAAATTTATTACAAAAAAGTAAGTGCAAAAATTCTATTTCTATGCAAAAATCATTTAATCAAATTTTTTTACAAATGTACAACTAAAAAAATGCAAAAATCGCGCTAAAGCAAATACTTTACAATACAATATAGATAATTTGTTGGGAAATAATTAAAGTTACAGAAAAGTATTTCATTTTATTGAAATTGATACAAAATATTATGTTTCCATTATTCATTTTTGAAATTAGTAGAGTTTTTCACCAGTAATGTAAGCAACTGAGCTTTCACATTGAAAGATGAAACATTATTAACATTATTAAAAAATGTTATAACGCAAAATAAAGTAAGTTTTTATAGTAATGACACCCTAAGCTTTTTAGGTGTTCAAATATTGTTCACAGAAGTAGGAAAAGCAGAAAATAAGAGTGATATTGTAAACTACTTTATACTGAAATTTATTGTATTATAGTGTAAATGAATAAGGCATTTTTTGTTTGTTAATGTTTTCATACCTTTTTTACGCTACCTCAATGATTAATTAGATTCCTAGATATGTATTTAATATCCTACAGTTTTGTTAGCAACGTTTTTTCACTTTTTTATTGTATATTTCGTATAATGAAAGCTTCTTTTCTTTGTAAAAATTAGAACTCTTAAGTTTAGTAACAAATTCAATCAAATATTATATCATTCGTTCCACATAATCCATTACCTGACCACCACAGAATCATAGAATGAAAGTATTGCATCCAAATTTAATGAAATAAAGAACAAATAAAATCTGAAGTATCACCAAGACAAAACGAAAACAAAATCTCATGATTTCAGTTCACGTTCTGAAACTCTCTTTAAAATCTCTCCATCTTGGAGCAGCGTTACATTTCGGTAGCTGTGAGGTAAACATAGACAGATAAAAAAAACTATTCCACGTTCACATAAAAAAAATATTTTTTGAATGTAGACCCTTTATATACCGTTAGAATAACAACATGATTTCAATTTCGTGGAGTCCAATTTTCGTACGCATTTTTTCCCCCTTAACCTGTTATTTTTCATTTCCAAAGAAAAGAGAAAGGGAAAAATAAGTGTGGATATTCCGAAGCGTTGTATTTCATCTCCCTTGAGGGCTCAGCGAATTTTGCCCAGGAAATGGAAGGCTTGGGTTCGTGTTTGTATATATTTCTTATAACAAGAGATAAATTTCCATTTCCCTAAGAGACTGATATTACTTTTGTTTTTTTGTGTTTCAGAAACGTGAGAAACACCGTGGATCAAGTCTTCATTGGAGAAGAACAAGTGTCTCGCTTGTAAGAAGTGTCCATGGTTTTGATTCTTTCGTTTGAGATATAAAGAGGTGTGTTTCTTTACGAGACAGAAAATAGTTATTTTTCAGTTTTCTTAATTTATTCAACTGGAAGAGAAGTATTCTTAGGAAGTTTTTTTTAAAATCATCAAGGATAGCTTCGGGGTGTGTTGTTGAGGTTAAAAGTTTGTGAATTCAAATTTGGCGTATTTGATTGGTGCAAAATGATGTACCCTAAGAAATGTATACAAAAAACTTACATGTTTAGATCCTATTTTAGCTCTCGTCTTGGCAACGAAGAACAGAATAGCGCAAAAAAAATAGATACATCAAATTAGCATTTTTTTTTAAATCCATCTCTCTTCTAGTATAACTCTACCAGCAACATTATTGCCTATTTTAGCACCATTTTGACAAGGCGTGAGCAAAAATACGATTTTGCCATCTATATTCTTAAATAAAATATACACTAACAGTATCCATAAATTTCTGAATACAATGTGAAGTCTGTGATTTTCTAACTGTCAATGAGAAATCGAAACTGTTGTATCTAATGTATTGCAATTATTTTAATGCATCCAGTAAAAGTGAAAATTTATTTGAAAAAAACTCTCCCTTTCATTATATTATTATCCAATTACCGAAAATAATATATATCCTTAAATGTTAAATATGTAGCGAATATGTTTAGAAATATTTCCTAAATTCTCGTGGGTGGGTGAATTAGTAAAATTTCTTAATTTCGCGTATTTTTAAAGCTTTTTATTTCAATAAAATGATTCTCAGAGTAAATAGTTTATTTTTATCCAGGGAAATTTCCTCAGCAATAATCAGGTTGAAATACATTTGCGAATTAGAAAAGTTAAGTCACTTATTTAATTCTGATGTCGAGTGCGTGGCATTTGTAAATCAGATTTTTCCTGTTTTTATCAGCGTAAGAGAAGAATATATATAACGAGTTTCGGAGAAAAGTACTGGACTAAACAATATTTATTTTAAAATGATACAAATATTATCAGATTGGAATTTGGAAATTGATTTGAAATTTAAAATTCAAAATTTTTTCCACCAGAAAGAACTATAGTTACTAAGTTTGGAAGAGCACATACTAAGTATTTTGAAGAACATTTTAAAATTACCACCACCAGAGGGAAATTGAGTGACTTTAAAGCATATTGAAAAATGCTAGCAGAGCCGTCTGAGCGGGTGACAGGGAAAAAACTTCCTTTCAATAAAAAAAAAAAAAATAAGCTGACAGAATGTGCTTATTGTTTAGGAGGGAGCAACAGATCTTTTATCTTCTAAAAGGATTTGGTAATATCATTTTAACAATCAATATCTATCTTAAAGATTGCCTTCGCCAAGAAATCAGCTTTTTCCTTTCCAAAAATGGTAACGAACTGTAGTATGGTATCGAAACAAAACAAAGGTACAAGGATATCCATGTCCTTAAAACTTTAAGGTTCTTTTGAATTTCTACAGTATTGTTATATGATAAAAATATTTTTCAATATCTGTAACACCATAGTTTTCAATATAAATAATCAATGAATTATTTGTTAATAATACATGTATATCAACTTGAACAGGACTTTGAGTTAATATTGTTCTATTCTTTTATCGCTCCTCAACAGCTTTGTGCGTTCTATTAGAGATTTTGAAGAAGATTTTCTGACTTAGCTTACTTGATTTAAGAGGAAATAAGCGATTATAAACTTTTTTTGTAAAAAATATCCTCTTTTAAAAACAGTTCCTTATAACGTAAGTACCCAATCTACAAAATTTTTTTTTCTACGTAATGTTGCACAGAAGTAATTACTTTGAGCCATAAGATATATCTTCTTTTAAAAAATTAAAAAAAAAAAATGTTTACACGTCATTCATTGGTCGTGATATTCTTTAATTACAGATAAAATTTAGTTTTTTTTCCCTTAAACTTTCAATGCTTTAGAATTACACAATAGACTATTGTCGTAGTTTAAGGGGCAATATTTTAAAAAAGGGTTCAAGGATACAGGACAAAAGAGTATTTTCTCCAAAGGACTTTTGAAGGGGAATATGTCCACACTTGCATACAAAAGATCAGGTTAATTTTAAGAAAAGAGTTATTTTAAAGTAATAAATTTAGTTGTATTTAATCTGTTTCTTACTTTTGGTAGATTATTATAAATGCAGCGATAATTTTGAATAGTATCGAAATAGTTGAAAAAGTTTATAGTAGAATTTTATTAAATTATTTTCTATGTTTGGAAAATTTTTTAATTCAATAATATCGGTCTATAAGCATATCTCATTTTTTTTTTTTAAAAAAATAATGTTTTTAATATCAGTCATTTTTACCTAAAATTATTTAACTATTATTTAGTACATGTAATCGAAAAATATTCAACACAATTATGAATTTTTGTGGAAAACTCTTATCATTATGCTATTTAAAATTACTTTTTTAAAAATTTATAACTGATAACATAAAAAAAAACAAATGACAAAATGTTTCTTTGTCAGTAATCAATGTTTAAAAAAAGTTGAACTTTTTTTTTATTATTATTATTAAAGTTTAATCTTTATTTATTTCTTTTTCATAAATGATAAAAAACATTTTTTAAATTCTTAAGCAAATTTCTTATAATTCTTGCAAAGATAAATTTTATGAAGCATAATTTTTTCATAATTATAAGGATAGGTAAATTTTTCATACTGGATTTTGCTGATTTATGGTAATAAATATACTGACACTTTCAGATTTTAAACTTTAATAATTTATTAAACTTCTTTTAATGATTCTTATTTGAGAAATATATTTCTCTTATTCCTTACGTTGAATTCAATAATGATTTTGTAAGGTATTTTATTAACTCTACTTATTTTTAAGACGTTCATGGTGATATGTTCTGTTTCGTGTATTATTCCTACATTACGGATAAAAATAGAGTACGAAAATGTAAGTTCATTTTTTATGTAACAGACTGCAAATTTGTCCCTAAAACCTTGTTTTATCTTAAGTATGCTAGATTTTTTTTATATTTAAAGTAAAATATGGCACGTTTAAATTGAAATATAATTTAAAGCAATTGAAATTTCTAATTGCGTAATAGTTTTATTAACACGTGTATAATTCAACAAATTAATGACAAACTTGCAAAATGTTTTTTTTTTCTTCTTTATTTAGTACCATTTGTTCAGAATAAATTTTCATGATAACCCCTACCTTCAAATTAATACTTTATATTTTGGACAGTTGAAAGCAATTTATATGTGTTTCTCTTTCATAATTTTGTTGGTTCTTATTTAAATTGCCCTCATTTTTATTATCATGATGGATAATAGTATTTAATTAATCTGTTACATAATTATATGTCTAAAATATTATATTTCTGTTTATCGATTAAAAAATATTTTTTTTGTTAAATTACTTTATACTATTTAAATATATCAATATCTTTTCTTCCTAGGATGTGAATGATTTTTGCCCTTTTGTTTGTTCATCATTGAAATTTTCTTTTTGAAGGGATATCCAGATTTAAAATAATTAATATAAAATTTGTAATAACTATACTTTTCATAAATCATAATTAGTTCAAAACTTAATTAGACACAGAAGCATCCAGTGGTAACCATGAAAAATAGATTTAATTATATTTTATTAAATTTATAACTCGCATAAAATCTACTTAACAACGAAAACACTCAACATTAATTTCAAGAGTAAGCTTTCAAATTAAATTCAAATTATAACGTGAATATGGTTTTTAAGCTACGAGGAATTCAATAAAGAAACAGAAAATAAATATGTCTTTTAAAATTTAACATTAAAAAAAAAAAAAAAAAAAAATTTTTTTTTTTCGCAGTAAGGTTTTTTTTAAAACTGTTTAAAAATTATTTTTTAAAAATGGAATTCAATTTTAAAAAAAAAAAAAAAAAAATCAAATTGTTACGTTTCATGATCGAACTTATTTCTTTTCTTAAAACTTTTATACGTAAACACAACACAACCGATTGAATAATGTCGCGGAGAGCCCCAATTTCAAGGGGAAAAAAAAGGGGAGGGGGAATGAGACACGAATTTATGAAATAGAGACTTTATGAAATGCGTCAGCATTCTTTTTTCACCCCTTCCGTTCTCCATCCCCCTCCGAAAAAAAGCTACTTTCGATCGGAAAAAGTCAGATAAGGGCACAAAATGTATATCTCGACGTAAAAAGATATTGTTTTACTTTGGGAAAAATGATTACTATTTATTTTCTTGTTTTTGTATTCAAAGATTTTCGATGCAACTTTGGAATTGGCGATGCCAGAATTGTAAACAATTTTTGCTGAAGGCATGACATGGGGAGTCTAATCGATTTCCTATTGTACACAAAATACCGTGGCTGTTCTTCCACTCAATGTAGGGTTTGAAAGGTTGAAAATCGAATCGATGACTTCCTATCTATTCAAGAAAACTAAGAACTTGGTGGGTTTTTCGTATTAGTTTGGCGAATGCAGCTATTTTCAAAAACTTACCTCCAGAAAATAAGTTAGTGCCTATCGAAATTTGTTAGAATATTGTCTTCTTATAGTGTTTTTATCCATCTTATTTTGGACACAAATATCAAAAAGGGCAAAACAAATAGACGAAATAAAAATATTCATGAGAATTATATTGAGTAATAAATCTTCAAAACGGAACTTTTTTATGTCAGTCAATATATTTATGCATCGTTAATACCAATTTTATTTTTATAGCTATGAGCGCCATACTTAAAATTCTGTTTGGATTTATAAGAGAATACTATATAAATGAAGAACTTACTTGGTTTAATAACTTTTATTTAGGTATCCAACAATTAGGGACATATCAATTAAAGTCAAATAATTAGGCATGGACAAGGAATTACAAACCAATATACAATTACACACAACTCTCAAGGCTGAATACCGTTGTTTATTGGTTAACTCCCTGGCATTGATTCTTGGTTATTGGTGATCCAGTCGTTATTATTCTTCCAGCAAACGCTAAATGGCGGGCTTCAAAGCAGGTTGTTTATAATTTCATAAAAATATCAGTTTATTTTACAGATACAATGAAGAAATTTCTGATCATTGTATTTGTGATTGCCCTTTGTAAACATTTATCAAAAAAATTTCAATTGGATTAAGCGGAATAAGTTTTTGTAAAATTTAAGCTATGAGTTAACAACATTACGAATTTGGAGCTGAGGTTAAATTATAAGAACTCATTTGGTGAAGTATCTCTCTTTCCAAATTCCCGCTTTACACCAATGTGTATTTTAAAATACACCATCATTACTTGGGAGTAAAATGTACTATTATAAATATTTTTGCTGAAATGAGTCATCATAGGGCAGTTGTCAAGTCAAAAAATCCTATCGCAGTCATAAAATAAAAAACAAACAAACACATGCAAAACATGAATGTGACAAAGAAAATAAAATAATTATAATAATAAAAAATTACTTAAGGACATCATATTATAAGGTATATATTTAAAACTGAAAATAACACTAAAATTAATAATGTAAAAAAATTACTCTACGCAAAGTTTTATAAAGAACTATTTTAGCCAGGTATTAATCGTTTTCAAGTTAATTTTTGATACTGATCTCGTCACAATAAAGTAACATTACTAACAGTTGAATTTTAAAATTTTTACATAATCCAGCAATATTATTACTCATAAAATAACAATGTCTTGACGTAAAATAACACTGTCTTGAAAATTCTAGAATAAAATGACTATTTTTGTAAGTATTTTATTGAATTATTTATTCCAACGCCCACTATTCGTTACATTGCAAACATTAAAATTTCTACCACACAAAAGCAATGCCAACTTTTGGTAACAAAAAGAATAAAACAAATGATTGTATATATATATATATATATATAACGGTGACTACTACAGACATGAAACATCCGAAGTTCCCTTTTAACGGTAAAAGTCAAGGCCGTGGGTTTTTTCCGACTATGAAGGAATTGCTTATACCGAGTTTACGTGGATGGGAAAAACCATTAATGCTAACTTGTACTGCTACACACTAAGAAGTTTGTGCAGAACTGTGAAAAACAAGACACTTTAAAGTTAAGCAAAGGTATTGTCCTCTTGCACAACAGTACAAGATCTCCCAAGGCGCGCATAAGACAGGGTTTGCTTCGCAGTTTTGGATGGGAGGTCTAGCCTCATCCACCGTACGGTCCCGATCTTGCACCCTGAGACTTTTGCTTATTCGCCAAGTTCAAAGAACATTTGGGTAGAAGACAATTTCCCTACCAAAACCGGGTTCGGATATCTGTTCTAAGCTGACTCCAGGACACAAAAACAATTTTCTATCGTCAGGGCATTAAACGATTAGTGTAACGTTCTGAGAAATGTTTGCAACGTTTGGGGCATCGTATAGAGAAACAGTGGAGTATACGTGTGATATATTACTTTGTAGTACATTTATACATAAAGTTTTTTTTAACTTACACTATGTGTGTGTTGTGTGAAATGTAACTTATTGTGCAAGTGAAAATGCCTTATTAACTAGCCTGAGTGAGACGTCTCTCTTAGCCACAGTTGCTAAAAGCAAAAAAGCGACTGATCAATTTTTCTTCGGACTCACTACTGGGGTTCAAATAGCCGTTAACAACCAGGTCAACAACACATGCTCCCTCCAAAGGATCAAAATCACAATGCGTCAATATTATACCACGTTCAAAAACTCATTATGCACTGTAACACAATCTTATTGTTTCAAATTTCATACTCGCGATCTCATAAATCATTCAAAAGTACTAAAATGTGTTGTGAATGTTAACAAAAGATAAAACAAACGATTCTAAAATCATTATCAATTTAAATATTCCAAAAAATAATATGACGATAAATAAGTAGACATGATATTCTGTTAGGATATTAAAATAAAATCAAACTAAAAATGTTAAATTAAATATGTCTTAGCAATATAAATAACCTTAACAATGCAAATATACTATGAAACAAACTAAATGAGAATTTATTCAATGTCAATATTTTTTAGAACTAAGGTAAAATATGCTATCTTTATGCTCTTGCATTTCGTTCACGCCATTTTTCTCAAAACATCTAACATGTTAGCGCATGTTAAGAAAGTGAAAAATATTGTCAGCCGAAAAAATATATGAGTGATTAAAATAATGAAATATAGAGGAGTTCAATCAGAGATTTAATATATATTTTTTTCACACCAGATGATCAGTCAAATTTGGTACATCATTAAAGAACTTTCAATATTATCCTGTACTTACAGTACATGTATAATTATTCTTTAAGTACAGTTATTACCCATATTGTTCAGTTTCATATATTGAAAATTTAAATTAGGCACCAAAAGGGCTTTTGTTTTTTCGTACAATCACAAATGTCGTCTCTGACCAAATCTCAAAATAAAGTGTAAAGGGCACGTGACTTAAGGGATCTGATTTGATTTCTTCCAACTTGTTCTTCCACCAACAATTTTAATTTTGTAATAAATACATTTTGCTTAAAAAATCGACTTAACAGTTTGTGTATGCTTTAGTCGAATGTTTAATTGAATAATTTGCATGTGATTTTTATACCATATATATATATATATAGCATATATATATATATATATATATATATATATATATATATATATATATATATATATATAAACTTGCACGAGGGTGTTCAACCGAAAAGATTTTGCAAGAGAAACATCCTTAACATCATAACCGTTAACATATTTGCCTAATATGTCGCTATGGGGAAGCAATGGCAGAGATATCCTGAGTGATACGAATAAGAGTCTCCAGGTGGATCGGAGCATGTGCGAAAGTAGAAAAGCAGATCCTCTTATGCCAAAAGAAACAATAGATGAGGAGCAGTGCGTGAGGGACATGTATTAGCGTTCACATTTCAAAATTTGGCGACTGAGAACCTGAGAGAACGTTAACCGATTTCTGACAGCGGAGTTAAACGGGCCGCTATTCAACGTCAGATGTATGGTGACCGTGTACGAGGGAAGGCTGAATGCCGACAAGGATGGGAGAGTGAAAATGGGTACCCGTTTTCTGCGGAGCCATGAGTTTGTATCATGACCCTAGACCAAACCAGGAAAACACAGTCATCACGGCCGATCTCATCGATAGCGTGGACGACGTAGTGAAAGTGAGCGATATGTCACGTACGAACGTTGACGGTGAAGTTGGATGCCAGCGTAGGAACGAGTGTGGACAATTGCCCGACAGGATACGTTATCGGAAGGTGTGTGCGCAGTGGATCCCAAAGCAACTCACCAACCAGCTTAATAGGAACAGCGTATGGGGCTGGAACTTCAACATCTGTTTTACTGATCATGAAGACCCCTTTCCTGGAGCGGATCATCGTAGGTGATGAAAGTTGGTACCATTACTACGAGACAGGGACAAAGCGAGACAGCATGCAGTGGGAGCATACATCGTCACCTCCCCTAAGAAGTTCAAAGACAGGTTTCAACAGGCAAGGTGTTGCTCGTCGTTTTTTTTAGACGTCTTAGGTCCATTTCGTGTTGAATTCCTCGAGCACAGAAGAACCATTAACTCCGATGTGTACTGTGAGAAACTCCGAAACCTACGCAGTTCCACCAAGAACAAAATTCCGAAGCTGCTCATGGAGGGTGGGGTTATGCTCCATGATAAAGTGCGTCCACACCTCTCCATGTTCACACAGGTGGAACAGGCCAAGTTCAAGTGAGAGCAGTTTGCCCATCCACTCTACAGCCCTGACATGTCGCCGTGCGATTTCCATGTGTTTGGTCCCATGAAAAAAACATCTGAAAAGGAAGCACTTCAACTCGGTCGACGAAATCTAGGAAGCTTTGAAAGAATGGATCTCGTCACGTCCACAGGAATTCTAGTAACAAGGAATCCTTCGGCTTGTTAATCAACAGGATCGTTGTGCTCAGGCTTATGGTGGATAATTTGAATAAAGTCTTCATTTATACCCACAGTGTCGTTTCGTACCTATTCATTTAAGAACTCCTTGCATATATATATATATATACTGTGTGTGTGTGTGTGTGTGTGTGTTTTTTTGTGTGTGTGTGTGTGTGTGTGTGTGTGGTGTGTGTGTGTTATTGTGTGTGTGTTGCACAAGGAATTATTCAAAAG
>BMAW01018748.1:0-22653 GCA_019974015.1 Nephila pilipes | reverse complement strand
AAATGTAATTAAAATTAAAGCAAACAATAAATTATTGCACTGAATATATTTCAAGATAAATGTAATTAAATTTGAAGTGGAAGATAATTTATTAAATTGAATGTAAAATAAACTACATGTTATTAAAATTGAAGCAAACGATAAATTATTAAAGTGAATATATTTTAAACTAAGTGTAATTAAATTTAAAGAATATAATAAACTGTTAAAATGAATGTATTTCAAACTAAACGTAATTAAAATTATATATAATTGAATATAATTTAAGCTACATGTCATTAAAATTTCATATAATGGAATAAAACTCTAGCTACATGTAATTACAATTAAAGCAACGATAAATTGCTAAAAATATATATATTAAGCTAATGGTAACTAAAATGAAAGGAAACGGTTAATTGTTGTATTGAATGTAAAACAATATAGAACAAAATTAACACTAAGTCTATGACATAACCATAACATTGAAATATTTGAAAAATATCCAATTTGTAATAGTTAAAATTACCAAGTGTTTACATTTAACATTAGAGTTAAAAACCATTAAGTTGTGACGTTGGGCCATTCGCGGTTTTCTCTTCACTAACCTTGGGGATTTTTAATTAAGATTGATTGCTATAAATAACAACTTCTTCCCAAACAAAAATGAAGCGTGAGTATTTAAATTAAAGGCAGGTAGAAATAAAGTGAAGTATATAGGAAGTATATAAGCTAAGCGAGGGACACAAAATGGAGGTCGAGTGACTCTAGCGAAAGGCAGTTGTCCTATAGTCGTAGACAAGACCGAGAATCTCTACATGTTATTCACGGCATAGTGGAACTTAGAAGTCGAGTCAGCCTCAACTTCGACGTTTGGGATAAGACACCGTTAATTTGGTATTAGTCAGATAGGCAAATATATTTAAGACGTTATTTTGAGAGAATCGGTGTTCATTTGTCGTTACAGTAGTAACTTGTGGAATAAATATAGAGTGAGTATACTAACGTCTTCTTGTATGACTTATTGACTCTTTAGTGTTAGTATATTTAGTTTAGCTATGGCAAAGGCGGATAGGGATGTTTCGTCGTCACAAAGTATAAAGTAAAAGAAAATAGAAAAGTGAAACACTAAGCCTATGGAAAGAACCGTAAAATCAGGGAACAGAACATGGTTATAAAAATTTTTAAATTAGGCATTCAAAAGTTGAAAAGATGTCTGGTACGGCAATTTATAGCCTAATGAAAATAATACCTCCTTGGATGGCTATTAATTAAACATTCCATTAATCTCAATAACTGTAAAACTGGATCAGAGACAAGAACAATACTTATTTACTGAGTCTGAATCAGATATCAGCTTTCCAACGATCAATTTTCTTTCTTTAATATCTTGTATATAATAATCTCGCTAATCTTCTATTTTATTTAACACGTCCTATCTCTATATCTCATCACTCCTATTCGAAAATGTACAGCATTTCTGATTTACATAACTCACGGTTTATTTATAAGGCGAGGTTTAATATTAAATAAAATCATAAACGTTACTTGAGGGGGAAACGCGCGTTATACTCATAATTATCAAATAATTAAAAAAAAATATACTTTGTATAGCTTCGAATGCTTAAAATTAAGGTTGAGTTTTTTTTTAAGTTGGAGGACTGTATATATATATTTTTTATTTTGTTATATCATATGGTAGCATCCAAGCATAGTGACATTAAAATTTATACTAATTTTTTAAAAATTTAATATTAAACATATTAATTTCAAATTCCTAATTTATAACAGTTTTCGTCGGCAAATACAGATATTAATGTTTAATAGCGTTAAAGCAAAGACACGATAACAAAAATTATCTGACGTCTACTTAGGCTATGAGACAGTACAGTTGTGATACCCCTCTTCTCTACATAGTTTTTGATCCATATTAGTTCAAAAAAATTCAGGCAAAGGAATCAACAGTTAAATCTTTAACCTAATTTTATTCTTACCTTAAGAATAATAAAAAATGTGGAGCAGAATTCTTCTAGTGTCAGCGACTAAAAATTAATATCGCAAGCTTTTATTAATTTTACAAACTGAAGAACTGGATCCGAGTCAAAGATAAGCACTTGTAAGCTAGATCCGATTAAGTATCTGTTCTTAGTAGATCAATTAACATTGTCACAACTTGGTGCTCAGTATTTGTGTAACTTGAATTAATCAATCATTCTGTATCGATGTCACCGTTAATTCATTATTGACACAACTCATCTATTTTACGAACACACTACGTACCACGCAATCAAAACATAATATAACATCCGAAAAAAGAAACAAATATAAAAATTATCATACCATCCTTTTCAACGATTAGATAGTCCTCTTGGTTACATCATCTTCTAGACCATCATCTGCTTCGCTAAGAGCTTCAGTTCCCTTCACGAAATAGGATCATCTCTTAGTCAACCGAATAACTTTGCTTACAAATTTTTTACAGCACTAAATGTAGAGTGCTGAATTGCTTCTTTTCTCAGGGTAAGATCGTTTCCAACTTCAAATTTCCGATCTCTCTCGGTCTCTATCTCTTTAATTCTACTCCACCCTCTATTCTATTCACTTCGCTTTAATTTATATCTTTCAAAACTGATTTATATTTTTCACAAGTCGAGGTTCCCGAATCGAACAACGTCATAGAAACGCCCTAATGTCAAATTAAAGGAAATGCGCGTGATAACCACGTTGTATAGTCTGTTTGTTATAGTGCCTTATTCCACATGGTCGAAGGAAAGACCAAGTGTACGAGACCAATAGTCGTCAAGAAATCATAAACGAGATGATAAGTAGTACCTAGTTCTCTTTAAAATCTTCTGCAATCTAAAAGATAGTCGGGAAGATTATTGCAGAACTATCTGATGTGTCTAAGTAAAATATGTAGAAAAACAACATTTCAGTTTTCGAGATTAATTAAAATTATAACCATCGACTGTAAATCTTTAACTGTAACTTTTAACTGTAATTAATTGTAAAATATTATTCTACAGACATCTTGAAAATGTTGTTTGAAAGGAGAGGTTTCTTCTGAAAATTTCACATAAAATGGTGTATACTTGAAGGTAATAAAAGTGGTGGTAAAAGACGAAGTGTTAGAGTTGTTGCGTCCCTACCCAACACTTAAAATAAAATAAACGTCGTCGCTTTAAATTTGGAATAATTAGAAGGAAACGTTAAATTCTGTCAACTAATTTAAAAGAGAAAAAAATGTATCAAAATATTATTTCGAATGGATAGATATTACTTTAAAAACAATTTCAAATATATAAATCAATTTTCAGAAGGAAAAAAAATAAAATTGAGACACATTGGGGGCCATTTTAACACCTCGGATTTGCTTCTGTTAATAATTTGTTCCATTAGAAATCCACTTCATACTGACAAAAGACAATATTTAAAATCAAACCAATATGTATTATTTCTTCAAGAATAATCAAAAATCAAGATGCTATTCACGACTGTTAGCAAAACATTTACGCGTCTGTTAGAAGAGATAACATGATTGAATATTTATCTAACTTATTATAAATACTAGATAGAGTCCAAGACTATCCATCATTAGTCTCAGCGTAGTTAAGTTCCAATTAAGACAAACATGTTAAATCATGCGTAATTTTCTGCTCTGTATTGTTTTAGACAACATTTTCGAGACATGAAATTTTAAATTTTAAAATATTTTTGGTTGTCTTCTAAATGTAGTGCAATTGTATTCTTTGGATCTGTTTATCGACCGATGGAAAAAAAATGGACAATCTGGGCTTTTAAGTATCATTGTTCTTACCAAGCCTAACAAACAAAACCTAAGCGAAGTTGCTAAATCTAATTCTCGTACGCTAAGCCTAAGGCTCGTTGTCATTAAATTTGGATTAGTTCTAGATAAAATGTTCCCCTACTTACAAAGAAAGATTAGAGAAGATTTCATTTGAAATTGTTCTTAAAAAAATAAAATAATGGAATGAAGCCAATTTTAAAATGGAAATAAATGTAAAATAAAAATTAATTTGGAAAAATATTGTTATCAATATAATGGGTGAATCATTCATTAAAATATATTTTCCTTTAGAATTAATGATTAATTAATTATTTTCAATTAATTCATGTTCAATAATTAATTCGCGTTCTTACTTTAAAAAAAAGATTTTAAAACAATTTTTTTTTACAAATGAAAAATACAATTTTTACGAAATAGTATTTATGGAACATTTTACACAGATTTCTCTCAAACAATATATTCTTTGAAACATTACTAATAGTATAATCTAAAATAATATGACCAAATTTGATTGCTTATATATGCAAACTAACAGAACCTTTATATTAATAGTCGAACGTCTAAGAGTTCAATTACACAATATTAAAAAATTAATTAAAAAAATTTTCCTTTATTACTTTAAAAAATCATTGTAAGATCCAAACTTTTAGCTATAGCATTATTATCAAATGATAAGCATCTTTTTTTGAATAAGACAATTGAATATTTGATAATGTACACATCATTTGTTTATAAATATCTATTTTGAAAAGCCAGTTGCTTGATGCTGTAATTAGAAAATTTTTTCTTGAAAATAAGTCTTACTTGTACAAGTTTGAATTAGAATTCAAAAGAGCCAATTTGGTAACAAAATATATAGATTGACATTTTCTTACCTGAAGCAAGGAAATTAAATAAATTTTGAGTGATGAATTTCAGTATTAAATTGTAAATTTTTTTGATAGCAGATGTATAACATTTTAAGAGAGTTCTCTCCCCGCTTTCTTTAATTATTTTTAATTATTTCTCTGATATGAAACGTACATTTGCATAATCTTAAACTGCACTTTTATGTCTCAAAATTCTAAGAAAAAATACTTGAAGATAAAATTAAAGCACATTAAATTTAAATTTTCAATGTTACCCGGTGTCTCAAAATTCGACATTTTTGAAGACAAAATGGATGTGACAGAGGACGGATTGTAAAAGTCCAAGAAAAGAAAATATTAAATGTAATGACACTTTAAATTTTACATGGTTAACACTCTTTTAAAGAGGAGAAATAAAAATATACCGTTATTAACTTTTTTTCTTTTAGAAAAACTTTTTATTTCTACAAAAGGAACATACATTCTCATATCCAGCGATCCGAAAAATAATACAAACCTTTCCCGTTATTCATTTGCCACTGTTATTACTTCAATAAACATAAAATAATTATTTCCTTACAAAAATTCTTTTGAACATTTTCTAATTAACACTCTCTTAAAAACTGTGTACTTCCTGCCGTGTGTGTTTACCCTTCTACATCTCTTAATACCAAAGTAAATTAGTCCGCAACAGGAATTTCCAGCACACTGGAGTTGCTCCAGATAAAACAGTGTTTGTAGGGGAAAAAATCAAATTGATTTAAATACTTATATTCTCTCACTCACATCTTAGTTTCATCTGCTTTAATTAAATTTTCTAACAGCATTTCTAATTTTTGAGAAAGATAGAGAGAGAGAGAGAGAGAAAAAAAAAAGCAAAGATATAAAACTTAATTCATTTGACTTCTTTTTATTTGTAAATTTCTAAGCTTAGAAATTCATTTGCACAGGACAAGAACAGGTTTTTTTTACCATTTTATTAATGAAATGTGCAGCACTTGCAAGACTTTCTTTTATTTTAAAAGATTTCGTAATAATAACAGTATAGTTGAGGTGTTTTCAGCTTACAGACAAATAATTATAAAGCAAAAGGGAAACCTGCTTAGTTTCTTTAAGAAAATAGCCATTCGAATGTAAAAGTTCTTAAGATTTTTTCCTATTATGTTCTGTAATTAATTCTTTCTGCTGATTAAACCACTCAACTTTATGATTATACAGAACAATAGATGTATTCAACCTGCTT
Source organism: Nephila pilipes (assembly GCA_019974015.1). Taxonomy (NCBI): domain Eukaryota; kingdom Metazoa; phylum Arthropoda; class Arachnida; order Araneae; family Nephilidae; genus Nephila; species Nephila pilipes. The sequence continues at coordinate 16,775 of BMAW01018748.1, read as the reverse complement.
TATTTTAATTGACGAAGATTTTAAACCAGAGTACCGTCTGTTTATTAAATATCCAACGAGAAGTAAGCACGGTTTTTAATGAGATGGGTTGCATTCGTTCTTCTTTGACGATTGCTTATGCGAAATAAATATTCTTTTTCTAAAAAGTGAACTACAGAACACTCGTCACTTTTTTTTTATTTAATTATATCCCTTTTCTTTTCATTCAGCCAAAATTTACTCATGTTTATGTGTATTCGGCTTTTCATATATTACTTTTCAAGTATGGATCATAAAAAGGCATTTTTTTAATAAAAAAAAAAGAGTTAAATTATAAGAAATTATTTTATAGCGTAGTGTTAGTCTTAAATTTTTAATCACTGTGATATTAAAATTGAATTTATCTAATTGCTCTCTAGAAAAATGAGTTATTCTGTCTTTATTTTTTATGTGAAAGTATACTTATTATATGCAATTAGTTTGATTACATTTTACCACTTATATTAACAAAGAAAATATTTAAAATCTTATTTTTATAAAACCCCATTTCTGAGAAGAGATAGAAAAGAAATCGTCCATTTTAATAAAGCGAGTTCAATACTTTTTGAGCAATAAAATAAGTTAAATACTAATATAACAGTAATTGCGGTTTTTTCAACTTTTCATTTATGCGCGTGTCGATAACAAGTCTCCATTATTCATTTTTTTTTAAAGTTAACTCTAATGAATGGGGAGAAAAAGTTTGCTTATATTTTATTTCTATATCTTATTCCCAAAGTGACTTTTAGATTAAGCGTATAGTACATTATCAGCTCGATTTATTTTATTAATTACTCTTTTTAGAGTTATATTGCTTAAGAAAACAACACTTGTATAAAATTCTGTCGATTATTTTCGCCAAACCTGCCAAATATTGCCAAACAATGTAATATTTCACCAATAATGGGAAGTGCCGTTAAACAATACGATATTCTGCCAATAGAAGAAAGTGTGAAATCAAAGACAGTTTTTAGTATTTATTATAACGATAAGACAAAGTTTATATCACTGCTTGCCATGTTGTGTTTTTGTTAGCCTAATTTAAACAAGTGTTTTGGCAGATATTTTCATTCAAACATTTCAATGTTCAACACCGTTATGATTTTGAGGATCCGAAAACTGGAGTGCATACACACACACACACACAATGTCTGACTGTGGGAATCGGCGAAATGGTGTAATAAAAAGCATCGGGAACTGATCATCACCCCTTAGAGTGTATAAACCCCATTATGCGACGGTCTTTAGTGATATCAGGGCACGAACCGAGACTCGTCAAAAGCAATGCCGGCTGCAAGTCCACAACCATGATAATTAGTCTAGCACGGACACTATCTATAATGAAATTGAGATTCTTAGTGAAATTGTTATGTTTGACTGAAATTGAGCCAATTTTCATGGTTGGCGAAATTTTACACAAATTTCCAGAAATAACCAAGAAATTACTGAGAAAATTATAACGTATTTAAAGTATGAATGGGCTAAAATTAAAGGAGAACTAAAACTAGTTTTTTAAAGAACTATAAGGCAGAATGTAATTTTATAAAATTTCTATCCTGTGCTATCACGTTGAAAGTTATTTAAACTAAGTAAGGCATTCAAAATGCATTTATTTAAAGAAAGCTCCAGTGGAAAATAAAACCACAAATTCGAAAATAATATTATATGTCTGATTTTTGATAAATTTTCCGATAATTTACCTGATTTAGGGAATTCTTGGTAAATTTCAAATTAAGTAAACTTTCTTATGGATTTTTATCAATTTAAATGTAATGAAAATTTAAGTATTTAATCAGAAAATGTATTGTTTCACAGTAAAGATATTTGTAAGTCATATAGTAAACATTTTCCTCTGAAAAAGTTTTTTCAACTTGATGAATAATATCTATTTATCCAATTGTTCCACAAATTCATTTGTACAAAAAAAATCAGTTTATTTCCTATATTGTTAAATTTACACATGCATACACATTCATAATGATTATAGTAACAATATATAACATATTTTCTCAATTTGCTGTATAAACAGATTGACAAAAATATATAGTGGACAAGAATTCAGTGCCGATTTCGAAAGTATTGTCTATAATGATTTTGAAAAATGGAACTCATTATAATTATTCAATTAAATGGTTTTCATTTATCTGATTTTTCCATTATTAATGTTCATTAAAACTCATAGCATTACAAAGAATCCATCAAATGAACCTCTTGTTTAAAACTAGCACATTGTTCATAACTAGCTTATGGTTCTAAAATGTGAGTTTTTTATATCTTGTTGCAACGCACACACAGCTGGCTTCTATCTATTCCATTAAAGCCCTTCATTTACATTGCTAATCAATTATCAGAGTGATAGAAGAATATCACTGATGACATTGACCGCGTGGTCACAGCTTTGGAGTGAATCAAAATGATCTGGTTTAACCACTTCATGGTTGAAAATTATCGCTCATCCTCGGGTGTTTCTGTCTAATGATACGTTTCAGAATACGTGAGGTCATGCGATTTGTATGCTTCATACCAACAGGTATTAGATAATGTGCTTCTTAAATGTTCTGCACTGATGTCTAAAATAATTTTAAAACATTCTGGTTTCATTTTTAAGCAACTGAAATTTTTATACGCGTGTATAATGAAATTTAACTCTTAACACTCGGTATTAAATATTACACTAGCTTGAGTATTTGTTCTTTTTGGTGGTTTTTAAAAATAAAACTATGAGGAATCAACTGTTGAAAGAAAAAAATATATACCTTGTTGTCTTGTGACGTGTTATGCGTCAGAGCTATGCGTTGCAGATCGGTAATCTTCTTAGTGAAGTAAATAAAAAGGGGGGAAGTAAAACAAAAGACTCCCTCACTGATTATATTGTTAAAATTTATAAAAAAAATCAACTTATTATTATTTTCCCCAGTTCTTTTTAGCTGCTAAAGTATCTTCAAAATTTTTTTAGTGTAGTTTGATCAAAGGGGCAGCAAGAAGCAATAATTTAACATTCGTTTTTAAGTCAGATTTGGCCCAGAACAAAAACTAACGTAGTTACGTCTATTTAAGAAATGAAATTGTATTTAATCGCTCATTAAAATGCGTTTCTTCTGTGCGAAAAAAAATGGAGGGGGTGGGAGAGGGATTGTTGTATCTGGTAGAAAATACTAAAATATGATGAAAAGAGAGAGTCAAAAACTAGTGCTATTTTTTTTTTATCCAGTGTATAGTACTGGCTTCATCCATACACGCAAAACATCCTTAAAAATTGGAGAAATATGATCAGTGGTGTTAATTTATGTAAGGGGCAAACAAACAGGCAGACAGACTTCCAAATTTATATCGAAGGGTTGTGGCTAAATCATTATGATACGAACGTAGCAATAAAATAAAAAATATTTATGTGAACTGGGTTAAAAGAATAAAGTTAAAAAAATATACATGACAATTAAAGCTATAATTATTTTTTACATATATTACTGAATTAGTTTTCACAATCTTTCCACGTATGAAATTCCCCTAAATGGATTCATAGAGCATGTTGAAAAATATGGAGTTGTTTGGTATCATCCTCCAATGATTCATCAATTGGAACGCCCTAGACCATTATTTCTAAAACTGTGGATAGAGAATCAATGTATTGGAGCCGCGACAAGATTTTAAATGTATATGTGTCTTTCTACGATTCACACACACACAAAATATTATGTGGACTTTAAAATATTCATCCAGTCACATGGTAGAAAGATGACAAAAAATAGCGTAATACTCAAGAAAGCAATTTGTATCGAATGGCAAGTAATGAAGAAGCCAAACAAACGACTTTTCGAAGCGTTTTTGACATATATAAAGAACCGATATCTTACATTCGATAAGTTTATATATGATTCTGACTACTTAACATAAGGATTTTCAAAGAATAAAAATACCTCAAACATGAATGTGTACTTTACAAGGAAATAATTGCAAACGAAGCATGCTCTCAAGTTAATAACGTCTACACATTCAGACAAAACATCCCTATTTGAAAAAAATAAGGCTCTCGATTTTTTCTCGATTTCTGGACGTGTTGAATAAGTCAAATACAAATATTTTGCATTTCAGCAAGATCAACAAAATGCTATGCACGCTTCAAATCCGATTAGTTGTTGAAAACTGGCAAATGGCACACAGTTGGAGAAACTATAGTACTCCTAGTGATAAAGGACTCAGATGAAGCTTTGTTTGGTCAAAAGAGCTTAAAGAATGTAGTAACAATATCACAGAAGCTGGTAGAATTAATTAAATGTCCTAGTGGTCAGAAAATCAACTGTTACGAAGAATTGCCGAAAGTAAATTTTTCTCACTACAACTAGTCAAATATGTTGTTGTACAAGTCTTATCCTAGCTACTCGTTTTCATACGTTATTTATAAAACAAGGAATCTCAGGAATCTATGTTATTTTGTGAACCAATTATTGGAGAAACTAGCAGTAACGTATTCAAGATTCTCTGTACTTTTTATAAAATCTAAATATTTAGATTGAATGTATCGGAAAAAGTACTGGTGGTGTACGAGCGATGTGTCGAAAAAAAGTAGTGCTGTGACTCAAGTGCTGATATTTAGTCCAAACGCGTCATGGGCTCACTGCAACATTCACAGAGAAGCATTGATATCAAAATCTACACCAAATGATTTAAAAATGTTTTGAATTTCGCTGTTAGAAAAGTGAATTTAATAAAATCAAGACTGGAACAATCGAGCTTATTTGAAAAGTTTTTTAAGAGATGGGAAACAACTATAAATATTTTCTTCTACGTATGTAAGTACATTAGCTATCGTAATTTGAACATCTATTCCCCCCCTCCACGCATTATGTAAGTGGAAACGAGACGTGTGAAATTCAGTATCGAAATCGCAATGTTTTTGAACAATAGAAAATAATTAGAAAAATCATGGCGCGATCTGAAATTTGTTTTGAAGCTCACGTATTTTCCACATATTCACTACACTTAATGAATTAAATTTATATTTATAAGTCATGGGGGGTAGAAACAAGTATATTTTCAGAGTTCGATAAAATTCGAGGAATTATAAAAAGAAAACTTCGCTTCTGGAAAAACAACATTAAGGACCTCAAAATTTTTTGTTACTTTACCGATGAAAAACTGAAAACTGCTTAATTAAAAACTAGATTCAAACTCCCATCTAGGACAAATATTACTACTGGCATATCATCGAAAACTGATGAAGAACCTGTCGATCTATCCGAAAATATATTACTGAAATTGAATTTTAATCGTAATAAATTGACACAATTGTAGTTATCTGTACAAGTACATTTCCGTTTATTAATATTAAATCTTCGGCAATGGTAAGAATTAAAACCAAGTATTTCAAAACATTCTTCAATTGTCGACATCTTTGCGACTGAAAATAATTCGATTTAACCTGATTTTTATTACTATCATCAACAGCAATCGAAAACATACGCCTCCTTAACAAAGACTTTGTTAAAATATCTTTTGTAAAAATATATGTTTAATAATAAACATATTTCCCCACAAAAGCTTTTTCTTTTACCTTTAGTTCCAAAGAATAGAAAAAAAAACTTGTGTTATTTGTCTCAGAAAAAGAATTCAAAGGGCCGAGAATGAAGTGGGTCGTTATAGATTCTGTTTCTAAAAAGTGGGTCGTAATGTTCAAAACTGAGAATCCCTGAAATGGACAATTATTTTTTTAATTCCTACATCGGGAAATATTTAGTGTTCTGTCAATTCTCTTGTTTCATTTCAAACATATTATACCAACCCTGTAGCTACCTTTCCATTCGAAAATCTCCTCCCATTTGGGTGACCATTAAATTTAAAATGATGGAAGGGTTTCATGCTTTCCCCTTAACACGCTTCTTTGTACAGAATATAAGCATTAACTGCATAAATCTCTACCCCCAAAGATTGTTTAGCGTCGATTTGCAACAGTAATTGGCGTATTGTTGCGAGAGACATATAAGCAACCTAACGTATCTGTTTTATGTTTTAAATATGACTCATTTATCTCTATATACTCGTTTAAGAGATTATAGATATGTCTCCAAAACTCTCTCTTAGCCTTCCGATTCCTGGAGCATTAATACACTTTTTCCCAACGGCATCTTTCAAATGTTGAGTATTGTTACCCTTTTCTCATCATTAAGTCAACATACATTGCTTTTTAAAATGAATTTTAAAATCAATTTAAACTTTATTGAGAAGTTTAGATTACAAACAAGTTTCTCAAGTAAAATAATTAAATGGACCAAGAATATAGTGAAAAAAAGATTTAACTGCCATCATATGTGTTTACTTTCACAGAATTATATAATTTTTTTTCCCTTGATTCTTATTCTTGCCCTGAATTGTTCATACAAAACATCTAGTTTCATTTTCGATCAGACATTTCGCTGAATATTTACAGATACATTTTGAGCCAATCGTTTATTTGGTAGCATATCTATTATAGCGGCGCCCGATGATTAATCGCCAAGCGACTAAGAAATATCGCCAAGTAGGTTGTATAAAAAGATAGGCTTCACGAGTTTGGCGACGACTTGGCGTAATCGTAATTTGAAGGGCGCAGCTATATCGGACAAGTACCCATAATTTCGTTAAGGACCTCAATTTCAACATTAGCACAAGATAGATTTATATGTTCATAGCGTGTTGTTCGGCATTCGTGTAGCTAGGAATAATAAGTCGCTTTGAATAGTTTTAACTGACATTTATTCATTTTTAATGCATCATATACATTTTACAATACAAGCCATCATTTCCAGTGATTACATAATCTTTCGCGAATGTTTATTCCCTGGCGGAGATCACTCACCTCTGAACTCCTCTTAGATCATATTTGGTTCACTTAATACTTCAGTACCCAGTTCCTTTCATGAAATAGCGCCATCTCTTGGTCAACCCAACCTCTTGACATGTTGATTCTTTACAGAACTTACGCATTATAGTGGCATTGGTGACGATTCAAACTAACTTAGCGAAATTATTTCATTTGAATTGCTGAACTATTGATTGCGAGTGGTTTATATATTTATTACAGACGTATTTACAAGAAATTGAAGAAAAGTACACTTTTTGCTTTTTGAAAAACTGTAAGTTGTATGAAAAGATAACTCTTATTTCAATAAAAAAAAAACTGTGGATGTTTTCTCCACAATAAGTAAGAGATTGTCGAAAATGAAAGAGAGAGGGTTGAAATTTTCATTTACAAAAGTTGAGGAATTCATTTTTCAAACATTGACAAAGCACTTTACTTCGCTAATCAGATCAGTAATTAAATATTATACATAAATAAACAAATTATACTACACAAATGCTTTGGAGGAAAAATGCTGGAGAATCTAGAATTAATTGCAATTAATTAATTTTACTGAAATTCTTATACGATTCATAACTTGCATAGCAAATTTATTGATGAATTCTATACATAAAGGAAATTTGCTGAAACGAGTTCTTGAAATACAACAAAGAATTACCATAAGAAAGAACCTTATGAATTTGATTAGAATAAAAATGTTTCGATAAAAATACATAAAAGATTTCAAAAGATTTCGAAGAACAGAATACAAAGTAATCTACATAAAGATCAAGAAGCATGCAAATTTGTTGAAGATATATTAAATTTTAATTATTTTAATTTGAAGACCAATAAGAAATTCGAATTTTCATAAAATATGAAGCAATACTTTTATCTACAAAATTTGGTTACATTTTTTTTACTCGGACTGCATACGACAATCCACAGCGATTGTACTCGCGACGTTATTTCACCAAATGGGCATACACAATGCAAGATTTTCACCAAAGCTGTTATAACCGATAATTTAGTATCAATAAGAAGATCATCGGTTCTATTTTGAGTTCCCTTCTTGATCATTCTTACAGTTTTAATTTCTCTTCTATATATTATGATATTCGATTGGATCAGTTTCCTTATGCGTACGCTGCACAAGTTCTGTTCTATTTCCCCCTAGAATCCCGAATTCGACGATTTTCGAGTTTATGTGATGGCGTAGCATATATACCTTCTTCTAGTAGTCCGAATTCAAACAATCGACTTCTTAATTAAAATTTAAAAAAAAAATTGTAATTTATTAATTTGTACGAATTCTGGTAAGAAAAAATTTTTGTCAAAAGAAAATGGAGCTAACCCTAGCGTTTTGGAGGCACCCATTACTTTTTATTTTCCCCCCCCCCCCCCAATCTATGGCTTTTAAAAAAATTACAGTCATCTTTAGTTGAAAAATTACTTATACATTCTCAATATCACATGGTCCTGACAAATTCCACTGGCTACTATCACGTGCGCTCATTTTAAATTTATTCAGTGAATCACGGTGCTCCATTTTTAAAACGTCTTTATGTATTTCATTTGGTGTGTATGTGTCATCAAATTTTCGATCGTTAATTTAACCAATTTCCCATCAAGCTGGAGCTCTGAAACTTTGGGAATCGTTCTGATTCGCCTAACAATGCAACATTTAGACATTTGCAACAAGTTTTAACTAAAATTTACTTTAATAATACAGTTTAGCCCAACCACTTGGCACGATTTCAAAAATTGGCATCAAACTTGGTGATTTCTTTTGGCTGAACGTTAAGTCCGTAAAACGGACCAGGGTAGCTACATTTGGCAAAATACCGCCAAATAATTCTTGTCGCCAAGGATGGTTGGGTTAAACTTCATTCCAACCATTAAAGTTACCGGATGAATTAATTAATTTTAGTTAGTTTTAACGTTTTTATGTATTTCACTTGGTGTGTGTCTGTGTGTGTATCAGTGTGTCATCAAATTTTCTATCATTAATTTAAACAACTTCACATCGAGCTAGAGCTCTGAAATTTCGAGAACCGCCGCTCTTACTTGCCTAACAATGCAATATTTACATATTTGCAACCAGTTTTAACTAATATTTCAATAATTTTCTTTAATATACTTTGCTACAATATAAAAACTTTGGTTTTTATCTCGAATTATTTGAACTGAGATTATTACATATAAAGTCATACAATTAACTTTAATAAATTCAAATATATACTATTTGGTAAAATGGAATTCCATTAGCTGGGCTTGATGATTTTTTCAACATATTTGATTTTTTTTTTCTTTTTCAAAACATGCTTGGCATTGATAATCGGTATATTTCAATTTATAGTAAGATTCTTTATATATAAATACTGTATGATTCTTAAAATTATTTTATTATTATAAACGTTAAATAATTTATTTTTTACATTCAAAAGAATGCTTTCATAAGATTAGACACTTAACATTTTTAATTAGAATCATTCAATTTCAATCAAAATAAATAATTATTATCATATTTGAATGTTCAAATTTTCATTATTCTTTGTAATTTAAATTATTCTTTGGGAAAACCTAATATTATTAGAAGAACGAGGAAATTTTTGTTTAAGTAAACTAATCAATAGATTCATTTTTTTCATTCGTCGCAGCGACTTCATCATCATATGATTCTTCTTTCTGTTTGAGGGTGGTTTTAATTTCCTGAAGAGCATTGACAAAAAAATCCTTCGTCTCATTCACAAACGTTCGGTAAAGATCAAAATCTTCGAATTTTTTTTCCACGGCATTTTGTAAAAAAGATCTGAGGAAGTCATTTTCTTCTCTTTGAGCCTCTATTTTAATAGCCAGATCCTCCAGACGGTTTTTGGTCTGTGTGAAAACGCTTGATTTCTTTCGCTTCTCTGAAATAAGTTTTTGGAGCTTTTTAATTTTTTCTGACAGTTCCTTTTTTTCTGCGTTTTTCAGCATTATTATCCTTCCCGTCTCGACGACTTTCGTTGCAACATCGTTCATCTGTTTTTCTTGCACAGATATAACATATCGCAAGCGGTCGCTTTCGACGTGGGCAGCTTCCAAAAGAGCCCTATACTTGGCGCAGTCGATCATCATTTGCAATACTTTACATTTCGTTTCCGGAGACGGAATTTCTTTCTCAACTACTACTTCATTCTCGGGAACCGAAATTGGCGGTTTTTGGTCTGATTTCGGCGATTCGTTTGCTATTGTTGTCTCATCATCATCTGATTTCGATTCTATTTCAACTGTTTCTTCGCTTTCTACCTTATCATCCTTATCCACAAAACCTGATTTAATGTCTTTCTTTAAAACATCAATAAATTCGTTCCTCTCGCGTGTCATATTCTGTAACAAATCTAAAATTTTAACATCTTCCTCGTGACTTATTTTTAAATTTCCTATTTCATGTTTATAGCGTTCGACATTCTGTCTCACGATCGACTTCTCGGCTTCGATAGCATCCTGAATTTGCTTATGTTTGTCAGTAAGTGTATCGATCAGCATATTATTATCCTTTGCTTTATAATATAAGATCTGCAGGTCTTCTTTCATGGTAGTAATTTCTTCGTCGAGTCTTTTATTTCGCGCCCTATAACCAGCCACTGATTCGCGAATCTCTGCTCTTTCCTTTAGTGTGTCTTGTAGCTGATTTTCTATTGTTCTAAATGACTGAACAAGGCCCATATCTTCTTCATTCTTCGATACTTGACTTTGGAGCTCTGATCGAAGTAGATTCACTTCACCATTTAAATCTCTGAAGCGAACTTTTTCAGCATCAAGTTTCTTTCTCAGCTCATGACATTCTTTGGTAATCGGGCTCATTTGTCTTTCTGCATTTTCCCTAGCAAGTCTGCGTTCAAGTTCCATTCTCCAGAAAGCTTTCCTGTCTTTAGGTATTCGACTTTTAGTGAATACTTCAGATGGAGTTTCACGTACTACAGGTGTTTGTCCTTCCAGCTTTTTCAAATGACCTTGTAAGTCCTGGACTTTCCTTTTAAGAAGAAGAACGTTTTCCAGTCTTCCCCGAAAATTAGGTTCTGTCCCATGCTTCAGAAGAGCTTTAAAATCCATGGAAGGCTCTCCAACTTCTTTGCACACCATTTGTTTTGCTAAATGTAGATTTCTTTTTAACATCTGATTTTCGGTCTTGCATTCTGTGAGTCTGAAATTAAGTTGCTCAATTTTGTCTCGGAGTTCTCTCACTGTTGGATTATTTTCCATATTTTTTAGTTTTTGATAATCGCAGGCATCACAGCGTGGATGACAGCTATCTTTTACTTCTTTAGCCATTATTTATATAGCAGTAAAATAAGTAAGCTAATTAAAAAAATACTATGTTGTGACTGATCTTCAATCTGAAATCATATTAATAATGATAATAAATACTAATTAAAATAAAACTTCTCAGTTATTTTGATATTTACTCTTTCTTATCAAAACCTAATTTTTCATATAAATCTTTTGAACTAATCGTTTTCGAAATTGTTGTGTTTTCATTTTATTTATATATATAGTTCCAGCGATGCCATTAAATTTATTTGTAGAAATATTTTACAAATCATTCATTACTTTTGACGATTCACGAGCTAGATTTTAGAAATTATTTATTTATTTCCTTTAGAGTTGATGTGGTTTACGCCAGAATTGGCGCTATTTTTTGGACAATAAGACTTTTAATGCATACTAAATAAGGGCATATTAAGAATCTTTCACAAGAAGTTGAGATCTCGGTCACATTTAAAGTGCATCAGCCTCGCTACTTGGAGAGACGTTTCTGGTATCAGGGTTCGAACATATGCTTCGACGAAAACATTGCTAAATGCAAATTCGCGACCATTACCACTAAGTTATCTCGGTTACCGAAATGCTCTTCTAGTGTGTTCTAATTGACAAATCATTTCCGAATAGACTTACAAAAATTGTAAATCGATTTCACAAATATAAGATGGTAAATCCACAAATTACCAAATACTCATTCCAGAACCACAAATAATATATTTACAACATTTAAAGCATGATGCAAATTTTCAAGTTTAATTGGATGGCTGGCTTATGATCGAGTATAAGAGAGTTATATTTCTAAATGGCACAGTTAGTTATTACAGGTCAGTTATAAAAGGACCAATAATTTATACACTAATCAAATCATATGAAAGGAATAAAGGTGAGTTTTAGGTAAATTTTGTTCGAGATATAAAGTTAGTCTTCTTAGAATCTAATACCTAAAATATAAATTTTGGTGATAAATAGAAGTGAATTGCATAAATCTACTTTGGTTACAAAATTTGAAGTAATTGATTGATTGCTAATTAAAATCTCTCTTAGAAGTAACACGAGGGTTACTGGTGACGGACCTCGTAATTTTAAACTTAGGCCAAATGACGAGCATGATAAATGAACTGGCACCTTCCACTCTTCCTCTCTACACACCACGCCAGAGGAAGGACTTGAAACTTCAACATATTTAACATGCATCAGCCCCGCTACATAGAGGGTCTTAAATGGCATCAGAGCTTGAACCCACGACTCGACGATAGTAACGATGGCTGTGAGTCCATGACCATGACTACTAGGCTACAGCGGCCATATTTAGCATTTTAAGAATTAGAGTCTATCCGAAACTTTTTTTTTTCAGCACTCTTTATGAACTATCTTCATACACTTCGTTTTCAACATCCTTCATGAAAATATTGTTTTCGCATAAACACATTAATGAAGTGTTCTTGCTTCTCACATCCTTTAACGAGACTAATACTGGGCACACACACAAACACCATTTAAAACTAGTATTACAGGTTAAATACTTAATACGAATTTAAATTTAATGAATTTTAAACAATGTATGTTTGTCATATATTAAAATGATTGTATTAGAAATAGCGTCGGTTGTGAGTTCGCTACGATGACCATTAGGTTACTGCAGCTACAATTTTATTTTATGAAAGACAACAAAACACATACTCTGCAGCTAATCATTGACCCTTGTAAAGGTCATATACAACAGGTGTTCCAGGCTGTGCTATCCTTCCTGTGTGTTCAAGTCCTGGGTCATCGCTTCGGCGTTAGATGTTTTTGATCTCGCGGAAGGGAGGATAATTTTGACCTTGACGTTCCGGTGATGTTTCGAACCCTTGACTACTGGATCCGAAGAAGAAAGTTTAACTGTCGCTTTGTGTTGCGTTCTTATCAACTAGGCTAAAATAGGCGACTCATCAATATAGTTAATAAGCATTATAAGTTTTATCGTTGCTATTGAAGAACGCCACCGGAATACAATTCGAGAGTACTGTTAGTTTAAAAAGACGATGGATCAAATGCTTCACATGATGGAGTGGATAGAGTTTGAGATTGTTTTGCTTTTGGCCGATAGAAATCAATACGCTGGTTATTAACTGACAGTTGGGGCTTACCTTCATTAGGTAGGTATGGGCACCATGACTCTGAGGCACTCCAGCGACCTTTTTTTTTACAGGGTTTACTATCTTTGAGAAACACAGGTGATGTGACTTCAATGTACCCAAGCGATCCTAATCAATTTTCGACCCTCCTTCTTGTCTCAACGATTTTTAACTATCTTTAATCAATTTTTTCAAACTTCTAGATCGCAGTTACTCATTGTTTCGAGCAGCATCACCCCATCTGGTTCTTGCGCCATTACGGGATATGCGGGTAAAAAGTAAAGACGAATTTTAAGACTATTTTTTCTTGTGACATTTATGTCTTAAAGTTATTAGTAGAGCTTAGATATTTTTATGTGCCTAATAATGATATTTCAATTATTCTATAGAACTACAAAAGCATGCTTTTAGTCAATTTTTTTCCTTCCTTTTGAGTTGAATATGGACATGATTTATGAGATATATTTGCATTTAGGTGCCATTTTTACGAATAATCTTTCATAAATATACAAAATGCTTTGCTCTTCATATTTAAATCAGTGCACAAAAAATATGCAAAAAGCCAACTTTTTGAGAGATATTACTGTGCATATATTTTTTAATTTTAGAAATTTTAATTTCTTTTCTTTTTTTTTCCTATAAAAATTATTTCTTAGACTTAAAGTATTACTTTGAGAAAAAAAAATATTTTTGGTTTACTAATATGCATAAGCATCCTTTATAGAAGCATACAAAAAATTTGGAACCGTATTGCCTAATAGTTTTCATTAAAATGGTATCTAAATGCAAATATATCTCACAAATCCTATCCATAATCAACTAAAAAGGGAAAAACGATTTTTGACAAAAAATTAAAGCTCTATAGAATGAATCAAATATAACTATTAGGAGCACGAAAAATCTGAATTCTACTAATAATTTGACCGTCAAGTCTTACATATGGTATTCTACAACTCCTCGCATGTCCAGGTACCATTACATTCCATCGGATCATTAGTATGGCATGCTTTAACATCTCTGAGGAGAAAAGACTAGCACATAGATGTCTGTCGTGTAACGGGAGGTGGACATGTAAAACATTGCAACTATTTGAAACCGAAATGGAAAAGTTTCCCTTCTTCATGCAGAGATTTCTATTAATTTTCATATTTTTTAATCTATTTTGATTAGACAAAATAGAATCCTGATGATTATTTGATAATAACCCTGTGTTGCAATTTTAGAATTTAGAAACCCTCAATGTGTTATTTTTTTTTTTTTTTTTTACATTAACATGTAAAATTAGAAATACGTTTAGCAATACAGTGAAAAGCGAAATACTGAATGTACTTTCTGCAAAAAAATGTATTGAAATAGAAATGAGAAGCACAATAAAGCACAATCAGTCATGAAAAACTAAATACATTATCAAAAATGGTAATATTCTTAAGAAATTACAATTACTAAAAACTGTGCAAGCGTTTCTACAAATTACTTTCACACGTGTATTTATGTAAGAAGGAAAAAAAAAAAAAAGAATTCATATTGGGAAATGAAAAACAATTCCTTTAACGAAAATCATATGACACAAAAATGTACTAACTTATCAAGGATAATGAAAAAAATTAGTTCAGTTTATGCAATTGCAAACAATTTAATACGAGAGAGGCTCAAAAAAATACTTGTATCTGAAGACAGATGACATCATTAAGGTAAATTGTTATCTTTGGGAGCTGCCATCTATTACACGGAGCCAAAACAATTTTGACGTTCATTCATGAGTTAGTTTTGACTTGTTAGTCATTTGCTACGAAATCAAAGTTTGATTACTGTAGCGTCGAGTTGTCGACGTTAATTTACATCAAGTTATCACTGCTGATAATAAATGGATTCATTATTTTCTACTGGAAACCAAGCAATAATCAAAACAATCGGTTGCTTCCAGTGAATCTGCTCCAAAGAAGGCGAAGATGATCTCATTGGCCGGTAGATTTTATGATGGAATCTTATTGAGGTGCGAAAGGCGTCATGGTCACGAATACGAGTAAGTGAGATTTTGACAGCTGTCTAGTGAGTCCTGATACTTTATAAAAACAAACCATTTTTGATGCTACGAGCGCAATCTCTTGGATTTTCTAAGGACTTACTGAACAACCCTTGTATCGTGTAACTTGGACTTGTGAATCAAGATGACTTGCAATCTCCTTGGCATAAAAGTAATAAGATTTGGCGTGCAGTCTGGATTAATATCAAATCACACTTAATGCATTATTTTTAAAGAATCTTCATCTGGAATATCATATTGTCTAATTCTTGTATCAAATCACTATCATTCGTGTTCAGTGGGATTCAAATCTGGCGAATGAGTAAGCAATATTTTCAAGTATTTGAAACGAAACAACGTAACTTCGATAAAAATAAATTTCTCCACTCCAGCGGTCGACATTGACTCTGAAGCCATGATTCTTTTTCCAAAATACTTCAACGAAGGAATGACTTTTATGAGTTTCCATTATTCGTTTCTGAGCCGACGAATTTTACCACGTCAATCATTTCCGAAAGCAATATATTTATCCTCATCTGGTAAAATTGACAGTTTTCCAAAAATCAAAATCCTTATGGATATATATTCGTTAGCAAAGTTCAGCCTTTTCCATTGATATGTTCTGTATGCAAAATGTTTTCTTCGCGGAATTCTGTCATATCTTTCAGATCAGAGGAGTTTTCTAACTGTTTCCTCAATAATACTCTTATTAGTTGTCACAGTAGCATATTATATGGATTGAGGAGCGGATAATTTGGCATTTAATATCACTTTCCTTATCACTGCTGGAACATCTCGATTATTCAAAATCTTTGGCCACTCAATGCGAGATTATGGGATTTTTAAAAATATATTCAGTTGTTTCGTTATATATATATATATATACATACATAAACCTTTAATAAAATTTTGGATAGTAAACCTACATTACCAATAATTATTGCAAATTTCAGAGTAAGATCTTTTACTTCCTTTTAAACTAATTATCAAATTCCGGACACCAATTTCTGGCCTTTTTCTTTGAAATAGTAACAAAAGAAAATTGCTAGCCGCATACTAGAGATTAACATTTCAATAACAACATGTAAATGTTTTTTGTTTTTGTTTAAACAAGAGAGATGATTGGTTAGTTTTATTAACATTGCATTAGAAGCAAAACAAGAGATAATGGCGACGTACCTCGTAATTTTGAATCTAGGTTTAGGGAAGAGGACGACACCTGAGCTGGCACACATCTCCTAACTTCCACAAATCGCCAACGGTAGGACTTCGGGCCTCGACGGATTTAATGTGCATTAGCCTCGGCTACATGGCGAGTCTTTTCTGGCATCAAGCCTCTTACCTACGAATAGACGGAAACCGCCGGCCACGACTCCGCTGTCATAACCATTAGGTTACCACGGCCAAATTAAATGAGAGAGAGGAATCTTGAGAAGTTTTACAAAAGACCCTCTTGTGCGTACATTTTTGTGATGTGGATTTTACAGTTTTTTCT
>BMAW01018743.1:74104-100229 GCA_019974015.1 Nephila pilipes | reverse complement strand
AACAAATAATGAAAAAAAAAAAAGAATTTTAATGACTTGACCATGATTGTTTTTTATTGCAAAGTATTTTTACGTCTGTAAAAATTTCTGAAACCATCAACCTAATGTCTTCTTCAGCATCCGACCTATTTCTGTATTTTGTTTTTGTCGCAGTGTACAAAGAGAAAGATTTTTCGCATATATAGGTTGAAACATATGATATTAGATGTTTCACAACTCTTACGGCAATTTCATGATATTATTTTCTATTGTCAATCAAAAAATACATTATAACACTTAACTAACTTTTAATTTCAATTGAGTATACATCAATGTGATATATCAATCAAACTGATATACACTCAATTTTTTCTTTTGTTGGGAGTTCGGAGGTTTTCTTCTTTTATTGTGTTTAGTTTAGTGTTTTCTTATTAACGTCGCACTGGAAGCAACACGAGGGCTATTGGCAATGGACCTCGTAATTTTGAACTTCGGTCAAGTGCAGAGGACGACACTTGAGCTGGCACCCACTCTCCTAACTTCCACACCACACCAACTTCTTTTATTGGGAGTTCAGTGAATTAAAAGTCTTAAAAAGATTTTGGATCCAAGATAATTTTTTATTTTGAACAGGATTCAAAAAGGTTTTTTGCAGATCTGATATATGTTTGACCAAACTAATTTTTACATTTTTATGAGGATCAGCGTTACCGTCCACTAAAATATTATGCAAATTACTAAAGCATTTAATATTATCTTTCAAAATAAATTCTGTTCAAAATTTCAATTTTAAAACAGTGGCGCCAATTTTACTTCATACCTTGAAAATAATGAATAAGTGTGCATTCTTCACCTGATCCAAAAAACGCCTAAATATGTGACCTAATGCGTCTCGATTACTGTATTTGAAACACGTGATTTTACGAAATTTAAGATTTTATTTTATCCTTAAAATATTTATAGATATTTATTTTTACAAGCAAACTGCTTCTGAGAATTCAATCTTCTATAAAAATTAAACTTTTATGACAATTCTGGCGCTTTGATTAAGCAAATAGTGCTTGATAGCAAATACTAATCATTAATTTTTTTCAAAACATGCAAACAATTTTGTATTTTCTTGGTCTCGTATTCAATAATGAATATAGGGTGCTTTTTCTAGGTTAAAATCGTAATATTAAAATTAAAAAAAAAGTTTTTAAAAATTACAGAAAAAAGAATTTTTCTATTGTTTGAAGCAAACAAATATTTTTCAACTATGAACCCACCAATTTTTATCAAGCTATATTTTTTTATTCTTCATTTGTTGGAACGCTTTTATTGAAACTCAATAGATCGGACGAACATCTTCCAAGTTCTGATCTGTGAATAATCTGAACCCCATTCCTGCTTGCTTGTAGCCTGCCGTACAAGATTTCCCCTAGGCAACGAAATCGCTTATCTAAGCGTCGGATCTATGCAATTAAAATGCCCAACCCAAGGGGTTGTGTGGACCACCCGCGTCATAAAAGGGGGGAGGAACAGGAGGCTCTTGCATTTTTGAAGAATTTGTGAATGGAAAGGGAAAACTTTTCGGGACCTTTAGCTGTGCCTAAGTAGATCGCTTTCGGTATAGCTTTACACAAAAAAGTAAAACGCTCGGAGGGTTAAAATTAAGACAAACGATAAATTATTAAATTGAAAATATTTAAGCTAAATGTAATTAAAATTAAAGTAAATAATGAAGTATTATGTTGAATATTATATCAGCTACATGTAATGATAATTAAAGCAAAGGGATAAATTATTAAATTGAATATATCTGAGGGAAATGTTTTTAAATTTGAAGCAAACGATAAAAAAATTGTAAACTGAGTCGGTACATCAAAGGTGATCCACCTAAAACAGTACTTCCTATAGTGGCAAAAAATGACTACCTCACAGCTGTCTTAAACTTCTGAATAATATTTATCTTCAGCCACATCGTGATTCTAGTTTCCATACGATTTAAGGTCTATAAGTAAAAAAAATTGATAAGTAAATAAAATACTTAATTTTTTTATATTTGTTTCACTTCAATCCAATAAAAAAATTGAGGGAAATTTATTACGTCATATTTTTGCAAATTGATTTCATTAGTGGTGAAATTAGGGATCAGACATATATTAAATATATTTTTTTTCAATCCAATAAAAAGTCCAGAAAAAAAAAATTGCGTTGTATTTTTGAAAATTAAGTTCATTACTGGTGAAAGCAGAGATAAAAGTTTACGTGAAAACAAAATAAATTTTTTTAAAATTATTGAAATACGACGTTCTAGAGATTAACTAATCAATAGCCCCTTGATTGACTAAGAAAAACTAATAGTTTTGCAGATATTTGTTCAGAAACAGAAGAAAAAAAAATAATATAGGTATAATTTACTTCACAGTATAAAGCTCGAAAAAGATATTTAACTCCTGAGTCAGAATTATTACTTTCATACAATAATTTATTCTTTGGAATCCTTGTATGTCGATACTGACTTTTCAGTTTCGTTGACCTTAAATCCCATAATGCATTGCATCGAACTTTAGTGCTACGTTTTCATCAGTCTAAACGCTAAAGAAAAAGGATAGATCACACACAGTGACAAATTGGAAACTGTTTGTATAAACTTCTCCAAACTTATTTTTCTGTTTTGTTTATTTATTTCTTTTTTGATAGTTTATTGTGAATTCTATCCCAAAATAAATGATGAAGGATTTCTTTTGTACTTGATATATATATCTAATTTTTTTTCCTCTGGAAAATTTTTTCTTTGTTTTAAATTCAGAAGTAATTTATCAGGATTTTCATTCTAATGGTGTTTTGGGATTTGTAGTATACTTGATGATTTGATGTTACGAAATTAAATAGGAATCATGAAAGTATTAAATAATCTAAGCATTTATGAACACTTATCGATAGAATATAAATACTTTAATAGTCAATGAAAATCGTTTTTGTGTTTAATTTATAAAATTGTATACATATCTACCTAATTGTTTCTTTAAAAAAAATTTTCAATTTTAAAAAAAAAAAAAAAAAAAAAAAAAATCAAAAACTTGGTATGTATATTTTTATTTTATTTTTGTGTTAAAATCCATCATTTTGCTACAATAGTACTTTTTATACTTTATTGAACTCATTAATTTAAAAAGTGATGATGTCTTGCAAATCTTTAAAGAAATTTGCGAATACATTTTAAGTTACAAATCTATTTTAAAATAAAATTATAAATATATGTCTTCAATAATGGTTTCATTAATTTTCTATAGCCAAACGGAAAAATATAAAAAAAAATTGATTTATTTTTCTTAAATTTCTGGGTCTTATTTATGTCAGAAGTTCTCTCTCCTTTTCCGGAAATATAAATCATTAGGATTACAAATGAACATGATTTATTGAGTAAAAAGTAGTTATAACTATTGTGAAATAATTAAATTAAAAATTCCTAATATGTCAATTATACAAAATAACCATTTGTTTCAAGAATGAATTATGAGACAAAAAGGAAAATTAAATGCAAGTTGCTAATGAAATAGTTCGAAAACTTATAAATAAATCCTTATTTTAATTCATTGTTTCTTAACTTAAAAATAGCACTAAAAACGAGGTTTGAATTAATAGTAAAGCCTCATGACTATAATTCTTTTCTTTGTTATTCAATTTTCAAAATTATTGTATTACATTATTTGGAAATTAAATGCATTCTCTTCATAATAATTTTTTTAATATTTTTTTGGTAAAGTCGGTGTGCGAAACACTGACAGAGATTGTAATCCCCAAGAAGATAAAGTAAAAAGAGTAAAGTATCATTGCACTTTGAAACTTTCATTTCTTCCCACATATGAAAGATAAATTGTGGAAATGTTATTGAGGGTGATGAAAAGGCTGTCATTAAATAACGGTATCAACAACTACTACAGCAATCCTTATCCGACAGTTTTGGCGACTAGTCACAGGAACATTGCATGGAAAGAGATGGGAATTAAGTGTAAAACTGAATAATGCACTAGATAGAAGATACATTTAGATTTCAGGAACGAGATTCACTTAACATTCGTTAAAGTGGAATAACAAATAAAAAAAAAGATGAAGCTATGGATATACTACATATATATATATATATATATACGTTTTTCAATGATGTCACTTAGTACCAAAAATGATGTTTTGAATTGTTTATACGTAAGCGAATGTGATTACTGAAACTTGTATAACTTTTCTTCTTTAATATCTCTCTTCTTAATCGTTTGAGAAGAGTCTTAGGTTATAAATCTATAAAATATAGTTTAATCGAGTTTTTGAATATCTTGCATAAGTAACGTCGTCAAAGGAACATAAGTCACTAACAAAGGTAGAATGAAATGAACTATAGAAACTCTTAGTAACATAATTGAAGAAAACAGTAAAAAATAGTGGATTCCTTTGTTAACATAATTATTTAACAATGCGTGCATCTTATTCCTCAGATTTTGTACTAGAGCAATAATAAGTTTAACATATACCGGAATAAAAAATAAGTAACTATACCCCTAAATATTAAACATTCTTATCTAGAGGTATAAGGAATTATTACTGGTATACCAATTGTTTAATAGAAAAGCAGTTGCGGTGGTTATTGTCGCCCGCTCATGATCGGTATTTTTTCTTTGAAATTGTATATTTAATAGTGGCATCACTAAAGACCTGAAGAAGCTGAAGTCTATTAAGTCTATTGAAAGTCCAAGTCCTCTTACGGGGACGATGTGGAAGCTCGGAGAGTGGATTGTTAGCTTAAGTGTCAATTTCTTAACTTGATCGAGATACAAAATAACGAGGCTACTTAAGAAAAATAAGGTTTTAGAGCCCCTGATGTACATAGACAGTTGCGCAAAAATTAAAGACGAAATGGTTTTTTAATATAACGCTGTGCAGAAGATTTCCAAATCAATACACATAATAATACCATCAGATCACCAAGATAAGAACACATATAATGTCAGAAAAATTTACCAAAAAAGAAACCAAAGGGAAGAAAAGGAACTTTATTGAAAAAGTAGAATGGAGCGCAATGCGACTGAAGGCTGAAATATGCAGGCGAAAGGTGCTCAGCCAGAAACATTCAGCATTTAGTAGGGGACATGATCTCCCTTAAATACTATGCAGATTACATATTGTCTGACCGTGTTGAGTATGATGTTATCAATGAGTTTTTAAGTTATTGCAGCTCATACATCTTCTACCACCAATTAGTGCACCGAATCGTTACTGGTAGAATTATGCTACAACACGTTTCCATATAAAGTCCCATACATATCGATGAGATTTTTATCCAGAGACCATGCCGATAAAACATAGGTTCAATATCCTCACTATCCAATAGCGCTTTGACTGCTACTGTGCGATTAGTTGGAACATTATCGTCCGTGAAAAGTAACTGCGGATCCATAGCAATTTAAAAAAGATGCACATACTAAAGGAGAATATCGTTACAATACCGAGCACAGTGACTAAAACACCTTCTAAGATGTGAAGATTGGCACGGTACTCAAGAATAATGCCTCCCCAAACGAGAAGACCGCGACCTTCTAATGGTCTCTTTGGAAGATGTTGGAGGGATAATTGCGGGTTCTCAGTTCTCTCCAGATGTGTATTCATCCAAAATTGCTACTCAAATTACTCCTGCTCTCATCCGTAAAGAATATTCGCCCCCATTGATTATTTGTCCAATTCTAGTGTTGTCGGCTCTAGAGAAAATACTTTCTCCGATAAGCAGGCGTTAAAGTTACACACCATAAAGATTGTCGTGCATAAAGACCAATTGCAATGGATCCTCCTGGGCACAATAAAACGAGATATCAGTCATCTAATCACCTGTGTCGTGCATCAAGCGATTTCTCCGGCTGAATGCCACCTGTTCCTTCTGGCCTGTAGGGAAATTATACCGGTCCTTCACTGGCGTGGTTTCTCGTGGATGACCACAGCTGAATCGCCGGACAGCTTGTTGTTTGAAATTGTCTCCAAAGTCGTGAAACTATGCTGTCAGTGATTCCGATCTATGCAGCCACACTTTTATACTTCAACCTTCCTCTTTTATTCCATTAATTCGACATCGGGTAAAATTATCCATATATCATCTAATGATTGACCGTTTGAAATTTCACATGGATGCTGCCCCCACGTCGTTTTAACTGATATATGCTGTACAATCCATTTCCCAGAAATTCTTAGCTTATACCACTCCGACACTCCCACCTTTTGTCTAGCTGCATATCTGAGCATATGTTACTGTATCTCACTCTAGTTAACCTCCTGATTGGTCTTTCTGTCTATTCTGCCTCTTTTTTCCACTAATATGCTAAACTTTTGACATTGTCCTCAACTTTTTCACACAAGTGTATTTATTTACTTATAAAATACTTCAAGAAACATCGATATTTGGATAGTAGTTTGTATACAGAATGTTAGGAAATTCATGGAAATAATTTTAAGGAGTGATAGGGCAGAGTAAATGAAACGGCTTTCTGTTTTTGTATGGTTTGGTGAAAGTGACACATTTCGTTGAAAATAGAAAAAAAATAGAAGTGAAAAACGCATATGTATTTAGCCAGAACATAGTTGAAAAATATCTTTTTTTCATAGAAATATTTACATTAAACGCTCCCAATTCTGCCTGTTAATTGTAATGCATTCTGTAGAAGCTTTACGATAAAAATTCGACCGTTCATCATTAAGTTGATACTGCCATGCATGCAGCACTGTTGTTGAAGTAAGTTTGCATATTTTTTGTGAAAATTCTTCTGTGAAGTACTTTTCAACTCAGTCGTAACTAAGCGGATTACAATTCAACTCATGTATGTTTGTTACGTGCATTATTTAAAGTTTTGCTTACGTTCTTGAGCTCTTTCATAAAAATATTGTTATACGAGACATATATAGATCGTATCGTTTCATTTTAGAAATGATCTACAGAATGTGTTTTATCATTAAAATTAAGATTGACTTACTTCTAAAGTTGCTCTATATTTTTCTTAATAAGGTTGTAATATTTCCTCTTTTAAAACACGTAAAAGTGTAGAAGCTTATCGTAAAAACTTCTTTATTTCCTCCAACACAAAATTCTCTCATTTCCTTCACACTTTTACTATATGTATTCATTTCTATACTATTATAGAAAGATAATTTTTTAACAACTTACATAAATCTTCTTAGTAAAAAAAGTAACAGTTATATTTCACATCCTTAGGAATATGAAAGATTTCCAGGATAGTATATAAAAAATCCTAAATTTGTTTTTTTAAAAAAAGGTTGTTTTATTTTAACAAAATGGAAGAAAGACTTACAATATACCAAAGCATCGTATGACACTACTTTACCATCGATCGTTCGACACTAACTTTGCTGAAGAAAGTCTCAAGTTACCAAAATAGAAAAAAAAAATCTTAAAATTGAGAAGAGCGGTGATTACCTGGTATCAAATGAACCATTGTGTGTAAAATGGTGGAGCAGAAAATACTGCAGCAGTGATGGAAAACTATTTTTTTTTCTTTCATTTCATCCACGTTATTATAGAAGCAAAAACAAAAACCATTTTTACTGTAAACTTTCTTTCTCAAATAGGGTTATGATTAAAAAACAGAATAATTTTCTATTTGACCATTTTGGTAAATATAAATTTTTTTTTCTGTATAGAAGAGAAAAAATTTAAAGGTAAGAAATAATTATTATTTTTATTTTAAAATAATTTACGTTGGTATTAAACTCAAGATTTTAATATTATAGATTAATGGGTATAAAATGTATTTAGGTGCTAAATGTTAGATAATAGGACAAAATCTGAGAAAGTTTTATTATTGTAATATGGTTTGACATTAGTATTACATTCCGATTTCACTATTATGTTGATTATGAATATGAAGTCGAGATATCCGAAACGAATGTACTCGTATTTAATGTCCAACGAAAAAAAAAGCATGTAAAACATATTTTACAGAAAATACAAAAGGTAATTCTAAAATTTTATAACTATTCATAATTACTAGTAATAAGCCTCACCATTCCCCAAAGACGTACTACTAGTCGTATTGAAAATGGATATGTACCATTCTCTCTACATTACCACCTATAAAAGCGAATATATTTACCCGCCTGTAATAAAATAGCATCTACCACGCATCAGTCTTCTGCTTTCTTTATAAGAATGCCTAATTTTATATGTTCCCTTCCCAGAGAATAATACAAATATTTTTATTTACTTAACACTTATCAATTCTGTGCAGCCATTTAGTACCCGGAAAGTTAATGTTCAGAAAAATATTGATTTACATATTTTGTGTTCACTATTGCTCATCTATTTCCGGTTTTAGCATTCAGTCTGTTCAAGTAGTGGAGAAACTAGACGAAAAATTGCTATTGATAAAATAATCCATTTAATTTGCAAAAAAAGTTTAAATTTCGTAAAAATTATACAATGTCACTATAAAGGAATTTATGTACCTTGATAGAAAAAATAAATAATAAAAATTCCTCCTGCTATCCAGATTTAAATTAAGAAAAGATGAACTAACACACATATTCATAAGTGATGTCCGTGTAACTATTACTTAATAGAAATTGGAACATAAGTTTCACATCCTTGAAATAAATAATAGTCCATATTTTCTTAAATTACTCATTTCTCTTTAAATTATCAAGTTTGATTGTAAAATATTTCTTCATGTTTCTTTTGCCTTACTGAAAATCTAAATACGCTTAACTATTTTTTTTATACTTAATTAAAGAAAGTGTACATTTATGTAAAATAATTGATATTTTAAATGCACTCTAACATATTGATATTTGATTTTAATTTTACCCAGTTTTCTTGATATTTTGGGATGTCTTAGTACACGAAAATAATCTTCTTGTTTGAGATTTCTATTTAACCCTAATTGAAGGTATCCAGATGGAGAAAATAAAACTTATACAATGAAAAATAGATTTATAGTTAAAATTTTATTTTAAAAAATATTACAATAAATTTCATTTAATTAAGTGAAAACTTCCGTGATTGACAGAAATATTTATTTACCTTAAATCCTTATTTCAACAGTATATGTATATATATATATATATATATATATATATATATATATATATATATATATATAATGTATTTTTGGATGTTGACATGCCTGTAATTGAATACTACTTGAATCTGTGATCAAAATTTAATTCATCTAAAAAGCACAATAATTTAGAATGATGGGAACTTAAAGTTGATGAAGTAATTTCTAAAATCTTCTCATATTCGATTGGGAGATTTTCATTTGATGTCTCAGTTTATATATTGTTTAATCTCTCTATATATAAATAATGGATTATGATTATGACTTAATAGGAATACTATGATCATATATATATCTCATGCTTGGGATTATTAATATATCAAAAGATTTGCCCTATTTGGATTTTCTAGATGTGCATGGATGCAATCTATACCCGAATATGATTAGCTACAGGCAGATTAATGGTCCATGACGCTGACTCGTGACTGGTGCTATTTTCGTCGAGTCATGGGTTGGAGCTGTGATACCTCAAAAGGTTTGCCATGTAGCAAGATTGGTACAAATTAAATCTAATTGAGGTCCTAAATCCTCCCAATGGTGAGGAATGGAAATTTTAAGAGAGATATTTCCACCACGTCAGTGGAGAGGGACTTTTCAACTTAAGTGTAATCCTCATTGTTTGACCTAGGCTCAAAATATACCAATAATTTTTGTGTTGCTTTTCATTGCGACCTTCATAAACAATCACAATGACATACCCTATTACGAATTACAAAAAGATCAAAATTTTGCCATTCAACAGGAACTCTCTATAATGTTTCAGAAAATATTTGAAAGTAGATGATAAGTACGCCTCTCTCTAAAGCAGGATAATAATATTCTCCATATATCTTTTCCCATCGGCTTAAATGGAAATAAGATGGTGGATGTTATGATCTAAAATAGTTTAATTAATCAGATAATGGTTTCAAATACCTGGAAATTTCATCCATACAGAAAAGGCTTTACTCCATTGCGGTACTCTCTACATCATTCAGTAGAGCATTCTCATTTCCGACAGATAGATTTAATCCTCAAGATTTGACAGCCTTATATTCTTAAACAGTCACAAGATCCTATCTATATGCGTCACATGCGGGGATGCGTGCGCTATTAATATTCCAACGTATTCGAATTTGACAAAGATGGACCTCATCACCTATCCTGGTATGGTGACAGAATTTAATAGAATTAATAGTCTCTTGAAACTGGCTAGACCTGAGTGATAAAAAACACCGTAAGTTGCTCGGTACAAAAGATATATTCCTCAATTATTTGTTTGCGAATGACAATATTGAAAGTGTCTTTATTAAAGTGCAATATTTATTACATATAACATAATAAATAGTAATGTAAATAATTCGAGTATTTGCATAAATAGTATGGAATTTCCCTTTACTTATGGCATGGAGATATACAAAATATAAGCATTAATACATAAAATATTTTATGTGTTAATTTCAGTGTAAAATGCAATCATGACGAAATCAAAGAGTGTGAATATCATTCTGAAACTAAAGTTTCCCTTCTATAATAGTTGTATTATAAATAATCCACATCTTAAAGTTTTAATTACAATTAACGATTCAATCCCAATCTTTAAATCATAACAAAGTACTGAACTGTAACTTCACGTCACTATGACATCCTTACTACTGATACGTATTTCCATATTTGTGATTTAAAGCTTTATTGGAAGAAAAGGATATTATACTTAAGAGGATGTGATTAAATTCCTTACGGAATCGATATTTACGAGTATACTTAGTTCTAAAGAATCCACTTTCATTAAAAGTCCAAGGAACGACTGAAACAAAACTACGAAGCATTTAATAAGATCTTTATTCTTGAGTGTGCATGTCTACTAATCCTTTGAGAGTTGTAGATACCCTTATCAGGAAACCATGATACATCGCATCCAATTAAAAGAAACTGTTTAGTAACTTCTGGGAATTCTTAACAGATTCTTGATATTAGTATTACGGATAATCACATGCTCCATTTATTTCTGAATGTAACATCAAATGTACTTCGCTTCTAATGAAATACTTATTGTAATAGATAGAAAGATTTATATACTATTGGGACATATGTCTTATGAAATAAAATATTAGTTGTCTTTATAGTATTAGTTATAATAATCTAGTCTTATTATTGCGGAGTAATTATTACATTAAACGAACAATTACTAGAAACAAACTAGAGATAATCTGTAAGGGCTCTTCCCTATTACCTAACTATTCCAACATCTTGTGACGGAATCCGTTTACCCGTCTCGTCTTCTTCTTACAGTTTATTCTAATCATAAGATCCAAATTTCAAGTTAAGCTGAAGCACTGACAAAGCAATTAAAATAATCAGTTATCTTCAAAATATCGTTTACTAATCATATATAATATGGGGATGCTCTCCATAGTTAATTCCCTTGCTGAAAATACTAACCACTCTTATAAGTTATAGGAATAGGGTGTGTGTATCTCCTTTAAATATTCAATTCATTGGAAAGTTTAAGGTCCTAATCTCCCCGAATCAGCTATACATGCCAGAAAGCTTCGGCGCAAATCATATTATATCCTTCCTAATACAGTAACCTTATTATTATTATCATCTACTATCTTTCCGCTCCTCCTCATCTTTTTCACTACACCTCAACTTATATATGAACTTAGCTTTGTTTTATTGAGTTGTTTGAATCAAATAGTGTCCAGGAAATGCATATAATGACTATTGAAGGGAAATATGCCTTCACATTGGTATAACCATAAAACATACATACATACATACATATATATATATATATATATATATATTCTAAAAGCACAGAGATATCCAATCTCAACCAATTAAAGCTGTCACAGGTTATTATTCAAATCACTTGTTTATTTTTGTAAATAAAAGAAATTATCTCTATCAGTTCACGGTTCCTCAACCCGTTTGCTGTAACAAGTTTTACATAAATATTAAATATAAAGCTTATTACGATACTCGAGTCCAAGAATATAATTACCTAGTTACAATGAAAATTCAGCTTCTACAAAGTAGAATTATATCTTTACTTGAGTAGTATCAAATCAGGTTTCACACTAGCACAAATATATTTCTAGCATTATTCATTTCCTTTTTCCTATTATTTCGTTTTATTACCTTTGCTCTGACTATATATCCATGTTCCACTGTCACTTCATTATACTTCGTTAGTCTAACTAAGAGGTCTTCAACTTGGGTTCCGTTGAACCCTAGGGGTCCCTGAAACTTTGACAAGGGTTCCTCAAGTGATAACTATTTCCTTAATCGAAGCATCAGTATTTTAGTAAAATTTTAATTTTTATAAAAAATTGAATTCTTAAAGGCATTAAGCTTTTAAAAATTAAATTATTTTGTAGATAAAATAAAACTTTAAATTTTGAAAAAATTACGTGCTTCAAATAAATTAATCGAAACATATTAGGCCACATATTAGTCCACGTTCTTTGGTTCAGTTGATATATCTCAAATTGATACATCAACTGACACTCAGTTGAAACTAAAATTTAGTCAAGTTTATGATATGCATTTGTGTATTGACATTATAAATGAATATCCTGAAATTACCAAAAGATTATGAAACAGCTAATGTAATTTATTTCAATCTATGTATGCGAAAAATCTTTCTCTTTGTATTCTGCAACAAAAACAAAATACGTATTGGATGCTGAAGATTTTATTTTGCAGATTTCATCAATTATTCCAAATGTAAAAATACTTTGAAATAAAAAAAAAAACCACAGCCAAGTCAATAAAAATTTTCTCTTTATTAATTTGTTATTATTTTAAAATATTGTTGCTTTTCTTATTATTCTAAGAATATATTTTAGGAAACCAAGAAATACTATTATCTACCTTTTCATTCATTATCTCATTAAGATGTTTGTATTGTGATAAAGTAAAGATGAGGTAATAATTTTGGAAATTTGAGTGGATTGGATTGATTAATAAAGCTTTGATATTCTATTTTTTTTTGCATTTCAATCAAGAGGTTTCTTCAAGAAAATGGTAAACCTAAATGGTTCTCCAATGTGTAAAAGGTTGAATACCCCTTGTATAACGAAATTTAGTAATCACATTTCATTTCATTTGGTCGAAGTTTTAGTGTATATTATAACGTGAAAGTAATTTATACTATATTATAGTATTATATTATATTATAATTTATGTTACACGAAGTAATTTATATTATAACGTGTCACTAAAGTAATTAATGAAAAAGAAGGCAAGCAGCCAGTTATAAGAAATCAAGGTAATTTGTAGAAAGAGAATTTTGTATTATAAACTAACATGTTTTATTTTTTTAATTTCATTGAAACATAAAGTCCAGGTAGAAGGTGAGGCTTACTGCGCAGTGAGAAATTATTTGACTTCTGGTAAATGACTAAAATAGTTGCGTGAGCATGGTAGTGAGATTATAGACAGCATATTTTACGTCGAGATCAGAGATCTGGTCCTGAATTCACTAAGTACCCGCTGTAGAGAAGAGTTGAACGTTGAATATTTCGGGATTAAAAACTGCCTCGTGGAAGTGACGTGAAATTTACGAAAAGGAGATACTAGATCAGGTGTCGTTCTTGTCTAATGCTAATGGCTCAAAATGAGATAATGAGTTATCAATAATTTCATGTTACTTCAAAGTGCAATGTTAATAAGCAAGTAATTCAGTAGAGCCCTAATATATCTACTATAATATCATAATAAGT
Source organism: Nephila pilipes (assembly GCA_019974015.1). Taxonomy (NCBI): domain Eukaryota; kingdom Metazoa; phylum Arthropoda; class Arachnida; order Araneae; family Nephilidae; genus Nephila; species Nephila pilipes. The sequence goes on along the minus strand of BMAW01018743.1, from coordinate 86,449 downwards.
TTACTTGTTTTTCTTTTCTGGGCTCCTTAAAATACCAGTAAAAGAAGATTAGGGGAAAATTCTGGCAATCTTTACAAAAGTCTTCAATTCATTTTCTCATACAGGTGTCTTCATTACATTCGACTAAATATAACATTTTAGAATTGAAAAAGGATAAAAAAAAAAGTGTTACACATTATTAACATTTTGTTTATTAATTTTAAGTTGCTATTTTACGGTATTGTAATGAACTTATAAATACTTTGAGGGTTCCCATAGACCTCTTGATATTATTCAGTGAATGTTACTACCCTTAAAAATGATCAATGGGCATTTCTCCTAACAATACTGTCTTAATATTAGGGGAATATCGCCATATATAAAAATGATTTTTTTTTTCGCGTGTGGTTTCCTTAAGCAGAAACAAGTATCCAGCTCACAACAGATATGAAGCCGTTCTGGATCAAAATATAAATGCCATTCGATTCATAATTTTTATTTATTTATTTTTTTAAATAATTTTTAAATGCAATTACACTTTTCAGGGTAAGTCATTAATGATTACATAAATAAAATATATTATCAGAGAGAAACTTGGTGGATTCATGAGTACATGGGTAAAGAAATATTATTAGCATTGTTTTATTGAAAATAATCTTAAGATGAAAATGGTAGAATTTATAACAATTTACATGAACGTTTGAAGAATAATCTTGTAAATTTCCTTAGAAGAACTGAAGAACTTACTTGTACTGTTTTATTACAAAAATAAAACATTATTGCTTGATTAAGAGATCAAACCAACTGCTGTGATTAGCACCAAAACTCGACTCAGAAACAACGTTTCTAAATTCAATTAAACTATAATGCCATGAAATACGATTTTATTACTACTTCATACTTTTATTGCAATAAAATGTAAAATGCGTGATACTGAGGGAGTGTCATTTGATTTTTTTCACTATTTATTTGAAAAAGAATTCTACGTTTTTTGCACAATTTATAACAACTTATATAAAATTGAATCTATAAATTTTGAGAAATAAGGCGAATTTTATATCAAATATGAGAATAAAAGGTCATTTAACATTATTGTCTTAATTTTAATTGTTTGGAGATCCATTACACATTTAAACGAAATTTCCAAGACGGCAGTTAATCGTGAAAAGCGTAAGTAAACAATACTTAAGATGTTTGTGTTAATTCTACTGTGAGTAATTAAAATGCATGCAATGTTAAATCAACTTAAAACAACATAATATGGCATTAAAATACTTGATATTAACCTTGAAAACCCTTTCCTTTTAAGTGTATAAAACACTTAAAAGGAAAGGGTTTTACGTAAATTTCATCAAAAGAAGAAAAGTAAGAACTGTTTCTACATAATCTAGCATATTTTGCTGTTTCAAATTATGAGTGTAATTAATTCAGTTGATTGTATTCCGAGTTCAGATATCAGAAATAGAGCAGAAAATAAAAATAACGAGATGAAATACGCTTTTAAGTGGAATTGGTGTTACAAAGTTAGTTTAAATATACTTGAAAGTATGATATTTTAAATTCCTTTTATCTATATTACTAGGAAATATTTTTACATATACAATTATAAGATTATAACTGCTCTGAAATCAAAATCTAGTAATGCTTCTCCACATAAAAATAAAATCAAAATCAAAGCCCCTAATAATTTATTTGATCAATCAAATTACAAAAAAAGTTATATTGATTAATAAAAATAAAAACCAAATGAATAGTTATTAGAAAATAAATCTAGTAAAAAGTATTTTTGTTGATATTTAAAATGCAAAATCGGGTAAAAAAACTTAATAGAACAAATTAATTTTTATCCTAATAATTACAAAATATAGTAACCACATTATATAAGTATTTATGTGCTGTAAATAGTTCAAAAAATTCTAATTGTGTTCGAAAGGACACTTCATTTTAATTATTTGAAAATTAAAACTACATCGGGAAAAAATCAGGCTCCCTAGCTAAGAGTAAACTACTTATAATACCAATTATGATAAATATATAGATTTTTTATGATTATAATAAAACATAAAAATTCGAAAAAGTAGTAATAGTAATAAATAACAAGACTATACACGATGTAATGATTTTAAGGTACTTAATACAGTTAGATCGAAACAAGTATTTTGAACAAATTTTGAATATCCGTTCACACCGAACTGATTCTTAAAATTCATTTGTGATGTGCTTTCAGCAGTAGCCACGCCTACAAAGTGCTTTCGTGGGGTGTGGTACGCATTATATCAGCCTAATAAAAAGTAGATAAATGGTAATATCTGTTCTATTGGCATGCGAATACTATTTTTTTAAATACGAATTATGAATTTTTTTTACTATTCTCGAAGAGGCGTTATGCATACAATATTCATTCACACTTAAGTCTCATCATTCAAAAGTTGTTTTAGTTTTAATTATGATATAATGAATATTACTATACGTTGTGTACTAAAATAAAAATAAAAATTACAAATTAATATATATAATATATTTTTCGTAGATATATATATATATATATATATATATATATATATATATATAGTATGCTTCGTAGTAACATAATTGAAGAAAACAGTAAAAAAATGAAACCGTTCAGCATTAACATAATTATTTAACAATGCGTGCATCTTATTCCTCAGATTTTGTACTAGAGCAATAATAAGTTTAACATATACCGGAATAAAAAATAAGTATACCTAAGTATTAAACATTCTAAATCTAGGTATAAAGATTATTACTGGTATACCAATTGTTTAATATGAAAACGGTGCAGTGGTTATTGTCCTTGCTCATCCTCAGTATTTTCTTTGAAATTGTATATTTAATAGTGATGGCATCACACTAAAGACCTGGAAAAAGAAGCTGAAGTCTATTAAGTCTAATGAAGAGTCAGAATCCTCTTACGGGGACGATGTGGAAGCTCGGAGGAAGTGGATTGTTAGCCAAGTGTCAATTTCTTAACTTGATCAGATACAAAATAACGAGGCTACTTAAGAAAATAAGGTTTTAGAGCCCCTGATGTACATAGACAATTTGCGCAAAAAATTAAAGACAGGAAATGGTTTTTTAATATAACGCTTTGTGCAGAAGATTTCAAATCAATACAAATAATAATACCATCAGATCACCAAGATAAAACACATATAATGCTCAAGCAAATTGCAAAAAAAAAAACCAAAGGGAGAAAGGAACTGTTGAAAAAATTAGAATGGAACAATGCGACTGAAGGCTGAAATAATGCAGGCGACAGGTGTAGCCAGAAACATTCAGCATTTAGTAAGGGACATGATCTCATAAATACTATAAGATTACATATTGTCGGCCGTGTTGAGTATGATGTTATCAAGGAGTTTTTAAGTTACAGCCATACATCTTCTACCACCGCAATTAATTACCGAATCGTTGCCGTAGAATTATATACAACACGTTTCCATATAAAGTCCATACATATCGATGAGATTTTTTATCCAGAATTCATGCCGATAAAACATGGGTTCAATATCCCTCACTATCCAATGGCGCTTTGTGCTGCTGTACGATTGGTTGGAACATTATCGTCCGTGAAAACTGCGGATCCATAGCAATTTAAAAAAAGACTTTTTTTGCTTTTAAACGCATGCACCGCCGCACACCACGCCGTACCGTACCGCGCCCGCACCGTACCACCGCCCGCCGCCTTTACGCGCGCCCTTCGCGCCGCTTACGCCTTTTACCCGCCGCGCTTTAGCACAGCGCCGTAAAAGCAGCGCCCGGCCACCGCTGCCGCGTACCCAGCGCCCTGCCACGCGCCGCGCTGCAGGTTACACGCGCACACTTTGCGCGCTATACTGTGACAGCTTGTTGTTTTGAAATTGTCTCCAAAGTCATTGAAACTATGCTGTCAGTGATTCCGATCCCTATGCAACCACACTTTTATGCTTCAGCCTTCCTCTTTTATTCCATTAATTCGACATCGTTAAAATTATCCATATATCATCAATGATTGACCGTTTGAAATTTCCATGGATGCTGCCCCACGTCGTTTTAGCGATATATGCTGTACAATCAATTTCCCAGAATTCTGAGCTTACTTTCCTCCGACCTCCCACCTTTTGTCTAGCTGCATATCACAGGCATATGTTACTGTATCTCTCCTCTAAGTTAACCTCCTGATTGTCTTTCTGTCTATTCTGCCTCTTCTTTCCACTAATATACTAAACTTTTGACATTGTCTCAACTTTTTTTTCCCACCAGTGTATTTATTATTTACTTATGAAATACTTCAAAGAAACATCGATATTTGGATAGCAGTTTGTAATACAGAATGTTAGGAAATTCCTTGGAAATAATTTAAGGAGTGGTAGGGCCAGAGTAAATGAAACCCTTTCTGTTTTTTTGTATGGTTTGGTGAAAGTAGTACATTTCGTTGAAAATGAAAAAAAATAGAAGTGAAAAACGCATATGTATTGTAGAACATAGTTGAAAAATATCTTTTTTTCATAGAAATTTTTTACATTAAACGCTCCCAATTCTGCCTGTTAGTTGTAATGCATTCTGTAGAAGCTTACGATAAAAAATTCGACCGTTCATCATTAAGTTGATACTACCATGCCGCAGCACTGTTGTTAGTAAGTTTGCATATTTTTTTGTGAAGTGCTTCAGTGGAAGTACTTTCAGCTCAGTCGTAACTAAGCGGATTACAATTCAGCTCATGTATGTTTGTTACGTGCATTATTCAAAGTTTGCTTGCGCTCTTGAGCTCTTTCATAAAAATATTGTTGTACCTTTGAGACATATATAGATCGTATCGTTTCATTTAGAAATGATCTACAGAATGTGTTTTATCATTAAAATTAAGATTATTGACCACTTCTAAAGAGTGCTCTATATTTTTCTTAATAAGGTTATGAAAATATTTCCTCTTTAAAACACGTAAAGAATGTAGAGCTTATCGTAAAACTTCTTTATTTCGTCAACACAAAAATTCTCTCATTTCCTTCACTTTTTTTGTATATGTGATTCATTTCTATACTATTATAAAAGAAGATAATTTTTTAACACATAAATCCTTCTTAAGTAAAAAAAAATAACAGTTATATTTCATCCATAGGAATATGGAAGATTTCCAAATAGATATATAAAATTCAAATTTGTTTTTTTAAAAAAAAGCTTATTTTTTTTTAACAAAATGGAAGAAAAGACTTACAATATAAAGCATCATGTAGCCTCTTTACCATCGATCGTTCGACCTCTTTATGAAAGAAGTCTCAGTTACAAAATAGAAAAAAAAAAATCTTAAAATTAAGGAAAGAGCGGTGATTACCTGGTATCAAATGAACCATTTAGTAGTATAAAATGGTTAGACAGAAAATACTGCAGCAACGATGGAAGAAACTATTTTTTTTGCTTTCACTTCCTCCACGTTATTATAAAATAAAGCAAAACCATTTTTTACTGTAAACTTTCTTTCTCAAATAGGGTTATGATTAAAAAAACAGAATAATTTCTATTTGACCATTTTGAGTAAATATAAAGTTTTTTCTGCAGAAGAAAAAATTTAAAGGTAAATAATTATTATTTTTTATTTTAAAATAATTTTACACGTTCGATAGTAAACTCAAGATTTTAATGTATAGATTAATGGGTATAAAATGAATTTAGGTGCTAAATGTTAGATAATGGGATAAAATCTCAGAGAAAGTTTTATTATTTTAATGTGGTTTGACATTAGTATTACATTCCAGTTTCACTTCTTATGTTGATTATGAATACGAGTCGGATATCCAGAGCAGATAACCTTGCTCGTATTTAATGTCAACGAAAAAAAGAAGCGTATAAAACATATTTTACAGAAAATACAAAGGTAATTCCTAAAATTTTTATAACTATTCGCAATTACTAGTGAAAATAAGCCTCACCATTCCCCAAGGAATTACTACTAGTCGTATTGAAAATGGATATGTACCATTCTCTCTACATTACCACCTATAAAAGCGCATATGTTTACCCATACCAGCAATAAAATAGCACATCTACCACGCATCAGTAGTCTTCATAAGCTTCCTTTATAAGAATGCTAATTTTTATATGTTCCCTTCCCAGAGATAATACAAATATTTTTTATTTTTTTTTTTTTTTTTTTTTTTTTTTTTTTTCTTTTGCCGCCCGCTGGCGCGCCGCGCACGCACGCGCGCCGCGCCCTTTTACGCTACCGCTGCAGCGCAGCGCACGCCGCACGCGCGCAGCGCGAAATGCACTCTAACATGTGATATTTGATTTTAATTATACCCAGTTTTCTTGATATTTTGGATGTCTTAGTACACGAAATAATCTTCTGGTTTGAGATTTCTATTTTAACCCTAATTGAAGGTATCAGATGGAGAAAATGTCGAAACTTATACAATGATAAATAGATTTATAGTTAAAATTTTTATTTTAAAAATATTACAATAAATTTCCATTTAATTAAGTAGAAAACTTCTTGATTGACGAAATATTTATTTACCTTAAATCCTTATTTCAACAGGTATATGTATATATATATATATATATATATATATATATATATATATATATATATAATGTGTATTTTTTTGGATGTTGTACCTGTAATTGAATACTACTTGAATCTGTGATCGAAATTTAATTCATCTAAAAGCACAATAATTTAGAATGATGGGAACTTAAAAGTTGATGAAGTAATTTACAAAATCTTCTCATATTCGATTGGGGAGATTTTCATTTGATGTCTCGGATTTATATATTGTTTGAAACTCTCTCTATATATAAATAAATAATAGGATTATGATTATGACTTAATGAATACTATGATCATATATATATCTCATGCTTGGGATTATTAATATATCAAGATTTGCCCTATTTGGATTTTTCTAGATGTGCATGGATGCAATCTATACCCGAATATGATTAGCTACAAAGACGTTAATGGTCCATGACGCTGACTCGTGACTGGTGCTATTTTCGTCAGTGTAGGTTGGAGCTGTGATACCTCCAAAGGTTTGCCATGTAGCAGGATTGTTACAAATTAAATCTAATTGAGGTCCTAAATCCTCCCAATATGGTGAGAGTGGAAATTTTGAGAGATATTTCCTCCACGTCAGTAGAGGGACTTTTCAACTAAATTGTAATCCTCATTGTTTGACCTAGGCTCAAAATATACCAATAATTTTGTATTGCTTTTCATTGCGACCTTCATAAACAATCCACAATGACATACCCTATTACAGATTACAAAAGATCAAAATTTTTGCCATTCAACAGGAGCTTCTCTATAATGTTTTCAGAAAATGTTGAGAAAGTATAGATGATAAGTACGCCTCTCTCTAAAACCCAGGACAATAATATTCTCCATATATCTTTTCCCATCGGCTTAAATGGAAATAAGATGGTGGATGTTATGATCTAAAATAGATTTAATTAATCAGATAATGGTTTCCAAATACCTGGAGATTTCATCCATACAGAAAGGCTTTTACTCCATTGCAGTACTCTCTACATCAAATTCCAGTGAGCATTCTCATTTCCGACAGATGGGTTAATCCTCAAGATTTGACAGCCTTATATTTCTTCCCAAACGGTCACAAGATCCTATCTATATACGTCACATGCGGGAGTTAAATTGCGCTATTAATATTCAACGTATTCAATTTGACAAAGATGGACCTCATCGCACAACTCCTGGTATGGTGACAGAATTTAATAGAATTAATAGTCTCTTGAAATTTAGCTAGACCTGGTGATAAAAACACCGTAAGTTGCTCATTACAAAAGATATATTCCTCAATTATTTTGTTTGCAGATGAAGCCAATATTGATGTCTTTGTTAAAGTGCAATATTTATTACATATAACATAATAATTTGCCGCCGCTGCTTGCAGCTGCACGCAAAAGCACGCCTGCGCTGCCACCGCTGCTGCCTTTAGCGCATACATACGCTTAAAAGCGCGTACCGCTGCATTTTACATAAGCACCGCTGCCACGCCGCACTTTGCCCTTCTGCCGCGCAGCACGCCACGCGCCTTTTACGCGCTGCGCACAAAGCCGCTGCACAGCCCTTGCGCACGCGCGCTTGCGCTGCGTACGCTGCAGCGCACCTTACACTTAAAAGCGCATACGCCACTTTTAGCGCCGGCCAGGCCCAAAAGCATTTGCTGCAAATTTGCCGCGTTGCCCGTAGCAAAACGCCTGGTTCTCGCGCCGGCTGGCTGCAGCATCGCGCCGCTGCCGTACGCGCGCTTAGGCAAAAGAACGCCGCACTGGCAGGAGCGCAGCAAAGCGGTATGCTGCCAGCGCTGGTACCAAATGCCGCTGGCAAACATTTTAAAACGGCAAAGGCCAATACGCGCGAAACCTTTACAGCACTACTTGTACCAGCATGCGCGTACCATGCTACACATTTGCTACAAACCAGCTGTTAAGCGCAGCAACAGTAAATAAGCGGTATGCTTTAAGCCGCCATTTTATCGCGCAGCAAGTACCGCCGCGGTAGCCCGCGCATACTGCCGCAAGCCGTGTAGCGCGCCGCCTTTAATCTTCAATTCATTTGGAAAGTTTGGGTCCTAATCTCCCAGAATCAGCTATACATGCAGAAGCTTCGGCGCAAATCATATTATATCATACAAAAAATACGAGTATTGTGTATCATCTACTCTTTTTCCGCTCCTCCTCATCTTTTTTCTTTCCTCAACTTATATATGAACTTAGCTTTTGTTTTTATTGAGTTGTTTGAATCAAATAATTGTCCAGAATGCATATAATGGCTATTGGAAGGAAATATGCCTTCACATTGGGTATAACCATAAAACATACATACATACATACATATATATATATATATATATATATTCTAAAAGCACAGAGATATCAATCTCAACCAATTAAACTGTCACAGGTTATTATTCAAATCCTTGTTTATTTTTGTAATAAAAGAAATTATCTCTATCGGTTCAGGTTCCTCAACCCGTTTGCTGTAACAAGTTTTACATAAATATTAAATATAAAGCTTATTGCGATACTCCGAGGTCAGAATATAATTACCTAGTTACAGTAGAAATTCAGCTTCTACAAAGTAGGGTATATCTTTACTTGAGTAGTATATCAAATCAGGTTTCACACTAGCACAAATATATTTCTAGCATTATTGTTTCCTTTTTCCTATTATTTCGTTTTATTACCTTTATGACTATATATCCATATTTCCACTGTCACTTCATTTATACTTTATTAGTCTAACTAAAGAGGTCTTCAACTTGGGTTCCGTTGAACCCTAGGGGTCCCTGAAACTTTGACAAGGGTTCCTCGATAACGCTATTTCCTTAATCAGAAGCATCAGTATTTTGGTAAAATTTTAATTTTTATAAAATTGAATTCTTAAAGGCATTAAGCTTTTTTTAAAAAATTAAGTATTTTTTGTAGATAAAATAAAACTTTACAGAATTTTGAAAAAATTACGTGCTTCAAATAAATTAATCGAAACATATTAGGCCACATAATGTAGTCCACGTTCTTTGGTTCAGTTGATATATCTCAAATTGATACATCAACTGGCACTCAGTTAAAACTAAAATTTAGTCAAATTTATGATATGCATTTGTGTATTGACATTATAAATGAATATCTGAGGCCACCAAAGATTGTAAAACAGCTAATGTATTTGCTATGCCATTTTGCTTTTCGCCAATACCGCTAAATACCTTTTAAAGCATACCGCCACACTTTGCTTCGCCACCGGCAAAATAGCGCAGCGCGTAAAGCCGTATTGTTATTGCCGCTACCTTTTTGCGCTGTCAAACACTTCAAAAGCAGCGCTTCGCCGTTTACCAGCGCCGTGACACGCGCAAAGCGCCGCTGCTGGCGCAGCATGGCGCACTGCCGCAGCTAGCCGCAACCTGCAAGCATAGCACACATGGCGCAGCCTGCGCCCACTGTAGCAAAAAAAAACGCATTGCAAAAGTAAATGGCGCGAAAAGTACGCTACCGCTGCGCCTTTGCTTTTATTTCGTAAAGCTTGCAAGCTTCCGTGAAGCTTGCAAAGCGCTTCGCTTCGCCGTTGCATGGCATGGCGGAAACGCAAACGCGCCTTTGCAAATGAAAACAGTACAAGCCCACTGCATACCCGCGAAACGGCACGAGGCCGCACCATGGCGGCAAAGTACTGCGTAAACGCCGACGCATGCCGCCTGCCCTTGGCAAGGCAGGAATATCAATAATTTCATGTTACTTCAAGTGCAATGTTAATAAGCAAGTAATTCAGTAGAGCCTAATATATCTACTATAATATCATAATAAGTTTACTTGTTTTCTTTTTTCTGGGCTCCTTAAAATACCAGTAAAAAAAGAAGATTAGAAGGGGAAAATTCTGGCAATCTTTACAAAGTCTTCAATTCATTTTTCTCATACAGGTGTCTTCATTACATTCGACTAAATATAACATTTTAGAATTGAAAGGATAAAAAAAAAAAGTGTTACACATTATTAACATTTGTTTATTAATTTTAAGTTGCTATTTTTACATTATTGTAATGAACTTATAAATACTGAGGTTCCAGACCTCTTGATATTATTCAGTGAATGTTACCCTTAAAAATGATCAATGGGCATTTCTCCTAATGCTGTCTTAATATTAGGGGAATATCTTCATATATAAAAATGATTTTTTTTTTTTTTTTCGCGTATTAGTTTCCCTTAAAGCAGAAACAGATGTATCAGCTCACAGATATGAAGCGTTCTGGATCAAAATATAAATGCCATTCATTCCTTAATTTTTTTATTTATTTATTTTTTAAATAATTTTTTAAATGCAATTACACTTTTCAGAAGGTAAGTCATTAATGATTACATAAATAAAATATATTATCAGAGAAAACTTGGAGTGGATTCATGAGTACATGGGTAAAAGAAATATTATTAGCATTGTTTTGTAGAAAATAATCTTACTTAAGATAGAAAATGGTAGAATTTATAAAATTTACATGAACGTTTGAAGAATAATCTTGTAAATTTCCTTAGAAGAACTAAAGAACTTACTTATGCTGTTTATTACAAAAATAAAACATTATTGCTTGATTAAGAATCAAACCAACTGCTGTGATTAGCACAAAACTCGACTCAGAAACAACGTTTCTAAATTCAATTAAACTAATGCCATGAAATACGATTTTATTACTACTTCATACTTTTATTGCAATAAAATGTAAAATGCGTGATACTGAGGAGTTAGTGTCATTTGATTTTCACTATTTATTTGAAAAAAAAATTCTACATTTTTTTGCACAATTTATAACAACATATAAGTGAATCTATAAATTTTGAGAAATAAGGCGGGTATATCAAATATGAATAAAGGTCATTTAACATTGTCTTAATTTTTTAATTGTTTGAGTCCATTACACATTTAAAGCAGAATTTCCAAGACGGCGGTTAATCGTGAAAAGCGTAAGTAAACAATGCCAGATGTTTGTGTTAATTCTACTGTGAATTAATTAAAATGCATGCAATGTTAAATCAACTTAAAACAACATAATATGGCATTAAAATGCTGATATTAACCTTGAAAACCCTTTCCCTTTTTAAGTGTATAAAGCAAAAGGAAAAGGGTTCTATATTCATCAAAGAAGAAAGTAAAACTGTTTCTACATAATCTAGCATATTTTGCTGTTTCAAATTGTAAAATTATAATTAATTCAGTTGATTATGACTTCGAGTTCGGAATATCAGAAATAGAGGCAGAAGCCACCTTTTTGCCGTAAACGGCGCCAAAGTACGAAAAAATTCAGAAAAGTGATAATAGTAATAAATAACAAGACTATGCGATGTAGAAATGATTTTAAGATTGCTTAATACAGTTAGATCCAGAAACAAGTATTTTGAACCGATTTTGAATATCAGAATTTCACACCGAACTGATTCTTAAAATTCATTTGTGATGTGTGCTTTCAGCAGTAGCCACGCCTGCAAAAATTCTTTCGTGGAGATTAATGGTACGCATTATATCAACCTAATAAAAGAAGTAGATAAATGGTAATATCTGTTCCTATTTGGCATGCAGATACTATTTTTTTTAAATACGAGATTATGAATTTTTTTTACTATTCTCGAGGGCGTTATGCATACAATATTCATTCACATAGAATATAATCTGAACAAAGTTGTTTTTGGTTTTTAATTATGATATAGTGAATATTACTATGCGTTTGTGTACTAAAATAAAATAAAATTCACAGGTGTAACTATATATTATATTTTTCGTGGTATATATATATATATATATATATATATATATATATAATATATATATAATATATATATGTATATATATATATATATAATATAATA
>BMAW01018743.1:23519-74079 GCA_019974015.1 Nephila pilipes | reverse complement strand
TATATATATATATATATATATATATATATATATATATATATGGCATTCGTACGTTTAAAAATCTATACGAAATTTTGGGAGCGAACAATTCTTAATGTTGAAGAAAAGTTTGCTCCAAAAAAAACAGGATGCCATTTATTAAATTATCTAGCATTTAATCCAATTACCTTGATTTTGAAAATTATTTTAATCTGTGAAATGTTTCGTCTTAATATTAGACTATTATAATGATCCCTTATCTCCATATGTTGAAAATTTGTCGACAGATAATTTTTCTGTTTTAGTCATTTTGTTTTATAGAAACACACTCTTGTGTATGAATTTCTAATTTACCTCTGAAAGTAATAACCTATCTAAATTAACAAGACAATTCAGCGATAGATAGGATTTGAATAATTTTAATAGAATATGAAAAAAATTAAAGATTTTTTTCCCATTACTGACATGGGTGAGCATGGTAAGAAAAGATAAGCTTGATTTTTTTTTCTTACAACATTTATTAAAAAAATCAATGCAAAAATTTCTTTAAATATATTTTCTTTAATATTTTAGTTACAATCTTAATAAAATAGCAGTGTGAATATCATTCCGTTAGGTATTTGAAGTAGTTTAATATTTTAATATTGAGTAGTGTAATATCCACCGTTTGCCTAATAAATAAATAGAAATATAACAATTGATTAAGATAATTATTAATCAGGTTATTTTATTATTAAACAACACCTAAATAAATTTGTTGAGTAACTCCATTTAATATAAAATATATTATTTATGAGCGCAATCAGAATCTGTAAATATTTGTCCAAATCATGTAGAATAAAAATTAGAGAGAACTTGATTTTATATATTAAGTTAATTTGATATTTACTAAAGTAGGTAAATAAAACACCTATCAAAAACTATTTATAAGATATAGTTCTAATTAAGAGATACTTTATTTTAAAAATGATTTCTCTTTTTTAAAATTTAAACTAATTTTTTTTTCTAAATGTATTGATATATTTGGTTATTTACATTTTCTTAGAAGATTGCTCTTGAAAAGTAAATTATTTTTGATAACAATAATTTCATAATTATGCACCAGAAATATTTCAGTTCAGTATATTTTCAAAAGAACATATAAACATAAACTATCAGGTGAAAAAAAAATGTTTTGTGTTTACATAAGAAAAATGTAAACATATTAAATAACTAAGATTTTAAGATAAAGTAAGTATTATTTAATTCAACCATCCTCCACAAAAGTAAAATTTTATTCAAAATCTTAATGTTATCTTAAAAAAATGTTGCTTAATGAATAATTATGTAAGTTTTAAGAGTCCTAGATTCTATTATCGCGTTAAATGTAAACATCGCGTAGTTTTATTTATCTTATAATTAATTTAAGGTACGCAGTTTTTACACTATTTAAAAATTAATTATAAAATTAATATGCATTATACTACAAATAACACATTCGAACTTGTTGGTAATATTTGATTAAATGAGCAAAATTCACAAAAATTAAATATTTGTCAAGTTTTTTAAAACAGTTGCTAGCAGGAAAAGAATTGAAAGAACGGTAATAATTCATAAAGCAAAGACAAAAGAAACAAGTAATTAAGTAAATCTATTTATTACAATAAGTGTTTGAACAAGATATTTAAGAAATCCTACTTAATATTTTAAGTATAATTTAAAGAAATTATTTCGGAAGTAAATCATATTTAGCGCAATAATAAAATTATATGAACATTTCCATAAGTGAATTTGAATTATTAATGAATGTCTGTGAAAAATATTTGTTAATAAAAGTTTCTAAATTCCAAAAAAAATTAGGAATTGTATTTCTATCTTCGTTAGAAAAATTAAAATCGATCATAATCTTGATTATACAAAATTTAATTAAGTTATAAAGTACAATTTAATAAAAACGTACCAAATCTAAAATTCAATTGTTTTATTATATCTATTTGAAAAACAAATAAGGCTCTAACACAAAAAAATAAATTCTTAGTGATGTTTTGATTTCTTTTTATGAACTAATTCATGATTTTCATTGATTTTTTTTACATATATTTTTCTCTTGTTAGAGATTATCTGCCGTTGCAAAAATTAAAAATTCATTATAAATATGAATAAATAAAAGAATCTTAATTAATAAATTTAGAAAAAAACATATTGAATAAAAGAAACAGTGAATTCCTTAATTTTTTTTTCATTAATATGCATTTGAAACATTAGTGTGTTTCATAACTTTATCAAAGTAATAAATTAGGCTTTATAACATCAATACACAATTACATATTTATAAGATTATTTATGACTAAATAAATGTACAGAATCTAAAACAATGAATTCGAAAACTTAATAGAAATTTTAAAAGGAATTAAAGAAAAATTAAAATTTTCCAAATTTTAAATTACGTACTGATACGTTATTATCATGGACTGATGCTGAATGGCCTTATTTGATTTAAAAATTCTCAAATATTTCAGTATTCACCAGCATATACTTAACTTCAAATGATTCAGATCAGTAGTTGCAAGTATTTGTAGATCACAATTAAATATTTAAACAACATTTATGTATCAAATTAAACCGGCAATGTGCTTAAGCACAGCAACAGCACTCGTTCAAAGCTAGAACAAAATCAGAAAGTAATATACTTAAACATGATTGGGGAGATTACAGTTTATGAAGTGTGTCCATATTAAACAATGAGACTAAAGCTGCTACAGAGGAAGTACACATACGCCAAACTCCAGCGACCTACAACAGTTTAGCATGAAACCTTTCAAATTCTATAGTTAAGAACTGACCGATTTTGACTTCCATATATTCCCCAACCTTAAAACGCAACTTGTAGAACAACGTTTTGCTTCGAATGATGACGGTCATGGAGTCAAATGTTGACTTTTTAAGATTAGGACGAAATTTTTTACAGGTAGACAAATCAGTCCTTTACCTACCGGTATACTATATTCCTCAGTAAACAAAGCAGCTATGTGCATAAACAGCTTAAATATGCACTTCCATATATGTGACACTATCTTCATTGTATATTTAATATTCACAAGAAAAATAATTGTTCATTACGTTGCGAAGATTAGATTTCTCCACCAAACGGACTCCTTTCATTGCAATACATTCAAAAAAGTTTGATTTAATTTAATTTATTATATTATGCGATTTATTATATGCAAATGTCCTATGGCTAAAAATACGAAATCAATATTAGGATCATTTGACCCCAAAACATTTCAAGAAGGAAGCCGAATTAAAAACATGAAGTTCAGAGATTTAAGATAAATTTAGCTGCAAGACCACTTTCATAAAATTATAAATAATTTCAGTCATTTTAAAACATGCGATAATATATTCTTTAAGGTAATGCACCAATCTGTAGGTAAATAAAATATTTATTTTTTACATTTGTATTGCTTAAATCAAATAGAAAAATTTAGGAGAAATTTATTACATATTTGGAAAATTAATACATAATTGGTTAAGGCAAACATGAAAAGTTTTCGAAGTGTGGCTATTAATTATCGTGAATGACGCTGATAGATAAGAAGTACGCATGCGCCAAACGCCAAAGATCGAAACTGTGTACCGTGAATCTTTCTCTTCCGTATGCAGTGCTTCTAGCTTCTGTAAACAAATCCTTATAGAAGTAGTCTTCGTTAGCATTAGAATTATATTTTTGTTTCGCCGGAAAAAGTGAGTGGCAATAGAGAAAAAGGTTGTTGCAAAACTTCATGTGAAACTCGGAAATATCTCTTCTGAAAATTAGAATTTATTGAAAGAAGTGTATGGCAATAACTTTTTACCGCATACACGTGTTTTTGAGTGGCTTAAATATTTTCAAGATCGCCTGGAAGTCATTGAAGAAGATTCCTGGGTCGCCCTTCCATGTCAACAATGGATGACAATATCGAAAAAATCGGTAATTTGGTACAATTTGACCGTCTAATAAGTATTCTTGGGATTTCTGAGACTGAAGGAATCGACAAAGAATCCGCACGACAAATTTTACATAACAATTTTCACAGGCAAAAAGTGTGTGCTAATATGACACTTAAATTTCTGATGTTTGATCAACAAGAAGCTCGCAAAAGTATTTGTACTGATACACTGAATGTCCTTGAAAATGACCCAAACTCATTCGAAGGGATAATGATCTGTGACGAATTTCGGGTTTTCACTTATGACCTTGTAATAAAGCGCCAACCCATACACTAAAGGAGCCCATCTTCACCAATAGACAAAAAGGCTCGAATGAGCAAATCAAAATTCAAAGCAATGAAGATTGTTTTTTCGATGTTCATGAGGTTTTTGTGGATTCCTAAAAGTCAAACTATTAATCAGCATTACTACTTTCCAGTTCTTGCTTGACTCCGTGAAAGAATAGAAAAAATGTTACTAATTGTTGTAGGGCAAGTCCTTCGGCATTGTCTATCAAGAGGATTCTCACCAAGTATAGCATCACAGTGTTAGACGATTCGTCTGATCTTGCGTTATGGATTTCTATCTGTTTCCTAAGGCAAAATCATAATTAAGTGGGACAAGATTTGAATCCGTTTTAGCTGTGGAAGAGAAAGTGGCACACGTCCTGAAGGATTTGATGAAATAAGACTTCCAACACTGTTTCAAACAATGGAAGATTCGCATGGAGCGTTGTATGGAAAGAAAATGGGTGTATATTGAAGGGTATAATAAGTAAATATGTATTATATGAAAAGTAAAATGCTTTTCAGCGTCATTCTCGTTATTTAATAACTACAGTGAAATATGGTTAGGTGCACTGAGGACAAGGATAGTTGAATTTGAGTGTGCAGCACAAAGCTACAGAAATGTCTGATTAACTGAATTAATGACGAAGGATACTAGTTCCCAGATTCTAGTACAAGACAACAGGGAAATCTAATAACGTGTACTGAGTGTGATGTATTTCCAGAGATAAGATATCCGCAGACGAACCGGACTGAATCCCGTTTGTCCCATCCTTCAGCGGAGAGAAGGTAATTCCAACAAACCCAGGAGAGAATTTATAAGCATTAAGGTGGTTGTTGCTGGTGTATAGCAGTTTGATGAGACTTGAGTAAACTCTCTGTTCTGCTTCTTCCTTTGTTGTTCTGGTCTACTTAATGTCAAAGCTGCATTAGTATAAATAGTAACATAGCAAATGCTTACGCGAAACACTCGTAAATATCAAATTTGTGCTTGATTATATGGATGTTTTTATTCTGCCGCTACAAAGGCAATGTGAATAAATTGCAAGACAGTTGACAAAGAACAATAATCCAACAAAGAATAGATGGAGAACGACACTTTTTACCACATTTTTTTACAGTACCTATTTGTAAGTTATATTTAAGCAAATATTTTCAAAATATACAAGGTATTACAAACAGCCAATACTATAACACACTTAAGTGGTGAAGAAAAATTACATCAAAACAAGGAAAAACCGCCTTACGCGGTCAAGAACTACTCAGACAAATTACCCATGAGCCCATGCGCTTTCACTTAGACCAAATAAGGCATCTTTTGCAGGAATCCAAATAATTTATTTCTAACAATGTTCACGAAGGGCCACCACAGTTAACATATATATATATATATATATATATATATATACGTAACGTATTTACTTTAATTTTTGTTCAATAATAATGAATCATTCCATACATGGCTGAAATACTTTTATTTCCATATTGTAGCAGACTTTAGTCGGGCTTCGGCCACCAATGGCCGAAGCGAAATTACCATACAAATCTCAAATGATCAGAGAGAGAGAGGACGAGCGTAAGAGAACAGCAGTAAGGTAATGAGAGGAGTATAAGAAGAGAATAAGAAGAGAGCGTTTTTCGCTGTGTTTTGCTATTTATATGAGGGAAAATTCAATTAAACGTCAGAGTCCACAAGGTCTAAATGGAGGGAATTCCAGGGAAGATAAGTATAGACCTAAATTCTGGTAGGGATCATCCCTACAGTTCTGTTCCGTGAGAAGAGAGCACTGTCAGCGAATTTTTTAGAACGCGTGATTGAATTAATTAAAAAGAATAGGAATTGTATCAGGAAATATGAATGAACATTATCGTTTAAAGTAGGGAATGGGCGAATTTAGTAAATTAAATTATTTAAGTGAGAAATTAATGTGAATAAAGTTAAATCATTACATACATATATATATATATATATATCTATATATATTTGTAAGTAAAATATTTCACATTTCAATAGTGTTTCAAAGCTTACCATAAATACACTTCACTAAATTATTGAATAAAATAAAGCAAGTATAAAAATAAATTAAATTTTAAAAATAGATTAAATATATTAAACAACATAAAATAAATTAAATATTTTTATAAATAATAAATGAAACTTTTTAAAAATTATAATTAATTTAATCATGCCAACTTAAACATTTTGTTCAATCGGAGAACAAAAATAATTTTTGAGGTATACAATAGCATAAAGATAACTTTTTATATTTAAAATACTCATACCTACATTACTATATAGCCAAGGAATATTACATTTAATCATTAAGGAAATATTACTGTACTTTCATGATGTTTTTTTCTTCATATTCTAGTAAAACAGTACAACTAAAAATGAAATTGGAAAATCACCTCTTGTCAGTATGTATTTCCCCTTTAAAATGCATCAAACTCTGTTCACTTTGTCGGAAACACGTATTTCAATAAGCATCACTCATTGTTCTGACTACAAGGCAGTATACATGTTCTCGCTTGAAAACATTCCTCTTTCTTCATCTTTTTCCTGACGTGATAGAACGCCTAAAAGAGGCCGTAGTTGTCTGCTCGGTCCTGATAAGAGCCCTTCCGAAATATTGAATACAAATTGTCATTCTTCTCTTGATTCTGACGGAGGAAATACATTTTTTCTTCTTGTCATCTTTGTATTTAAACATGTGTTTCTTGGTGGTAATATACACTCGATAAGTATTTGGTTTTACCTTCTCAGATAATTTACGTGAATAAAAATGAATGTAGCAGCAAATATAAATGTTAAAAATGAGGAAAAATAGTAAAATTTTGGTACACACTTCATACTATTTAACACATTTTACAGAAAATCCAAGACATTATGTCTTATATGCGCTTGTATCAAAGTAACACTATTATAAAATGAATTGAAATTTAAATTGATGAAATCATGAATTTAAAACGTTGACTTTAAATGTAATGACATAATTTATTTTTTGGATCATAATTAATTAAGAATTTATATGTATATGTATATGTATATATAAATGACATATGTATATAAATAATATATAAATAATATATGTATATATGTTATATATTATTTATATGCTGCTCTTTCTTTCATATATTATTTATATGTATATTCACTATATTATTTATATTGCTATATATTATTCTATTTTTTAAGTCCAATTGATAAGTTGATAGATAGTTAGTACCTGTATAAAAGTGCACGGCCTTGTGATGGAGATTGTATTTGTTATTGTACATTCAGTTAATATTATTTCTTAAGACAATGAACATAATTCAATTCAAATTTAGCTATTTTTACCCGGGATGTAAGAAATAAGCAAATTTAAAGTTTTTCTATATTTCAATTTTCTCTAATTTGTTACTGTATTTAACATATCATATTTTTATGATCATAATTTTTTACAATAATTTTTATACACTTTATAGATGGAAAGTTACTTTTTATTAATTTACTTAATTTTCTTACCTTTATTAATTACTTTATTAATTAATTACTTTCTATTAGTTTTTCCTGATGTTTTTGAAAATCATTCATTTGAAAGTCATACACCCTTAAATGGTCAGTACTTCAAAACATTTACTTTAAGCTTCTATAACTGAGAAACAACAGATTTTGATGCATAGGATTTTTGTACATTTAATAATAAGTTACGAATAAAAATTCCATCAGAAAAGAAAAAGCAATTTGAAAATTTATTAACTAAATTCAAAATAAATAACTATACTAGTATCACGAACAAGTTCCTTCAATCGTTTGGAGCAATATCAATTTTGTCCAGTTTCGACGAAATTTCAAGAAGTTGCTTAGGTGTTTTCTTTTTTACAGTCTACTATACTTAATATTTTTAGATGACAGAAGAATTCCAATGTAGGGAATAAATTCTAAATTAATGAAAAGACTACTTTTTAAAATGATTAAAAATTAGGTAACTGATTCTAACAAGTAATCAAATAAAAATTTATAACTTAAAATGATATTTTTACAATTTTAAATTAGTTTCTCAAATTAAAATCACCGAATATAAGCAGATTCCATATTGCTAGCAAACTTCTTATTATGAATATGGTATTTATTAAGTCACTAACATTTATGAGGATTTAAAACAAAATCTATTAATAAATAAAAGCAAACAAAATATTAATAAATTGAAATAAAAGCAAATATTATTGAATGGAATCCTTAAAGGAAGGATGTATTGTTTGTTTCATTGCATTTGTAGATTAAAATCAATCACATTCTTCTATTCCAATACTCGAAGATCCGTAAATAAACTACATCTTCATAATTAACAACTTTTAAGGGAAGAAAATGTATTTCAAAAGTATGACTTTAAAACCTTAAACAATAATGCGAGAATAGTATTTTCACAGAATTATTCCACCGAAAGGCTTTTAATTGTATTTTTCTTTTGGGTATATAACCAAATATATATATATCTGATTATTCATGAATTAATCAAGAAAATCTAGAGAAATATTTAGAAATTAATTTAAAATAAACGTGCTTGATAATATTGATTTGCAAAACAATAATTCTCAATCTTCAACAAAAAATGTATTAATTGAATACATTTAATAGGAAAAAATGTGTTCTTTGATAATTAAAATATATATAATTCATTTACATGTGCGAGGAAATAGTAAATTGAACTGGATTTGAAGATAATTTCAAAAGGAAATTAAATCTCCGTGACTTATATCTAGTAGCTTAATTAACTTATCTGTGAAGAATTTTTATATATTTTCTTTTCCGATGTTAAATTAAATTCTGTTCAAGTAATTATATAATAAAAAATGGAAACAAATACAATGGTTTCCAGTGCTTTGGAAACCAAAAACTATTTTTACATCGTGCATTTTATTAAGTTTACTTACTAGTTTTAAATTAATAAAAGTATAAGGATAAATAGTTATTAATAAATTTATTTGAATAGCATATAATTAATACATTTCTTAATTTATTATCTGAATAGTTTTGTTAATAATTTTGAATTATCTGATGTAAAACACAAAATTTGAAATATGAGTGTTGAATTTATGTACTGGTTTGTTAAACTGCATTAGTTTAATAACACTTTAAAATAATCAAAATCATCGGAAACAAATTAAAAAAGTGTTAAAATGTGTATAAAGGATTGTTTTTATTATAATCATAAATATTATAAAATAATTATAATAATAATATAGCTATTGTTTTCAACAATTTGTGCATTTTTCAATCAGTAGGTATAGGCAGTACTGCCATCTAGTGATCACATCCTGAGTCACCACTGCGGCAATCGCGAAGAGGCAGAATTGATTCGAACCCTGGACCAGTGGGTCCAAAGCAGAGTTTATCGCTTGCTGC
Source organism: Nephila pilipes (assembly GCA_019974015.1). Taxonomy (NCBI): domain Eukaryota; kingdom Metazoa; phylum Arthropoda; class Arachnida; order Araneae; family Nephilidae; genus Nephila; species Nephila pilipes. The sequence goes on along the minus strand of BMAW01018743.1, from coordinate 64,476 downwards.
CATGCTCTAACCAACTAGGCTAAAAGACATCTAATAAGGCTAGTTAGTAAGGCATTTTAACCTCTGGCGCTACTGTAGAAGGGAGTCGCTACAAATGTATGAATTTTAATTGTTGTAATTTTAAATTATTAATACCTTTTAATTTAAACGGGTATATGTAATCAATATATGTAAAAAAAAATCTAATATATTATATAATAAACAGAAAGCTGTTCGTTTTAAAATATACTTTTTTAACTTTCTTATTTACAATAATAGATAGAATGTTTAATCAGAATTTCCGAATTAAAAATTCACCTTCATTTTTATAACCAAGAAGGCTCGAACTCAATACAAAATGATTTCTTGGTTTACGGTAGTAATAATTTACATTTATGTTTAAATAATTTTGCATATTAAGTTAATAAGTGAGAATAATAAAATGTATGCATTCATACTACCTGCATCATTATTTCACAAAATATTTGCAAAGTTTGTATCAACGTCTTCATAAAATAGATTGAAGAGCAATATTTCTACATTTTTTACGAAAATAAGAGATGAAAATAAATAATGTAATTTCAAACAGAAAACTTCTTATAATTTTTATGCTAATTTTGATAATTACGCATTATTTCTAAAGTAATATATAAGTGAGTACTGAACAGTGTAGAACCAGATTCTTTTCAAATATTATATCTAGAATTATACATCTCTAAAAGTTTTTAATAATGAACACAGCAAAAAGAAAAAAAAAAATAGAAATACCATCTAAGCGAATATTAGAATATTTGTTAAATGATGGTAAAATTCAGTAACAATTTCATCCTAAAACTTCTTCAAGAATAATGGAGAGTTATTAAGTGAGTTTTTAAGCGATGATGTAAGTTATTAAACTGTAATATTTAATCATTAATAGATAAGAACGCATTATATTTTATTTGTCACTTTATTTTTACTGAACATATATCAAAGCAGGAATAATCTTTTGTCAGTAATATCTAGCCCCACTGCAATGTGATGTTACTCTTCGTAACGGTTAACATGTTTTGAAAATTTTCTGGCTGAAATTTCCTCGGTTTATTATTCAGTAACTGTTAGAGGACTAGAATCTGAAAGAAACATTTACTTTGTCCTGTCACTCAGTTTAAAAATGAGTCCAATCAAATAATTCAAGAAAGTAAATGATTAATAATAATTGTTGTTTTGTATATATTGTACTGTATTGAAGACTATTAATAAATAGGACTTGTTTTCAGGACATCACATTTATTTGCGCACATCTTATCGAACATAAATTCAAGACACAGTTTTACACAAGCACCACTTTTTCAAAGTTGGACTATATCTCTTGGAACCCAACTCAATACTAAAATTCATATCCGTTGCCAGTAAATTATCTAAAATCAAAACTATGATCTGGTGTTGCCAAAAAAATATATCTTAAATAAAGAATATTGAAAAAGGTATCACTTTAAGTTTAAATCGTCTGCTTTTAAAAGTAGAATAGTTAATGTCTTAAATAAAGTATCACATTAGATAAAATCGACTGCCTTTAAAAGTCGAACAGATAAATCTTATAAAAAGTTTCACATTAAATTAAGTCGTCTGCCTTTATAAGTTGGACAGATAATATCTTAAAAAAGTATCACAATCGTTTGTTTTTAAAAATTCAATATGTCACAATATGTATACATTAATTGAGAAAAGTCACATTTTTTGATCAACCATTTATAAGACAGAATTACCTTATTTTGCAGAGTGAAAAGCTTCGAGACAAGCTGGAAGAGAGTGACTGAAGTTCTGGAAGATACAGAGAGAGGACCCATAGAGCGAACAACCCAAAATGGTGATGTCACATATTTTCGAATGGGCTTAACTCCGAATAACATGGGGATAAAGGGGTAAGATAAATTCATTCTATGGCTCACAACCCCCCCGGTACATTATAAACTGTCTGACAAGTTGCATTACCCTGATGAAAGAGGTCATCGTGCTGAGGAAAAGTAATGTGCAATAAGGAGTGGACCTGATCCACAAGTTAAGATGCCTTCTGGCGTTGATTTATCGTGCATTCTACAAAGATAATCGCATCAGCGAATGCCAAGAATATTTTCCTATACCAGTGTATTGCTTCTTTCAGCTCATACTCTTCCAAAATTGCAGCAAATATTGGATTTTAGACTCTGTGTGCTATATGCGTAATGTCCCTTTGTTTGATAGAGCATAAAACGTAATTCATCGGAAAAAGCACCTGTTACAATCAGTGAATGTCTATTCGCGGTACTGGCGTACAAAACTCAAACATTTGTCTCTGATGAACAAACATCAGCATAGGTGTGTTATCAGCAGTCTGAAACGAAATCTTGTACGTTGCCAATTTGACTTAATTGTCGTTGTGAATGCAGTTTTGGTATCTCTTTGGTTCACCAGACAAGTCGTTTTGGAGGCGGTTGAACATCTATTCCTCCGAATGCTTCCTTCATTGTCATTCACCTCTGTTATCAAGGAAACATGATGCATTACCCTTACTAGTCGTTCATTTTAAATAATGTCATTTTTCCCTGAAGGGTACCCTTTTCCCTATGTAGCAAGCAAAAACCTTTCATATAAATAGTTATTTCGAAATTTCTGGAACCCTTGGCCCGGAATCAAATGACCATGCACCTTCGGACATTGGATGAACCTCTCACTTTCTTTACTACTCTTACATTTGCAATGTTTCCTTATTCTATCAGATACCTCACTAATATTAGTGTTTCTTTTTTATGGTAAGGCATTTTCCGCAAACTTCGAAACTAATTGGTGGTTATGTAAGTAGGACTATATATATTATTTACTTTCTGATTTTCTAAATCAATAGCTAATAAATAACTAATGATATAAAAGTTCAATTGCCTATATCTGTTTGGCCCAAAAGCCAAATTCAATGATTTTACGCTTACATAGTTGCTTATGTGATGTAGACTCGGATGAAAAAAGAAGAAAAAAACTAGAACTTTCCCACATAGAAAAGGATTGAAAACAGGAAAATAAGTAAATAGAGTATTCTAGAGGTGCATCAATCCGTGTTTAAGAACAATAGTGAGCTTCGCAGAAAAAATTTAGAACTTTCCCACATAGAGAAGGATTGAAAACAGGAAAAGAAGTACTTAGAGTATTCTAGAGGTGCATCACTCCGTATTTAAGAACAATAGTGAGTTGCAGAAACAAAATTAGAACTTTCCCACTTAGAGAAGGATTGAAAACTGGAAAATAAGTACTTAGAGTATTCTAGAGGTGCATCATTCCGTGTTTAATAAGAATAGTGAGCTCCACAGCAAAAAATCAGCTAGTACACTGGGATCCTTAATATAATGATTACTTTAATCACAGATAAGCGATGATGGGCCTACGACCGAGTATGATATTTTAAAACTTAATTTCATAAAGCTTTTTTAAATATTTCCTTTCTTGTTTTCAGTTTAACAAATCATAATAGACTAGTTTCATATATTTATGTTCGCATTTTGAAAGCTCGATGGCTAAAAAAATATATTTTCTTAAAAGATTTTCCTGAAATATTTTGTGAGATGACATTTTAATAAATTCTATTTTTTTTAACTTTTATAAACGTAAGTATTCTAAGTTTGTGACAGTATTAATACACGTTATTTTGCATCATTGAGGTGAAGTGTATCTTTCAAACATATGATCATATTTTGTTGCATGACAAGAAGCAGTGATTTTCAATTGTTTCTCGTGGAATCCAGGGTTCGGCGAGTCAACATAATTTTCAAAACGGAAATTACGAATTATTCCCGCTAGTTGATTAAAGTGAGCATTGACTAAAAATATAAATATTCAGTTAGTTATGTTTGAGAATTAATCAGAAATTTCGTGTGTGGCCTGCCAACATTCAAAATGCAACGTAAAGAAAACACGAGATCCACATGCAAAAGTAGCTCCGAAATTTCAACTATTCAGTCGTTTTGTATGCAATACAGATTCACGTTTGCAGGGGAGTTTGTTGGTTGATTGATGTTTTTTATCGTCGCACTAGAAGCAACACGAAGGTGCTATTGGTGACGGACCTCAAAATTTTGGAGCTCGGTCAAATGAAAAGAATGATACTTGAAATAACACACACTCTCTCTCTCTCATAACATCTACACCACGGCAACAAGGGAATTTTGAGCTTTTACATATTCATCGTGCATTAGTTCCAGCCATACGACGGGTCTTTGTGTCGTTATGGCTCGAACTCATGACACGACGAAAATCGCCGGCATTGAATCCGCGACTATAACCACAAGACTACAGCGGCCAAGCGGAATTTGTATGAATTTGAATTCGATTATATAAAGGCAAGTAATTATTACAAGCATCGATAAAAAAAACATTTTTAGTATTTGCGATAGTAAAATCAAAATATAGAAACTAATTATAAGCGAAATGTGAAACTTGACTGCGGATAACATAAATAGAGCTAGACTTCAACTGTTTGCTTAAAAAAACCTGCAAGCACATCTCAGTCATTAAATACAATTTAAGTATAGGTCATATCTGGGGGGGGGGCAAATAAATGCTATTAATGAGTCAATTACAATTATTTATATTTATTTAAAAATATACAAAGAGAAAACTTTTTAATTTTTTTACATTGAGAACCTATAACATATGAATCTACTTTAAATATTATTTTACGATATATTTTTATAAAGGAGGATGAATGACTCCAGAAAACCTTAGAATTTTAAGGGTTCCATGAGTCGATAAATTTAGAAGCCCTCTGGCATTAAGTATATCTTGTATAGTTTTAAAACCTTCTTAAGTGTAATGTTTCTTCTACCTGCTTCTTGTAGTTCCAAATATATCCTGTCAAGTTAAGAAGTAGCTATTAAAATACTATAAAATACGCTATTCTAATATTAAAATTCTCTTTTCGCAATTATGAAGTTAACTGCTTTTCTACTTTAAATGCATTTAGTCATTTTAATATGCTTTTTGATAACACACACATTATAATGTAGTCTTTTAAACCGAAACAATTTTTACTAATTTCACTCACTTAACACATACCGCCCATTCCAATTAGAACCCAGAATTCATTTAAAAACACTACTCAATCAACACTATTCTACTGATTTCGAATTCACTTAATCTAGTAAAATGAACCTCCTAAGTCGACAAAGGCTGTACAACTTCGAAGAAAGGGCCCAGTATCACAGTAGGTGGCGCCATAGCAATCAGAGAAAAGGGAAACCTTAATTGCAGAGAGAACCTTCGTTAGAGGATGTTTCTAGATTAGTTAAGGCATTTTCAACAGATTTCCACTCCTTCGCTTTTCCTTTAAACAATTCTACCGCACAAACACACATTCCGTTACCGAATCCAGGGATACTGTTCAGGATAACAGTGGATTAAGTACTGCTGGTATGTAGCAGGATTACAATAAGTTGCATTCCACTCAAAGCATGCATATAATATAAGGATTATATGTTACCAAAATTAAGTTGATTGCGAGGATTCGAGGAAGATTGCTTGGGACAAGATTACTTCTCGGTTATAATGTAACGTTGGTGTTGTAATTGCATGTATATTCTTCGAATTGCATTTGACTGGAATGAGGTTAGATATAAGGATAAGGAGATTAAATCAAAATATTTAATATATCCGAGCATGACTTTTGTTGTATTTGATTTCATTCAAGTTTAGAAGCTCGTATAAAAATGTTTATGTTAGGTTTTGCTTTAAATGGTGAACAGAAAACAACGTATTTTGACTTTTTTCCAATATAAATTGTACAAAAAATAATACATTTTGATATGCTTTGTTGAATTTATTTTATTCAATCAAGAGCACTATATTTATTGCTGATTTAATTTCCAGAACCATATTTATTCTATTGATTATTTCAAAATCTTCATATGTTGTAGTACATTATAAATATTGTTAAACTATATGAGTGGCATTAAATTAAAATTGAGCTTATCATAATAGGAAAAAACTCCTTGCATTAAGTCAAGATATTCTACACTTGCCTAAAATATGTAATTAAATACATATCATTTATAGAATTAATATATTGATATCCAGATGATCAATTAATATATTGATCATCGCTTTACAAAATCAGTTGCGATGTAAGAAAATAACAATTTAAATCAGTATGAGTAACTTATTTCAATATTTCCAATTATACTCATTTCTGAAAGGTTTTTATTTATTTGCTTCTTTATTTATGTATATTGTGTTATTCGTACATGGCATTATACATTTAAGGTGCGAAATATATTAAAGTAAATTTATATTACTTCGAATTTAACATAAAGTATTAATTTCCATTGCTAACTTTTAGTTTAAAATTTAATTTTATTATTGTGTATCATAATGTTGATAATAATAGCATAGTTTTATAAATGAAAATCTAATATTCAGTTGTAAATATCATCTTTTAGCTTTGAAATTTAAAGGGTAATTCTACTGAATTATTCAAACCCAAGGACTATAATAGACACATGGAATTGTACTAAATACATGAGTGTAAAATAATTGGAGGTTTCAGTTTCATAAATATCAAAGCTAATGAATTCAGTCACATTGCCTTAAATTAACAAGAAAATCAGTTTATGAGAACACTTCATCGTACTCTTATATCATGATAGGCATTTAAAACTCTTAGTTTGAGTGATATTACATGAAGACCGCACGTGGAGGAAGCTTAAAATGCCAGGTATGTTCAAGAAATTTCCGTTTCCTGAGCATAAAAAGCTCTCACTCTATAATTAAACAATCTTACATTAATATCTTCCAAAGTTGTCTCCTTGGTTGCTATACATTTCTCCCAACGATTAGTTATTTTCTGACGTCTCTTTGTTAAATTGTGATCTTATTGACGCATCAGATTCACTTAAATTATTTTAGATGTCATCCGATATAAATAATAGAGAAATTTCTACCTTTTATGGAATACTTCAGGGAGCATTGTGGTAGTTTGTAGTGCATTTAAATCTGCATCCACCATCCCATACTGTGGTATATTTAAATCATTAAATCTGCTATTCATGACAAACAATATACTGAATCATGTGAAGCCCATCATTTCTCGTTGGAACTCATTATCATGCTGAATACAAAACTTTATTCTAATACATCTACGAATAGGAGGCTGGAGCAGATAGACATCTCTCATGAGGTGGTATTCCCATATGTGTAACTATTGCAAATTGTCCTCTGACTGGGAGACGCATTTTGAATGAATGGTCTGATTTTAACTGTGTTCGCTTCAAACATTTTAATTCGCTCAACTTTTCTTTAGTTGACTTGGTTGAGCAAATTACCCAAACAAATATTTTTAATTTCTTGCATGACATTGATTTTTTTCTTCAATATATATAAAACTTTATTAAAAATTGCATTTTACCCTGCACATGATCTAGTGTTAGAATTTTAATTTTTTATATTTGACTTGATGTAAATATTTCTCCATGGATTTAACAATATATGTCCCAAAAAGACAAGGCCACTAACCTTACACAACCATCAAATCAAAGTTAAAAGTACATCAACTATTTTGGTCATTTCCCGCAGCTGAGAAAGATTGATAGGTATGGAAAACTTATGCATATAAAGATAATAGCTGAAGAACTAAGGAATTGAAATTTAAAGTTCGATATTTTGATAAATACAAATATTGATACTATGTGTAGCTATCAAAGGTTTCGTGAAAATTATAATTAATATATTTATTAGTGTATCGTCAGCGATATCTTACGTACGAGATATATATATAAATACTTATAATTTCATCTCATCCCTGATTTAAATTAAATTGCTCTAAAAATATTGATACTTGCCTTAATTATTTATGATCATGAAATACTTCACGCCGTCGCATCAATTCTATACCTACTCTGTTCCGTAGCGGTATGAATTTACTCTATTTTCAATCAACATCGGTAAAAATAATGAGAGTTGTAACACCGTAATTTAGCACTACCTTTCTTGCACCATTAAGCGGTAACCCGATGGTGCCACTTGTTATTTAGGTTAAAAGTACAAACCCGAGAAGAAGCGCAAGCACGATGGAAGGGGAGAAACTTTGTTAGCGGAATGATGGAGTGATGTTCGTGAATATGTGTTTTATATATATGTTTTGTATCCTGACTTGTGTTGTGGAACGTGTCAAGTATGAAATAATATTAGTTCCTGAAACCATCCCGGCTGTTCAATATTTTGTCCTAAAATAATAACAACATTCGAGGGATACAATTGGCACCCGAAACGTGTGGTGTATTTTTTTTTCCTTTGATCGGCTCAATACGAGTGTACAAGTTTCAGTGTCTGTCGCCCCGACACTTATTTTGAAAGTGCTATGTGAAGTGCTCGTTTTGTTATTTTTGAAGGATTATCATCCGATATTTCAAGTGAAAGATTGGGTGATTTATATTTGAAGAAATATCATCCGATATTTAAAGTGAAATAGAAGAAATATCACCCAAGATATTTTAAAGTAAGAATTCATCGTCTTTAGTGTGAAGTTTGTGATTTGTTTTGGAAGAAATAACATCCGATATTTCTATGTGTTTTCTCAAAATCTATATATGTCTATTATTACACACCTCGCCGAAACGGCCTTCGAAGGTATAGCGGGAGGATGTAACACCGTAATTTAGCGCTACTTTTTTGTACCATTAAACGGTAGCCAGATGGCGTCACTTGTTATTTTGGTTAAAAGCGCAAGCACGAGAAGAAGCGCAAGCTCGATGGAAGGCAAGAGACTTCGTTAGCAGAATGACGGAGTGAGTTCATGAATCTGTGTTTCATATATGTTTTGTATCTTGTCTTGTGTTGTGGAATGTGTCAAGTATTAAATAATATTTGTTCTTGAATCCATCCCGGCTTTTCATTATTTTGTCCTGAAATAATTACAACATAGAAGGGATACAGTATTAATTTGTTTTCTTCATTTATTAACTTTACGGCATTTGATTATAATTTGCTATTGATACCAGATAGCTTCTTACCAAATACATAACAGTTTGACTATGACAATAACGAATAATTTTGTTAATTCCTCATAAATATCAAATACACTCATATTATTATTTTTTATAGAAGCAAAAACTATCATATTGTTATCTATGTCTTTCTCATTTCTTATATAAAATATTTGGTGTGATGTTAATTTTCGTGTGGTTATAGAAATCTATTTATACTCAGGTAATTAGTAATTTAAAGAAAATGGTTGACATGACGAGTAATTATACATATGTTTTCTTAAATTATTTATGTATATCATTCCTCATGTTATTTTAGCTTAATAAAAATTAAGTGTGTTCTCAATATGATAAACCAATGTACCTTATTCATATTTTTGGTGTGGTAATTTAACAGTTAAGAAATTAAATGATGAAACATTTTAGCTTTCGAAGGATAAAATATTTTAACTCCATAAAAAATAAATCTTCGTATTAGTCAATTATTTTATATATAATTTTAATGAATTGGATTTCAAACTGAAATTGATTACAAATCAATATTGAATTTTTTTCTCATTTTATATAGTTTTAAATAAATCTATCAGCTATAAATTTTATGTAGGAGATGTGTTTATTAAATAACGAGACTAACGTTGCTACCGAAGAAGTATGAATGCGTGAAAACTCCAGTGACCGATAGCCGTTTAGCATGAAGCTTTCTCTTTCGAATGCAGTCCCTGTCGCTTCTGTAAACAATTCCATATAGCCGTAGCTTTCTTTCCCATTAGAGTGTTTTCTTTGTTCTACTTGAAAAATGGTAATGTGACAACTGAATAGCGAATTGTTGTGAAGATTCATCTAAACAGTTTGTATTGACACCTTGAATGCCTTTGAAAATAATCCAAACTTATTAGAAAGGATAATAACGAGTGATGAATCGTGGCGTTTTACTTATGATACTGTAATGAAGCACCAATCCATGCACTGGAAGATACCATCTATTCAATCAAAGCTCGAATGAGAAAACGGAAATTCATAGCAATGGTGATTGTTTTTTTTTTCCGTTATTCACGGGATTGTGTATCTTCACTGGGTTTCTGATTATTAGTCTATTAAACAACATTACCATCCTCATCTTCTTGCTTAACTCTGTTCCGAACTGTGGATGGACGTGCAGCGGCTCTCATCAACAACAATGTCAGAAGTTAAAAGGCCTTACTCAACCAGCCCAATCAGATATCTTTTCGGTCTGATTGGTAGGACCGTCAACTTCGGACCCACTCGTCCAGGGTTCGAAACAACGCTACGGCACTCAAGGTCAACAACTTTCTCCCCCTCTTTGAGGTCGGAAAACCACCGGCAGTCGAAATTATGCGGCGAACACACTTCACAAGTTCGTTTATGATCCCCATTACATCCGGATAAGATCCTCATTAAAGACATCTGGACTCGTGAGAAAGAGAAAACAATATTGTTGTTTCTCATGAACTTTGACCTTGTAGAGTCAGATTCTCCTGGGAACCGAAAACACCCACACATCAGGTGTCCAGTTTAGCAGATGGCAATTCTTGCCCCGGTTGGAGTGCTATTGACCAATAACTGTTTTATCACTTTCAGTTATCCAACCAAAACAAAGGAATATGTCCCATGGATTTAGAAAAGGCGTGGTTAATTCCTTTAGACCAACAATTTCCAAAGAGAAGAGTCATTCAGAGCTCTACTAAACGTCCACAAGAACGTCACTTCCAAGGACATTCAAATACTTTTTTAGCGTGCGACATGCACCCCATAATGTGTAGAAAGTGGAAGTGCGACATGTACTTTATTTTGTAAATATTAACTTTAGCATTTTAAATTAAGCGAAAGTAAAATAGTGTAAATATTTATCTAAGTATCACATATTTTTTATTCAACGCAACCAAATATCTAGAACGCCACAGACGTATCATTCCGCATTGTTTGTCAAGAGATTTCTAGACCAAGAACAGTATCCCAGTGTTAGACCATCCACCTTATCCTCCGGATCTTGCGTCATGCGACATGATAATAAGTAGATATGTAGAAAATCAAAATAAAATGTTTCATACAGCGTCAGTTCCGTTATTTAATATCCATACCTAGTATAAGAATTTGTGAAGTAGCTTTTTATTAATTTTCGTTTCCTTTTGGTAACTGACTTTTGATAAGTTATTTAACGCTTTCGAATGCTTAATAGATTATTCCAGATTTGACCAAAAATTTTGGAATTAATTTATTCATCAAACATACCATCAAATTTAGGTGAAGAAAGCTTTTCATAGAGACAGTGATTCACAAGTACGTTGCTGGGCCGCATGTGGCCAAATATAAGCTTACAGAGGTCCAAAAATCTGGGAGAGAAGTCCTGAAACACATTCTCCTTACAGTCCCGATATCTCCCCCTGAGATTTTCAGTTTAGGAAATGGATTCGTCTGCAACTTCGGAATTTTCCTACACTAAACCCATTCATTACTTTTCAAAATTTTGAATTATTGCTTCTATGTCCATAGAAAGTATGTCTAAGTGCACTTATACACATGAATTTCAAGTAAACTATTATGTAAATGAAATATTATGTGATTATAACATTCGTTGAACATGAAGTTTAATTTTCATTTTTGGACATAAATTATTTCTCCTTATTTTTTTCTGTACCTTATTTGCACATAAATCCTTTCGTTTGTTTGCTTGTGTTTCAATAAATAAATATGATCTTATAAATATCAAATCAATGTCCACGAATTTTGTCATTCTCAATTTAAACTTCTAATTTTGATGATTAAAAATTTGTTATTTTTGTACTGAATAAAGAGTATTTATTTATTGCCTCACCTGACATGATACAAATTTCTTTATTTTGTTTACTTCTCCAAAAATATCATTATACATCTATTCATTGAGTTATTTTTAAATATTTTCATCTTTTCTACATTTGAACTTTTTTTTGTCAGACCTTTAATAAATATTAATAAAATCTGGAAAATGAGTCCTCCCGGTTGTCTGACTTGATCGACATCCCAACCATTGTTGGGTGTGCTTATTCTGCTTTGGGTGAGCGAATAACTTTTGTGTTTTCTTAATATATTTAATTCATTTATTTGTTGAATTTTTATATAATTAAATATTTTAACTTTAGAGAAATTTAAATATTACTTATCTAAATTGAATTTATAGAAGAAAATTAAAATAAGAAAACGTTCAGAAATATTTATTCTTCGAATTCTCACTTGAATCGATCAAATCCTGTCTGTTACTTCCTAATGAATTCTATAATCGACTACCAGTGACGACTACTGGACGCATAAATCTTGACTTAGTTCATGTTTAATCTTATCTCCTATTGGTTGGAATACGCAATAAGTAAATGGAGAAAGCGAGGACTCTGTTTATCCTAGGTGTTTAAATGTTTGTCCTGATTGGAAGCTGGCCACTGATGATTTTACAGGTCACAACATTTCGGCCAATGAGTTATCAGAACCGGCAGAAACAGTCTGTCATTAAGTCGCTGCAGTGCGTCTCAATGCGATAGCAATATCGCACAAATCACATTGTGCATTCGGGCAGTATACTGATGTGTTTAGAGAATACAGTTATCCGCATCTAGATCATTTTCGAAATTCAGAATAAGTTTCCTTAACTGTCTCTGAACATCTGATCCTGGAATTGGATAAATTGTAATAGATTTTAGAGTAGTTGAGAGTGTCGTTCGTAACTGATGGACCTTCAAATTAGTTCTATCTTACTGGATTAAATTATTGGAGTAGATTGGTCTAAACTAATTTGGTTTTTTTTAAAAAAAAGATTTTAAGACTGTGATATTTTACTTATTTTGCAGTGTATACAATTACGTGTATTCTGGGATCAGAATGATTTGGATTTAAATGTAAACGTACTTAAAAAGAATTTGCAGAAAATACGAGATGGAAACATTCGTTTGATTACCCGAATTTTGATTAATATAAAGAAATAATTTAATATTTTTAGGTTCTGAAAAACATTTTAAGAATTAATTTGAAAGGTATAAAGATTTTTCAATTTAATGGATCAAAAATGATATGTCAATTATTATTTGGATTAATTTTTAAAAAAAATGCTCTTCTATAATTACATGAGTCCATATCATGTATTAACCCTTTTTTCCTCTAATGTAACAATGAGTATTGTGTATTTTCATGCTAACGAATTTTAATTTTGAATACATTTAAAATGTGAAATTAGTTATTTACAAAAGTAAAGTGAATTAAAAGACGTTATAAAACAAATAATTAATTTAAAGAGATTCTAAAATTGAAAGTTCTATTGAAGTTTTAAAGGAAAAGATTTAGCCACCCAAAGGGAGCTTTTTTTATAATTATTACTATATTACACAATTAAATACAGGAATTAAACTAAAAGATAAAATATCGAGGAATGGGCAATAAAATATTTGTCCGATATTAAAATTGAAGGTACTGATAAATTATTAAATTGAACATATTTGAGATAAATTTAATTGATATTGAAGCAAACGAATAAATGTTAAAAAATGATCCGGTAGGCCAAAATTAATCCATCTAAAACAATAGCCATTTAGGTGGCTAATAAATTTAATAACCAATTTTTACAAAAAAAACTCAGTTATTATTACAAATATATATATTAGTCACTTGATATTCTAAATACAGATAAGCCATATGTGAGAAAGAACGGCTGTAGATTATTATATATTAATGTTTTTCAAATTATGTTTACTAAGTTTAAATAAGAATAAGGCATTCTGCATAATTTACTGTTTGGAAATCTGCTATGATTATATATTCTTTCAAAATGATTAAATGTATATGTAAGAAATTTGAACAATACTTGATTTTCTCTTAAATTTCATTTTAAATATAAAACAGAAAATATTGTTTTAAAATGCATATAACTCAGAAAGGTTACAAATAAATGGATATTGAATCTAAAGTTACGTAGCAATGACGATTAAGAAATGAAACATGTGAAATTGTATTTTAAATAAATTGAAATATGTTATTTTGATTCTTATGTATTTTCCTTACCTTTCTCTGTCAAATTAATAAACATCGTAGCAAAAGAAAATTTTACTTTTGCCATTAAAAAAGGTGATTTGAAAAAAAATGCGAGGGTCGTTCAGTAAATCTATAAGAAATCGAAAAGAGTTGCACTCATAACATCGAAAATTAATTGTTTTTAGTAAGTATCATGAATCACTAAACAGCTGTAAAAGTCTCAGTTAATCGTATTCATGATCATGACGCCTTTCGTGATTCACATCACAAATTCCTTCTCCATAACTTTTCCGGCCAATGAGACCATTTTCGCCTTCTTTGAAGCATATTCACTAGAAGCAACCCATTATTGTGATACTGCTTAATTTATAGTTTAGGAATATAATGATGAATCCATTTAGCATTGACAGAGATAATTCATCTCACAATGACGTCGACATTTCAAAGTGGAAGCAATCAAATTTTGATTTGGCAGCAAATGACAACAAAATAAAAACTAACATATGTATGAATGTTAAATTTTTCTGCTCCGTTCAACAGAAGGCAGTGCCCATTGGTAACAACAAATTCACTAAGTGATACCTCCTGCCTACAAATATACTCTTGGACAAAAAAATTAGCGCACCAAGAAATAATTGCGGGATCGTACCTAAACTTAGCATTAAGGTACATGTCGAGAAGATACGCAAATCATTAGAAACACAGCGTGATTGCGTATTACGTACAGCCGGTAGAGGGCGTTTAACATCGTTCTCCATGGAGTATAAACAGGTGACCAAAGCTTGTTCGAGTGTGCTGAATAGTTTACAAAGGAAGAGCTGAGGTAGACATGTCATTACGCCGTTTTCGAAGACAATATGAGCAGCTGTCGCAGTTTGAGACGGAATGATGGAAGCTGGTTGGTCAGCTAAGCGAGTAGCTCGTCAATTAGGCCTCTCTGATTCTGTTGTGAGGAGGTGTCGGGACCAGTGAATCCGAGAAATGTCATTTACACGAAGACCAGGCTCAGGACGCCCTCGACAGACCAGTCGACTTGAAGACCGCCACATTGTAAGAAATGCGCGCGTACATTTCATCGGCCGCCATCCAGGCAGAGGTAGCACCTTCACTAGGGTCCCCTGTGTCTTCCCGAACCTTACGGAGGCGCCTGGCTGAAGGACATTGGGATCGCGGCGCCCATTATGTGTGCTGCACTTGACGCTCACCCATCGAAGCCTCCGTTTGGAGTGGTGCCTCGCACGAGGAAACTGGACTGCAGCGGAATGAAACCAGGTTGTCTTTAGCGACGAATCCAGATTCAATCTCAGCAGTGATGACAATCGTGTTCGTGTGTGGAGTTCCGGTGGTGAACGCTTCAATCCTGCCTTTGCTTTACAACGACACACCACTCCTACAACTGGTGTGATGCTATGGGGTGCCATTGTCAGCAATACACGGTCACCCCTAGTATTGATCCGTGGCACCATGGCAGCCCAGTGGTATGTCCATGATATCCTGCGACCACATGTGTTAACACTCATGCAACGGTTCCCAAGAGCCATTTTTCAACAAAACAATGCTCGTTCTCACACGGCAAGGGTGTCACAAGACTGTCTCCGCTCTTTTACTACCCTTCCTTGGCCTGCCCAATCCTAGATTTGTCTCCAATCGAGCACATCTAAGATCATTTGGGGCGGAGAGTTGGGCATCTCACGAGTTTGAACGAACTAGAGGCAAGATTACAGCAAATATGGAACGAAATGTCTCAAGACATCATACAAAACGTGTATGCCTCAATGCCCGATCGTATCGCATCGTGCAATCACGCTATAGGGGGTTCAACTGGGTATTAAATCCTCTTTTCTTTTGCCTTTTTCTCTGAAATAAATGATCATTTTTCTTTGATTTTCTAATCATTTATTTATATCAAAGTAGTCATTCATATGTAAAATTTCGTTTCAATTTGACGACTCCTTCTTGGTGCGCTAATTTTTTTTGTCCATGAGTGTACATATATTTTTCAAATTACTCTCGTTTTTCAGAAAAGTAAAGGTTTAATAATGCCATCTGTATTCAACTACAAGTACTTTTTGAATTACATTCAAACATGTAAATATAATCTATATCTTCTTATTTTCATTGTGAAAAATGGTTAAATGCATTGCTGTTAGTTATTTTACTATTAATTATGCAAATTATGGGATACTTTTTTAATTTTTTCAGAATTTTATAGCTTTATATTCCAAAATTTTCATATCCTTGCTTTGGAATTTAAATTGTTTTCAAAATGACATCTCTGTCAATTTAAATCAATATTTTTTTTCGGTTATAAAGACCTTGTTTTATTGGGATTATTCCTAACTTGTTTTAGGAGAGGGGGAAGAAAAAAAATGTAAAATTTAGTAATAGGTAAGGAAATGTTCTTAGTAATAGCTAAGGAAATTTTCAATATGATGGCTCTATCCTTAGGTAATTATTGATATTCAGATATTCTTATATTTCTATTACTTCATTTTAAAATCTCAATTATTTCATTTTCAAGACTCGAGATTACTGTATATGCCATTTATGAATGTTAAGATTTGATATATTTATGCGTAAATTTTTATCACATTCTACTCCAGTAAAGTTAATTTTGTTGATATTTCCTAAATAAATTACTTAATGATGAAAATTTCAGGGAAGAAATATAACTTATGGACGAATTTCTTTATTTAGAATAATTTTATTACTTTTGTATGATTAAAGCAGGAATATTCAAAACTATTGTCTACTAATCACATGACACTCTCCGTTAGGTTTCTTTATCCAATCGAATGAAATCATACCTGATCGATTATGGTCATTTTACTCTACGCGATACTGAAAATACAACAACAAAAATGAGTGCCCAAAAAACTATGCAAATTTCAGTGTAGACACAAGAATAATGTGAAATGCGCATCCTTTTAGTACAAGTTGATGATGTTATAAGGGAGTAATCTGCAAATTATTCAATTTTTTCGCCGTTATTTTAGCTAGGGAAATCATCATAGAAAATTTGTTCTTGTCTTAAGGATGCATGTAGTAGCAGATAACGCCAGACCCTCGTCAGTTGAGGGAGTTCCAGCAAGCAGATGATTTTAAAAGGGGCATCGTGATTGAACTGAGAAAGGCAAGTTGGTTCATATGACAAATCTCGGTTGATACACATGGACACTTCTGCAATGCACCGATTGTGGCGAAAATGGTTGGAACAAAGAAATGTGTCAAGTTTGTGGAGTGTTGGTGCAGCCAGAGTGACGCCAGTACTTGTGGGTCGAAGCACCGGCAGACAAGTGGTGGCAGACGTGAAAGTTATTTCTACCTCCGATATGTAGAATGTTCAAGACACCTTGGATGTTCCTTTATAGACTAGAACCATTTCCCGTCAAATGGTTGCTAGTGGCCGGCACTCATAGTGTTAATTAAGAAGAATTCCTTTGACCCTACAGCATAGACGTCAAAGTCTGCAATAGGGCCAGGCATGAGAGATGTGGACAATGGAATGGGGTGTGTTTTCCGATGATACACGCTTCTGTTTCTCCAATGATAGTTGCCGTGTACGAGTGTAGCATCAATATGGAATCAGGTCCAATTCAACATCAATTATGGAATGCCCCACGTCGCTATAACGAAGCATCAATTATGACAGCCCAACATTATGTGGATCATATGGTCCGGTCTGTGACAATCTCATACCTTCAGGTTTGCCCAATGCCTTCAAAATCAAGATAACGCCCAGCCGCACACTGCTCACATCAGCCAACGAGCTTAACAAGGTGTTCAAATGCTATCTTTCCCACCGTTCTCTCCTGGTGTCTCACCGATTGGACACATTTGGGATGTAACTGGATGCCATTTGCAGACTGTGCCACTGAAACGTTCAGAAGACGAACTGTGCCAAGTGGCTGGTAGGGAATGAAGAGCTATTTCTCAGAATGCCATTCATACTCTCATTGACTCTGTACCTAGACGTGTTGCTTCGCGTTTCGCCGTACACGGTGGTCCTTCAACTTCTGAGCCGACTCTGTTCTTATTATGCATATCATTTCGATATATAAGTCACTTATTGTTCAATGCTGTTTCTCTCTGTTTGCCGATGTTCATCCCTTTCTTGCCACTCCTTCTTGGTGTTGCAATGTCGTATAGTGTATTTTATTTATGTCTGGAAATTAATTGAAACGTTTTCTACGATTTTCTAAACATGTATGTGTGCAAAGTTTTGATGTTTAATATCAATTTAGGAAGTATTATCGTGGTAGATTAATGCTCATGGTAGTACACTCTCGTCAGACGTGTCGCTTGTTGGAAACATGTTACCACTAAAGATCCTGCATGTAGTGGAGTTGATCCACTTTAATTATGGTCGAAAACCCAAAACCTCTGTTTAATAGGTGTGAGAATTTGGAAAAGGATTTGCCAGATCAGGTGTCATACTGGTAACTTGTCTGAGATTCAAAATTACGATGTCATCACCTCATGTTGCTTCTCTTTGTAGCACTAATAAATACCCCTGATCACAAAATTAATTTTGGAAGCTAGTATTTTAGTTTTGTAAATTTTTGTTTGAAATATTTGCTTGGAAATTAGTGTTTCACTTTATTTTATAGAGTTAAATGATTTAACAGAACATGAACTCATTTGAATTGTGAAATAAAGTGATATTTTTTTCTTTTTCTTTTTTATAATTGCACCATCAAAATACTTATTGGAAAATATATCATTAAAATAGACAAACCCCTTTGAGCGAATAGGCATTTACAAAGAACTGTTTGTTTTGTTTGTCACGAGTAATATATAAAGTAAATGAATCCTTTGAGTAATGAAATGAAACATTAAACAAATTTAAAATAGTTGGAACATTAATCAAGGAAATAAATCTTTACTTTAGTTTCATTTATTTCAGTTACAGGTCTAAAGTCTGAAGAGTATATATAAAATAAGTATTATAATTTTGGTTACATTCATTGACTAAGCCATGATTAATCCCTGACATTCTTGGATTTAAACTGCTTAAGATTTCATGGATCAAGGTATCAGTTTTGGAAAATAGAAACACAATACATATAAATGATAAATTTTTTTTTCATTATTTGTAATTATATTAGTAGTCGACTCAGGAATAAAGAAACTTTAGCAAAAGAGACAAGGAAATTTATTGGGTAACGAATGCTAGATGCTTAGGAACACAGTATACTAGTGAGCGTCTGCTCGTCTAAATCCATTTAGCAACAACCAGCAACTTAAATGTTGCGAATGTAGAAGATCAACGAGGAACTTAAAATCATTTCCTCTCAAAACATTCAAAAACAGAAACAAAGAAACTAACTTTGAACTACATACAAATACATGCAGAAGTTTGATATGACAGTATAAGTATTTATATAAATACATCTCAACACAAATGAAACGAACTGAATATAAACATGTAGATAAACTCAAATAAAAAAACTAATTAACAATCATAATATAAATTGATCTAAACAATTAGTGTGGGTAAGGTTATTTAAATGTACCAGTTTGAAAGTGTTGGTAATCAAAATCATTCGGGCTTCTATCATACCAATATATGTCATATGAATGTAAAGTAAACGAAGTAGAAAGAGGGAGAATCCGTTATGAGTAATAAAAAAATTGTTAATTTGTACGTGAAAAATCATTAAATTAAAAATGGAGACTAAACTAAGATTATTATTTGTAAAATATATTTGTGTTTTGATAAATGAAAAATAAGATTTCTTAACTAAAAATCACCCATGAATTATGTTACTTTCCATAACCGTCTTTGAGTGTAGATCAAACTAAGTTTATTTTAATCCCCTCTTCCTAAAAAAAGATTTTTCTTAAATATTACTGCAAACTAATTTCCACATATTACTGTTGCATTGCGACTTAAAAGACTTTTTATGAAATAATATCATGAAACTAGCTCCTGTTAATAAATTCACTAACTGTTAACTGAATTTTTTTTTCTCTTTCTTTCAAAACAACTAAACAATTAAATCTTTCTTCTGAAATGGTTTTTATATATTTTTAAAGAAAAAAAAAGGATGATAGTTTCTTCTTTAGAACTAAATAAACAGTTTTTTTCACTAAATACTTTGAATACGTAAAAATACAAGGTGTAAAAAACACCGTTGTAATTTTTACAGTTTATTAATAATATTTACTCTATAAAGAGGCAGAAATCAAAATACATAATCGAAACAGTCTATATAAGTACTTTTTTGTATATATTTATTTAAGGGAACATTGGGTTTGACATTTCACGTATTTATATACTATTTTTCCTTTTTTTTTCTTCGCAGAACATTCTAGATACATTTCTAGGGGATCCAATTTTTCTTCAAGCTCATAAAAATTCTTCAGATTGCCATTTATATCTGCTTCCAGAGCCTCTTCTATCATCACCTTAAGTATTGTGGGCAAATTGTTTGAAATAAATATTCGATACATATCGATGAATCAATTCATCGTCTTATTTTATTATAAACTCTCATTTTTTAGATATAATCAGGATTTCACTGGTCTGAAACATAATACTTTACACACAGAGCAAATATTGAAACTTATATAAAATATTGTCATATTTCAATTGTTATACGAAAAATTACGTGCGGATGAAAATTCGTCGTATTTCACTTAGGATTAGAAAAAATAAAAAATGTGTACAGTTAAACGCATTGTTTTGAATTGTCAGCTTGATCCGTTTAAATGTTTATTTGGAATAATGTAATAATTATAATATAATTTTGATGCAAGATATATATATATATATATATATCACCGTCTCAGTTTGCTTTAGATTCAAGCACAGAAGGGTGAAGTTAGATATTTTTACTTTTCTTTTTAAAAATTGTTTATAAATCTAATATTATTATCTACTTTAACAGGTCAATTGAATAGTCCCCGACCTGACACATAGATGGCACTAATAGAATTAAATCCATATATTTATAGTTAGCCCTAACACTCAGAAGATGCGTTTATAAATTTGACAGCTGTAGGATCATTAGTTTGTGAATTATAGCATTTTGTGTGAAGCAACTTTTGTTATTGTCAAAAAAATGGATAAAAAGGAATTTCGCGTGTTGATAAAATACCGCTTTTTGAAGGGAAAAAATACAGTTGAACCAAAAACTTGGCTTGATGCCGAGTTTTCGGACACTGCCCCAGGAAAATCAACCATAAAGGATTAGTATGCTAAGTTTAGACGTGGTGAAATGAGCACCGAAGACGGTGGACGCAGTGGACGCCCAAAAGAGGTTGTTACCAACGAAAACATTAAAAAAATACACAAAATGATTTTGAATGACCGTCAATTAAAATTGAATTAAATAGAAGACACTCCAAAGATATCAACTGAACGTGTACATCACATCATTCACGAATATTTGGGTATGAGAAAGCTCTGGGCAAAGTGGTTGCCGCGCGAGCTCACTTTTGACCAAAAACAACGACGAGTTGATGATTCGGAGCTGTGTTTGAAGATAATCAAGCGTAATAAACCCGAGTTTTTGCGTCGATATGTGACAATGGATGAAACATGGCTCCATCATTTCACTCCGAAGTCCAATCGACAGTCATCCGAGTGGACTGCACACGATGAACCCGCTCCAAAGCGTGGGAAAACGCAACAGTCGGCTGGCAAGCTTATGGCGTCTGTATTTTGGGATGCGCATGGAATAATTTTCCTTGGCTACCTTGAAAAGGGAAGGACCATTAACAGCGACTATTACATTGCGTTATTATCCGTTTGAAGGACGAAATCGCCAAATTTGAAGAAAAAGAAGGCGCTGCTTTCCAAGACAATGCTCCGTGTCACAATTCAGTGAAAACGATGGCAAAAATCCATGAATTGGGCTTCGAATTGCTTCCTCATCCACCGTGTTCTCCAGATCTGGCCCCCAGCGACTTTTTCCTGTTCTCAGATCTCAAAATAATGCTCGCTGGAAAGAAATTGAATGAAGAGGTGATCGCCGAAACTGAGGCGTATTTTCAAGCAAAGGACAAATCGTAATACAAAAATGGTATTGAAGAGTTAGAGGGTCGCTATAATCAGTGTATCACCTTTGAAGGGAATTATGTTTAATAAAAAAAAACTAATTTTGCCAAAAAAACGTGTTTTACTATGGTAGGCCGGGGACTTTTCAATTGACCTGTTATATTAAAGTCATTTGGTCAATTAAGCATTAAAACAATCAATTAAAACACAATTCATGTATATATTAAATATATTTCTTTTTATTCAATTATTTAAAGCTATTTAATTGGCAAATATAAGGAAAATTATATATCTAAAAGAAATTTAATTTCTTACCCCAAAGCATTTATATTTTCACTTTTAAATCATATTATCAGACAATTTTTGAATATGGTGGAAAATCGGATTTGTTCATTATTTAATGATGTCCATTTAGGGAGAACCCATTTAATCATATCCTTATGAAAACACTACAAAAATTCTTATCAATTTTATGAACTTACACCTACAATGGTGAATCTAATATTTAAAACATCAATGTTTGAAACTGAATAGAGACCTAATTGGATTAATTTATAAGGTCTTGTATTATTTAATCAGGACTTTCAAATGTTAATTCAAGCTTTCTTTTGAAAAAACACCCAAGTTGCTTGCTGTGAAGGAAAGAAATAGAATATTTACTTTAAAATTCTTCTTGTGATTAAACAATTCACTTGAACTTTCCAATCAGTACTGAAAGAATTCAACACTTTTGTAATTATTAAAAAAAATCGAAAGGGGTGCTTTTAAGATTATTCTTAAAAGTATTTTCCATATTTCGGTAAAAATCAAACAAATAAATGTTTTCGTGGTATGCTTAGAAATACAATGCCAACATTAGAAGCCTAGATTAATTTTGTAGTCCATATCATGATTATCTAATTTTTCCAAATTTTTTTTTATGGGATTTCAGATCTATAACTCTTATATAAAATTTCAAGGAATATAGATAGTAAATGCTTTATTTGTCAATCTACCGAATTTGTTTCAAAGATATTGATAATTTGTTAGATAACAGTCTAAAATATATGAAATATTTTTCATCATCTGATATTTCATTTGATTTAACTGTCATAAAGCATTAATGATATCTACTGTAATCACTAATATTTCATTTTATCAAATCTCGAAGTTAACTGTGTTCATACAACAGTAAACCTTTCTCTCACCTAGATCTCATATGAGGCTCCAACTACAATTCAAAGAAGCGTTGATGTAAAATAATTTTTTTTCTGAATTTTTTCTTTCGATTGCCACCTATTATCCATTTAAGCCTCAAATAGGACCTCAAATTGTTTTAATTTACCATAACAGCTCGCTACACCAGTCTTGAAAAATTGGAATCTTTGATTTTGTGAAAGAAGTAAACGAAGAAATAACATGATTTGTTTGTTACTGTAATATACTTCCAAAAGAGGTAAGTAAATTTTGTCATTGTTATAAGACATCATGTGTCACATAATCCCATTAAAATTGTTTACTTCTGAAAAATAAACTCCATATCAATTTGAAACCATAGTGCCTCACATGAGACTTAAAATAACAAGTGGTTGTAAAGGGCAACATTATTATAATAGTTTTGCATTTTTCTTTTTCTTTTAAAGGAATAAATAAGAAGCTAACTTTGTTAAAAATTTAATTTAAAATTATTTTTGTTTCAATTTATGCATTTCACGGCTGTAAAGATAACCTGTACAAAACCAGACCAGTATTAGACAACTTTTCCAGGGTGTTTACTAACTGCCGAGACCCTCAAGAGTACTTATCAGTGGATTAAATGATGATTCTGTTCAAGGGAAGGCCAAGCATAGAACAAAATATAAGTTTAACCCCATCCATGCTGAATAAAATCCTAGGTATCCCCTGGAAATTCTCACTATATTTATGCTTTTGAAATTCATCAAGGTGTAAATGCTGAATCTAAGGAATTTTGTAAAGAATTTGGAGCAGTTGCAGATGTTGTATTGAGGCTTTGTAAACTTATAATGTATAAAAATCACAGAGTTTTTTTCGACAATTTATTCACAGATTATTTCCCTCTTTTAATGAAACTTGTTGAACGCAAAAAAAAATTCAACATGAATAATAAGTACAAATAGGTTACAAGAAGTTACAAATAGATTGAAACTTATCAATGAAATGAAACTTGATCTAAGAGGCACATTCTCCATTACTACAAGTAAGGAAAATATAATAATAAGATGATTCGGCAACTCAACTGTTCATATAGTCTATACATTTCTTGGAGAAGGTCTTGTAGGACCGGAGAAACGTTGGAGCAGGAAAAAAAATATGTTGTTGAAATTCCAAGATCAACTTCCAAGGAAATGTACAATATAAATATGGATGGAGTAGATCTCATTGATTCATCCTTAGTTCTGTACAGACATAAGCTACGACATAAACGGTGGTACTTCTGAATTTTTCACAATATGCTAAATGTTCGCTTTGTAAATTTTTGGATCTTATGGAAATTAAATAGAAAGAAATTAAATGGAAATTAGAGCAATAAGAAAGACAGACCAAGTACATTGTGGGATCTACCAACAAAGATACGTTTAAAAATGCAAGATGCTGTTGAATTAAGAAGAGTAAGTGGAGGGCTTTATTCAACTAAAACTAAGGGGGAAAATACTGCAAAGTGCCACTTATCCAGCATTCCCCCAGAAAAACTAGATACATATGTATTCGATACAAGGAAGCACTATGCCCTGAATGTTTCTGGGCTTTTCACACAATATAATGTTTCTAATATATCTGTAATTTCATTGTATTAAGTAATAGTTGTTGAAATATCCTTTAGAACATTAAAATAAATATGAAACTCAGCTTAAATCTGTCAACTGTTGAGTTCTTTTCATTTTTCTGAAAAGGCATATTTGCAATCTTTTTAACTTACAAGTCTCATATGAGGCTCTTCCAATTTCCCATATTGGGATCATGCTGAACAAATAATTTTTTTTCTACATAATTTAAAACAAGAATTTATGTATATTAATTCTTAAAACAATTTTTTTTCTTTGAATTTTTCATAAATCGCGAGAAGATTAATCTAATATTTGTTTCAGAGTGTTCAATTTTTGTTTATTTCAAGAAAGACCAATTTTTTAGAGTTGATTGGATGTTTGACGGATTTTTTTTTTGTATTTTATATGTATTGAGTTTTCTTTAAGAAAGATTTGATTTTGTGTTTCTGGAAGGTTTGGAAAGAGTTTTAATTCGAGTTTCAAATTTTCTTGTTCATGAATTAGATACATAAGCCAGAGCTTGCCAAATAACAAAACTAGAAACTTTTATTTCTACTGTTACTGTTTATATACCAGCATCTTTTGTTTTTGGAGTATTATAAACATATTGGACATAACATAGTTATTAGTTCCTAAAGCATTTACATGACATGAGCCAATTGTTGTCTAACATTCATTGTGTTAGGACATTTATAATTTTTCGGACTTCAAGGAGAGAAATAATCATATTTTTTTAATTCTATTTCTTTTTCAGTGTTCTATCGAGAGCATTTGTTGACAGATAGGCCCCGAATTACAGACCCTGCTTTCGTACCCTATGACGGAGCATTGGACATATGGTTATTGACATGGCAGACAGTAATGGAATGTCCTAACCTTTGGCATTTTGAACAACACTAAGAGTTAGGTATTTATGGGCGGATGGGATAATTTATATATATTTTATTGACCGGTTTAGGAAAAGTGGAACTACTAAAATTGAGGATTAAATGCTTTATTAGTATAACTTGACAGTGCCGACAGATTGTTATTCATTGGATAGTAGAAACATTTTTATGATTTAAAATATCACCATGTCAATATGTTTATATGTTACAATAAAGGAAATAAACCGGTGATTAGTCATAATCACCACTTAACTTGGTAATGTGATAAATTATTGAATATTTATTACATTTACTGGTTAGTTTATAAAATTCCCAACTCGTAATAGGGGATGTAATAAAAGTCCATAAATTTTCCAAAATTTGTGATGTCAGATGTACGTGATTTCAGTAGTATTTCACATTTTATGCTGGATAAACGTTCTTTTTTAAAATAAAATATTGAACAGTGGATTATATGCATGAGCATTCAATTCCAAGTTATAAAATGTTTCTCACACTAAGAAAGCTAACCGTGGTTTTCTGACGAAAGAAAGATATAACAACTTGTTAATAAAAGTGAATAATAGTAAAAACAAAAGTAGATCAAAAAAATAGGAAGATTACCAAAGACAAAAAAGATACAACGTAATGAAAGTAGACAATGATTAAAAACTTATTATTTCCCCATAAGTAAAGATAGCTCTAATGTAAGATTTTTTGTGTACTTTGAAGAACTTTTTAACATCATTCATTCATCAATTGGCCATGGTGGTAGAAATAGAATGTTAAAAGAACAAAAAAAATTGCAAAGTGCTACTACCGAAACAGTGATGATAAACTTGTGTGTGCGGGAAAGTTGTCAAAATAAATCAAAGGTATCCAAGTTTTATTTTAAGTCCTCATGACGTTTTTTTAATTCTTAAGAACGATTTTTTAAATGTTATTTGAATATATTTATTTTTTCGAATTAAGCTATCGTTACTCTGTAAAATATCTGAATTTATTACGTTCCACTTTACGAGTTGGGTATTTTATACACTTACCGCTAAATGTGATAAATATTCAATAATTTATCACATATACCGAGTTTATTGGTGATTATGAATAATCACCGGTAATTATACACAATCACCAGATTAATCACTTTTACCGTAATATATATATTTAATTATGACACCCCTCGAAAAGCTTAAAGAATAATGAGATGTGACGGTAACTAAATTGGCGCACGTATTTTTTTAAACTTTAACAGCATTTCACCCTGTTCATCATAGGACACTTTTATTAAAACATTGCCAGTATTTTGTCTTTCAATAGTTTCCCCCCCACACACAATTTCTAATAATGTCTTATGAATAAGGATTGCAGAGACATTCTTTAATGTCTTATTTCTTTTCTTTATGATAAAAATCACTTATTTATATTATAAGATTATTAAAAATGTTTTGTTTTATATTCAGATTTGCTTACGTTATTTGACATTTTTTGCTTCAACTTCATGAATGAAAAGAAGGTTGAGGAATTTAGGCCTTCATCAAGGCACGAAGAATATTTGTAATCCATAGTTTTAAATGTTTACTTCAGTACGCAACCACCCATGAAGGAACCTAAAACGGAATAGCAACCCACTGATCATGTGTCAAATGTCAGGAATGGCACGTACCACAGATTTACTACTGTTGTATAGTAATATTGCTTAGGAGTGAAGATCCGACATTTCACTCGTAGATCTGCTAACAGTCGTATTTACTCCGAAGCAATGTCTTTAGGTTTGGAAAAAAAGACACTTATATACAACTAACAGCCAATAGAAGGGAAAGGACTCACTCCTCCACCCATACAAGGAGAAGCATAGGTCAAAGGGAGCGCAACAGGATCGCCGGATTCCACTTTCCAACGACACGGGTGACCGTAAACGGTAAACCTGCAGTTTAGGTCACAAAACGTAAGCTGAATTTATTGTTATATAATATCATTAATTTACAGAATTATGAACAAAAAGATCAATAAATCAGTAGAATAAATTTAATACGGATATCTTGGTTATTTCTCGTTAATAATTAAAACTTTGCGATATCTCTCTTATTAGTTGCTCACGCATAATTATTTATGTTTTTAAATGATGTTTCCTATACAAAAAGAGATACATAGGTAAAATCTTACTCCAACTTATTATATTAGCAAAAGCCTTAGAAAAAAAATACTTTCCGTAAATGTGTTTAAAATAAAAATTAGTAGTGTTATTTGTAAAAAGGTCACGGATAACGTTAAAAATAAAATTACCGAGTAAACATGTCAGATCTGTATTTATTTTATTATATTATCGATCAATTTTTTTAAAAAAAATCTATTAACTGTTTTAGATTTGTATTCTTCCCCTTTGCCAATCGTTCTGGATGAATTTTATTGAAAAGCTATATACTGAATTTCAGTCTATTTAGTGTTAATGTAATAGTAAGGACAAATAATTTTGCCTATATTCGGATATAGAATATTTACGAAAAAATTGTGGAATGATGTGAACAACCATTCATAGGAAGAAAAGGCTCTGGGTTCATTTTAAATAAAATTAGGACTTACTTGTGATGAATCATTTTTTTTTCATTTACAAAATATCCAATTCCCGAAATCTTTTAATATTTATCAATTAAAAAAAATTAAGATAATGAAGAGAAGAATTTTTAAATTTTTGTGTATTTCAACAAGATGTATTGTTTGTATAAATTACAGTTACTCTATATGTATTATGTCGATTTAGCAATTTTATTGTAGCAGTGAGTCTATATTTTTGATAAAAGCATATTTTAATCAAATTTATAAATGTTATGTTATTTCTTTGAAAGGTACGAACATTGGAAAAAAATTCAGAAATAGCTTCAATACGCATATTGCATTCTAATGTATATGATTAATATTCATTCTTTACTTGAAAATGTCATAAACTAAATAGCCAGGTATTTTCATTTTTCTCGAGTTGTTTTTTAAGGGTTTTATTTAACTTAAATATAGATTTAATTTTCGTTTCAAAACATGATGTATGCAAATGCAATATTATATCTGTCATGTTTGATTAAAAAACAATCAAAATACACGAGACCTTTCTTTCAATATCATTTGACAAAATTTATTATGCAATCTGTGTTAACTTTCAAAATGCAGTAGAAAAATGGAAGGAAATGAAAAAAAAAAGTATAATCTAATCTAATCTTGGAATGCATTTTGTAA
Organism: Nephila pilipes; assembly: GCA_019974015.1. Taxonomy (NCBI): domain Eukaryota; kingdom Metazoa; phylum Arthropoda; class Arachnida; order Araneae; family Nephilidae; genus Nephila; species Nephila pilipes. The sequence continues at coordinate 35,645 of BMAW01018743.1, read as the reverse complement.
TCATTTAATGTTCTCTTTTTTTGAAATTTTATTCATTCTGCAGTAATAAATATTATTGCTTTTCTTTTTAACCCTGTTTCCCATTTCATGAAATTAAATTTCTGATTCTTTAATTTAACTGAAAACAATTTGAAGTATCTCCTTACACAGATATTTATTTCAGTAGATTAAGAAACTAGATAAGTTATTCATGTCAAGTTTATTTTTATTGCATAAAAATTTGAAAGAAAGTAAGAAATATCTAATTTCAAGCAAACCTGTTATAAAAATTTGATTAGTAATTAAAATAGAAACAGTATTGTAGACTAATCTAATATTTAATCCATATTCTTATACCCTGGTTGGCTTAATTTGTACTGGTATTTTGGATAAGAGTATGGTTTTCATACATAATAAAGGTTTTGAAATATTTACTAACACATAAAGTTTGCTTTATTTCAATGTTCTTTAATAATTTTTACCAAAAAAAAAGTATTTTATTATCTATTTTGCAAAACTTAATTACTGAAAATTTTATATCTCTAAAATCAAGCGAATTAAATTAAATAATTATTAATTTAATTGACGTAACTTTTTACATTATTACTAATATAAATTTTGCATTATTATAGCCTTATTATACCAAGTTCAATAAATATTGTGTATGTACCTGTCTGATGTTAAGGGGAGAATAAAGGGAAGGTAACATTTGAGCTAAGAGTTAATTTTCTAAATAGTACAAATACACTCTTGTAGTTGTAGTTGTTTGTCATATTATTTTGAATTCAATATTTTATAGTTGTAAATTCTAGCTGTAGTTGCCATTTCGCTTTAGTTATCTTGTTAAAATGTTCCAGTTATTCCTGATCTCCTAGGATAAATCAGATGACGAGTTCAACTCTTGCAAAAGATAGAAATATTTGGTACATAACTCATCACATCTGATTTATTTCAAAAGACTTTTCATAATATTTTACACTAATAAAAATTATCTACCTGGACTAACTAGATTGCAAAAAAAGATATGTTTTAGTCTAACAATCCCCTCGATTTTTTTTAAAAAAAGCTTTAAATAACACATTTATCCATATAAACCAATTAATTTTATTCTATTCAAGTGTACAATATAGTGAAAATTTACTTATATTTCGCAAGAAATCTGTCAAATATTATTCAATAATTTTTAATATTCTTACCCTTATTTATGTATAAATATTATTTGTTTCATTAATTTAAATAACAATGTTATATCATTTAATTATTTTGTTGTAGATTTCCATTATACTCGCCCATTTTTTAAAATAGTTGTTACGAAATGAAATTTAAAGTATAATGCACTAAAACTTATTAAAGAATATATATATATATATATATATATATTCTTTATACTAAACATATAGATTATTATACTGAAAAAAGTAACATGTTTCAAAATCAAAAACATTAAATTAAAGTAAACAATCTATACATAAAAAAATATTCTGTTTACTTTTAGAAATTATCAGAAGCAAAAACAGTATTCTACATTACTTTTAGATTTTTTTACATGTTATCTTTCATGCATAATCAGTTACGAAAAAAGTAGTTATATATCACCTTCATTATTGTTTCACACCTTAATTGCAATATTATTCAAAAAAATTTAATTTAATTATTTATGTAGTGAAGAAGACTATGTTTTTGAATATTTACATATTAACAAAAGTTTAGAAATTATTTGTAAGACTCTCAAAGTTAGAATATCATAAATGCAAAGTATAAGAAACACGTATTTCATTAAATCTAATCTGTTAAGCAATAATAATAGCTGTTCATATATAAAAATAAATTTTCCCACTTATTGAAAAACACAATCAGTTATTTAAAGAATTTCGATTGAATATTAGAATTACGGAAATGTTTTCCATACTAAATATATTCACGTTGAATCCTCGCATGACCGCGATGACATAGGGGTTAAAGTCACGAAATCACGCCCGGTGTTTATCACTTATAGTCGTCGTATTGAATTCTAAGGACGTCAAAATTCTTTGTGTAACTGATTTAATGCACGCTAAATCATTCGAGGTTCAGTTCCCTTACAACGTATGGTGGGGACCTTCGGATAGAAGAGTTTATAATTCTCTATCCAAACATAACTGTACTAGAGAAGTTTGATAATTATCTTACATTTTAAGAAATTGTAACATATTTTTTATTTGTAAAGTTAATATAATTAAGAATTTAGAAATGATTATTTGATTACAAATGAATCCTTTTCCAACAACCTAAAGATTATATAAATTGAGAAACATAAGATTTAGTAAATATATTGAAATTTTATTTCAAAACTCGGCTTGAAAAAAAATACAAAGACAAGAAACTAATAATTAAAATTATACAATGTATTTAAAATGAACATTACATAAAATAATTGCCTTACTGTGCTAACTAAATACATCAGTTATTATCAAATATTTTTAATATTTTCTACAGATATAAAAGGTTCTTCATCACTGCAGCACATAGTATATTGCAATCTGATTGCGTTTCCCTATAAAAATATTGCCGAAAAATGGATCAAAATTTATGAATTAAAAATGTAGTAGTAAATCCAAATATATTAAAATTTGTAAAATATATTAAATACCAAATATATTAAACACCAAATATATATACACCAAATATATTAAAATTTGTTTTCATGGAATTTCACAAATCTGTTGGTATATCAATTACTGAAATACGTGAAGTATATTTATTTAATTTAATATATCTATTCTAACGTTTCGTGTAACTACCACATTACATATTTATGAGTACCATTTATTAAGCTTATGACGGTCATAATACAATTTAGTCTAATTAGAAAATTTAAAACCCATTAACTAAAAGGAAGTTATTTTTAATACGCTCGTTTTCTTACATCTTTCGAATAAATCTTAATCTTTTAAGATATTGCATTAGCTTGTTAAACATTATGATACAAAAGGGAAAAAAATAATGTAGCTTCTAAGATAGCTCCTATAAACGTAAAATGTATTTATTTTTCAATCATTTTTTAAACTTTTTCTAATTTAGAGCGATAATTGTGTTGCATAATTTAATTCATCCAACGCACAACTAGTAAATTACGCTTAAATTGAATTTTACATTAAAGGGGGAAACAAAATTTTACATAATAATATGAAACATTAATTCAAGATATATCTTATTGTTAGAATATGTATCTAGAGGGAGCAAAAAAGTTTTTTAAAAAAATGTGTATTTTAGAAATCAGATACAATATCTGAATAATATTAATAATAAATTTGGTTATAAATAAGATCACAGAATTTATATGATACATTTCAAAGAACAATAAATAGTTTAAAAATATAATACAGATACGAAAAAGAAAATTTATTTCAGATTTAAATGTTTTTCTTGCATGGTAAAGAGTAATTTGTCGTGAAAGCTATTTTTACTGCTTCTTAAATCAATAAGAGAACACAGTCTGTAAAAAATAATTACCATTCATTTATAATAAACCGTATCTAAATATTTAAATATTTATCTTATCAACAAAGATAAACATTAATACATTGTACAATACATAGATAATTATTCTCATTTGTTTCCATTCTTTCAATGAAGAATTCTAGAGGATAGGCACTGATTTCTCTTACTATAAAAAAATTTTGTTTTCAAACGGCTATTATTAAAGAGAACTTGCCAATAAATGACCTTTTTCCTGAATATCTGAAACTAAAAGTTGAAATTAAATGAAATTTGTAACACGTTGATGATTTAGACATTCTTCAACTAATTTTTGTAAAAATTTAAATTTCCATTAGAGACAGTTGTTTTTGGAAGTTAATTAACTAAATTAATTAGTTAATTCACTAATTCTTTAAAACAACATTTTGATTTATTTGAGTTAATTTCAATGATACAAATTATTCGTGATGAAATATGTCCCATTTTGTTTACATTAATGACTATACCTCAAAATATAATTTCTTAACGAACGCATGAGTGATGTGATATAATTGTTGATTAACGTCGCACTAAAAAGCAAGGTAAGGCCATTGAAGAAGGACTTTGAAATGTTTAATTAAAATTAAGTGACAACGATGACATCTTAACTCGGATATCCAACTCTCCAAACTTCAACGGCACGCTAAGGGAAAACATAGAACCTTGACCAGATTTAACGTGAATCACCTCTGGTACATTGCATCTCTGCAGTAGCAAAATGGCTCATACCGTGACTTGATGAAACCAACGCCGATCGTGAGTCCATGGCCATGACCATTAAGCTATCATGGTCATAGTTAAAGAAAACGTTTCATCTTTTTAATATGTTGTTAATGATTTTTAGAGAGGCAAAATAATTAATTTTATTACGAGATTAAACACGTTTTAAAGAAAGTGTTACTCATAGTAACGACCTAGGGGGAAAAAATCTAAAGGTGGCTGACCATTGTGCTGTCCAGGCGACCGTCTATTAAAACACAAGAGGAGTACTAAAATCATTTGGAGAAAAATGAACGGGAAAATATCGAACAGCAGGAACGGGGGATTTGTGCGGGTGACGCAGAGTGTGACCGATGGGAAACGATATTGTATGTTTGGATTGGAATTTTCGCTGTTAGAATGTGCATTTGATTTCTACAGTCTCTTTAAAAAGATTGACTCAACGTGTGAATTATTTCATTTAAAATACATTGTGTTAATTTTGGATCGTGACCATCTTTGTGTCCAGAACTTGCCACCAGTTGAACGAATGCCTTTTTTACTATCATCTTGAATTACCAGATTTTCTCTCTTTTAGAAACTGCTTGGAGATTAACATATTTATTTTATGAAAGTGTTGTAATTCAGGAGACATTTTTTTTATTTTCACATTTGTATTTATATTGGTTTGGCAAAAATTCTTTATATGTGTGCAATAAGTGACAATTTTGATTACCAAATAAAATTTTTAAAATTAAATTAAAACCATATACGTTACAGGAGTTTGCCATCTCAAAGTGGCGAGATTCACTGATGTCGAAGTTAAAGCCCACCCTTTAATTCGTGTCCTAATTTTCTCAAAAGAGCCATTATGCTGAATAATAATACCGACTTCATGTTTAATGATAAGGATTACAAATTTGTTATGCAATGTAACCTGGAATTCAAGTGAGTGTGATATGAGTTCGAATATCAGACTTGTCCATTGATCATGACTCAGAACTGAGATAAATCCATGTACCTTAAAATTTAAGTATTACTTGGAGCCGCACTTGTATCTAAATCTAATATTAACAAGCTCTAAGAGTAAAAATTACTTTCAAAAAATAACAATCATTCTTCAAAAGACTAATTCTTATTTATTTCTGAACTCAATAATTTCCCTAAGGAAAGAAATATATAAATTTTATCATTTAGTATTTTTTGAAATATATCTCAATTATTTTGTAGTATTGTAAAAGAATGTGTCTCTTAGTTGTACTTAACTATTTAATACATTTGAATGTATAATTAAACTGGTTTTTCTTTAGTTAAAAATGAGTTTATTTCTTAAGTTTTTACAAAAGAATTCATTAATGTTTACACATTTCTTAACGAACTTGCAAGCCCTAAATGTATATCCTTTATCAATTATTTTGTCATTTAAAAAAATTAAAAACATCTAATCTTAAGCATATTTCAAAAGAAAAACTCCATTTTGAGAAAGTGAGTTTCCTGAGAAGCACTTTTATCTAAAGTGAAATCTGTTTTCGTAACTGTGTTTCATTACGCTAATATCTTCATAAATAATTTGCGAATGTAATTCACTTATTTCTTTAGATGATGTTATTTTATCGTCCAATATTTCACCAAAACACAGACGTTTGTTACTTCGTGCATCTTCGTCCCGAATGAGTACCAATTCAGTTCCCTTTGGAAACCAAAAGTAAGCATGTCTATACCAATCGGGAGAGCTGAACATCTCTGTCAGGCAAAAACTAATTACAACTGCTCCCCAACAGGATTACTACGAATGAATACAGCTAAGATAAACTCCCTCATGAAACATATTTTTTCTGGCTACGTTCCCATCATTTTTCATGCTGTCAAATAACGTATAAAATATTTGTTTGGTTCATCAGATTTCGAACAACTGAAATAAACGGCACTCTACTGCTGTTGTTGTTTCACAATTGCAAAGGTTTTTTTTTTACCGAATGGAAATTTCAAAAAGTCGAAAATATTAATTAGTTTCATGAAGTATGTGTAGAATACATTTTCACTTTCTTTCATTATATTATATGCAAAATAATTTAACTCTTTTTATGGCCTCATATCTGTATTCTGGATGTAAAAGACACTATGTGCTTTTTTTTTAAATCTTACAGAACAGGTGACAGAATTCTTTGTGTTTATTTACGAATTGCTTGATAATGAATGTTTTTTGAATAACCAATGTACGTTTTATTCTTTGGACAACGTACTCTTAAATTATTTTTTTGTGAAAATTGTTTTGTTACTTAAGACTGCACTGATTACTATTTTTTTTAAAAAAAACGATACGTTGCCTTTAAATCTCCAGCAGACAGACAGTACATGAGATTACTACTCTATGATCACTAAGATGTCTTCAATGATGAAAAATGAGCTAATTTCATGCCAAATATAAATACTTCCCCACCTTTTAAAATAAATTAAAGACGTAAAGCTGTATATACTTATGCATCTGCATATATTAAGAAAATATCATTAGTATATATAAATAATTACGTGTTAGCAATTAATAATTGGGGATCATAAAGTTTTAATTATATCTAAGAAATAGCCCTGATATGTAGATACATTTTATTCAACATATCAATTGATATTTTTCTACATATTGTTCTAATTTGGTTTAATAAAGCTAACTTGTGAATCAATGTAAAAATGTTTTTAGTCTCTGATTAATAGAAGGCAGCATCCAAAGGTAACAGCTATTTACCTTAGTGATGCCCTATATCTTCAAAGTCAAGTATTTTTTGACCATCCTCATAAATTAAATCATTTAGAGAGAGGTTATACTAAGCGTTTCACAATATAAAATATATTCCAATAGTATTAATCAACTTCTAAACATGCAGTTTTAGGAATTTTTTTCAAAACCTAATACTTTTATACCTTATTTACTACCTAAAGGGATTTTCATAGAATAATAAATTTTTAGTATTGACTTAAACTGTTTTTAATCCAAATATATGAGATTTCTGCAGTGCTTTCTGGGTAACACTAATACAATTTTTCTGTTTTATACCACTCGTAAATTTCTATTAATTGAATTTGAAATGTAGTTTGTATGGGTAGACATAGAACGAAATCATACAAGTCTATCAGTTTCCATTAACCTATTTGATGTAGGTAGAGGGATAGGGAGATCTCCTCTACCTAATTTAATTGTACTCGTAATAGAATTTCTGAATGATTTAACATTTCTACATAAGCAGTCTTATATATAATGAATGTACATTAATTTCTCGCTATTGCCTTTATCCAATACAATGTAGGTGATTCGCATATTGTCTTAAAGAAATTAAAAGCATATCTCTTATATTTATCCATAATTACATAAAATAATTCAATAATTAATTCTAGTTAAATAAATGTAGTTATGGAGTGAATGGACACACACACAAATGATTAGGACAGATTTGATATCTGCAATTAATTAAAAATTTTGTAAACTTAATTTTGTTTTCATAGAATGTTAGAATTAATATACTTTATATAGTTCAAATGGATAATTTACAACATGCTATTTTTTAGAAAATTCTGTTTTATCGATAATTAAATTGTTATAGAAAATAGACCTGATTTTAATTTATTTTATTTAATACAAAAAAGCTATTTTGGTAGTTAAATAATTTAGCAATTAATACATGTTACTCTTACAAACATGAATATTTATGCAATAAAATAGAATTAAAAAGTTGGTAGCAATTGTGTTTTTCGTATTTATACGAATTTTTATTATTTTTGTAAAATGAACAAGTTTACGCGTTGTTTTATGAGGTGCCTACAATTCTGCTTAGATTCTCATGTTGAAAAAAATGTTCAAATAATAAAAATCAGCAAGTTTGTACATAAATTTTAAATATATCTGTGACAACAATTGAAGAAAGTACATTAAATGTTATAAAATACAACTAAAAATCACAACATACTCTTTTTTTACTCTTTGAGTTGAGCAGACTTAACTGGAAAACTTAAGGCTCTTGTCTACCGGCCATTTTGATTTCGTGGAAGTAATGTTAATCCTATGGAATTTCAACTTTAATTCTCCCATCTTTACTATTTTATCTATTTGAATGCAATAAAGTTCATCCGAAAGACCAAAAAAGAATGAAGGCTTCTGTGAAATTAATTTTTCCCTCCGATTTTTAAAAATATTTTTCATATTCCGAAAAACTCGTAAACGAATCATTAAATTAGGGATAAAAATATTTTTAAATCTCGGCGGAAAAAGTAATTCCACAGAAGCCTTCATTATTTTTTGCTCTTTTTGATGCACTTTATTGCCTTCAAATACATCAAATAGAAAAAATGTGAGAATTAAAATCGAAATTCCATAGGATTAACATTACGTCCACGAAATCAAAATGGCGGGTAGATGGAAGCCTTAACTAAGGATGTTATATAAATTATACACAACTAGCTTTTGAAAATGTTGCTGATATTCACTTCTATTATGCAACTCGAGAAAAACTGTTTTTACATTTAAATACTGAATTTTTTATTACATAAACGACTATGTGTGGACAGAAAGATTTTTCCTATCTACCTTTCCTTAATCTAGGTTTAAGCATTTTCCAACTGACTTCGAGTTAAATCAAGTTTAAACTCTGTGGAAATTTGAACGTTATTTCTTTCAGTTCAATTTATTTACTAGTGGACTCTGTACTTCTGGTGACGCTGATGAATTTGTAGACTCATAATTTTGCACTGCAGATTATAAGCAAGTGCCAGATCTACATTAAAGGTGGATTTCAAGCTTCTATCTGTTTGTTGGCCTCCATTTTTTTTCCTAAACCTTTTAATAGTGCTGAAAGTTTTTTTTATCTTTTTTTTATATAAAATTTTAATTTTTTCATGTTTGGAATTTCACTTATTTTATAAGACTCATTTATATTTAGAGGAACATGAAGCTTTTGTTTCTTTTCTTAAATATTATAGCTTTTCATCTAAAAAAAGCCGAAAAAAGTATCAAATACAGAAATTGATATTAAGTTAAATAACATTTACTTACGCTTACGTTAGGATAATGAAAAACTTGACAACCTTTGGATACAATCAATGCACTCATCTTTAAAACATTTTGAGCTGAGGAGGAATTGTCAAATTGAGACGAAATTTGGTAATTAGTACAAACACACAACTAGAAAATATTAAAAAAATTAGTTGGGAAAGTTATTGTTCAAACTAAAGAAAAACACACTCTCTGAACAAGATATTGAGTCACCATTTTTACTAATGCATTCTGCTACACTTCGTAACAGGGAGTCATAGACTTTCTTAATAGTGCTTACTCAACTCAGTCCATACAGATTAATGTAGGTCTTATAATTTTAATAATAGCGAATTTTCTACGTAAAGGCCTTTAGCATGAATGACCCGTTAAGCGAAGTTGCAGACCTCTGCATAATGTCTATCTCATGGTAAGCTCATGAGAGGCAGTTGTATCAACGAAAAAATAATGTTTTGTTGAAGTTGGGTCCTGAGATGGACGTTCACAAAATGAATGACCACTAATCTAAGGATCTCAATAACGTAATATTTTGGCCGACCTTTAGGTAAAATTAAAAGGTGATCGGGTATTCTATGAAATCACACCAAATACTATTATATCTTACTATCGCACGGATGTGATAATCATATTTACCAAGATGGAAGCTACCCTTATCACTAAAGCTGACCCGCTGTCATTCCACATGATTCATCGTCATTCTTTTGAGACACCATTGCAGTCTCTGGTGACGTTGATTTTATGTCAGTATCTTTCTCTACAATAGTATCTGTGCAAGCATTTTAGAAGCTTGTAACTGTATAATAATAGTACTAGCATTCATAGAATGATGTAGAGAAGTTGTCTGTTAACACTTTGTTCGGAATTGTGGTAGTTGGTACCACTTGGCGATTGTGGTGAAATTTTGGCGATTTAGAAGAAGGGTAGTCAATGTAGAACTACGTAAGCAGTGACGGTATGAATATATACACACACACACACATATATATATATATATATATATATATATATATATATATATGTGTGTGTATATTCTTTCATTTTTATTAATAGTCAGGTGGATTTTATTTGATTGATTGTTTATAGAAGTTACACTTAAAAGCCACACTAGAGTTATTTCTGAATGACTTCGTAATTTTGCGACTACATCAAGTGACGAGATAACAAATGCGCTGGCATTTCTCTTTTCAAACTTACCCACCTGACACCAGAAGATTTAACGTGAAACAATCCAGCTAAAACTAAATAAGGACTAGAACACATTACTCGAGAAAAGAATCGATACGATCTCACATACAATCTTGCAACCATAACCACTCGATTACCATAGACTTGGTCAGGTGCAAATAATGAAATAATCAATCACGAAAAACTCAAAAGAAAATTATGTTAAAATGCAGTAATTTTTGAAAATAACATGTAGGTAATATTTTAACTGGAATTTTAAATTATTTTAACTTAATTAACTATTTTTTCAGAGTTATAAACTTTAAAAGGATTTATTGTCGCTTTGCTTTCAATGCATTTTAAATGACACTTTTTCCATAAATATTAAAGAATCGTTTTCATTTATACTGTGTGTTACACCTAAAAATTAGGACAAATATAAGAGGAATGGATTTTAAAACATTCAAAATTTCTTTTTCATTATGTAAATTCTTTAAATTGTTAGAAGAAGATCTCGAAATTTTCTTCTGAAATATTTTTTTTTAATAGAACGTTGTATGATATGCTAAGAAAATATTTTCAAATGCATAAGAGTAAGAAAATTATTCAGAGGCTACCAAATCCGTTTAAACATGTAATTTATGTATATAATTATTTCTTTCGTTTGACAAAGCCTTTCCAATGACTTAATTTGATTATCAGTAAGAATAAAAATACGAACGCTATTATTCTTTAGAATAGGAACATTTGAGCTTTGTAATGCAATTTGTAATGAAAAAAAAAACAATAAAAAATTGAAAAACTTTTCGGTTATCAAATTTATAGATACAATTATATAAATAATCAAACACATATATATGATTCATTTTATTTTATAACAAATAAAAAATCTTTAACTGTTATGACATTTAAACAAAATGCTAATTGTAAGAAACAGTTTAAATACAAATAATAATTATAAAGAAAATATTTTAATTAATACAAAAAATAATGCAAAAATCAATTCTTATGGCAGGTTGTAGTGCTCGTTTCGCCTAAATGTATTTGAGACGAGAGTGAATCGTAATTAGAAATGAAGAAAATAAAAAACTCGGTCCAAATAATATTTATGCTGTGGGATAGGCCCAAATACTTCTTCGAAACTGTAAATAAAGGAAAACAAAACTTTATTTTTCCAATTAGTTATTTTATTATGTATACATTGAATTATTCGAGCAATGAACATTTATTACCGTAAAACAACACGGAACAAAGTACACAGTTAAAACGACACAAGACAACCCAAATTAGTCTATTATTTATAAATTTGTACTTAAGGATGGATTAATTTCTACTATACATTTTTCTATCAATCCAGTTCTCAATAAATGAAAATTTTTATTCTATCCCATATCATTTTAAATTGTTCAAAAGATTCAGACGATTAATTTTTACCATGATTCATGAAATCTCTCTACTCAGTTGCCTGCAGATTTGCACACATTTTGACAAAAATATCTGTAATGTAATTTTATTAACACACACACACACACATATATATATATATATATATATAAACATGTGTGTTATAAGAAATTGAACCATTTATCTTTCCGCGTTCTTTAAATCATTCAAAATATATAGACGCTTCATTTTTGCCATGGTTTGTGAAAGCTATTTATTTATCACAATTTCGAGAAATAATTCTTAACTGAATAATTTAGTATTCTTAAGCATAAATATTACTAAACATTTTAAATCTAGTGGTA
>BMAW01018743.1:0-13519 GCA_019974015.1 Nephila pilipes | reverse complement strand
TATATATATGATACTCCTCCAAAAGCTTAAAGAATAATGAGATGAGACGGTAACTAATTTTTCACCCGTAATTTCTTAAACTTTAATATCATTTCACCCTATTCATCATATATATATATATATTATGGTAAGAGTGATTAATCTGGTGATTGCGTATAATTACCGGTGATTATTCATAATCACCAATAAACTCGGTAAATGTGATAAATTATTGAACATTTATCACATTTACCAGAAAGCTTATAAAATAACCAACTCGTAAATTGGAACGTAATAAATTCAGATATTTTACAGAGTAACGATAGCTTAATTCGAAAAAATATATATATTCAAATAACATTAAAAAATTATTTCTTAAGAATTAGAAGAACGTCATGAGGACTTAAAATAAAACTTGGATACCTTTGATTTATTTTGACAACTTTTCCGCACACACAAGTTTAAGTTTATCATCACTGTTTCAGTAGTAGCACTTTTAACTTTTTTTTGAAGTTCTCTTAACATTCTATTTCTACCACCATGGCCAATTGATGAATGAATGATGGTAAAAAGTTCTTCAAAGTACACGTAAAATCGTACATTAGAGCTATCTTTACTTATGGGGAAAAGATAAGTTTTTAAACATTGTCTACTTTTATTACGTCGTATCTTTTTTGTCTTAAATAATCTTCCGGTTTTTTCCCTCTACTTTTGTTTTTACTATTATTCACTTTTATTAACAAGTTGTGATATATTTCTTTCGTCAGAAAACCGCTGTTCGATTTCTTAGAGTGCAAAACATTTCATAACTTGGAATTAAAACGCTCATGCATATCGTCCATTGTTCAATATTTTATTTTAAAAAAGAACGTCTATCCAGCATAAAATTAGAAATATTACTGAAATCACGTGCATCTGACATCACAAATTTTGGAAAATTAATGGGCCTTTATTTCACTCCCCATTACAAGTTGGGGATTTTATAAACTAAACAGTAAATGTGATAAATATTCAATAATTTATCACATTACCAAGTTTAGTGGTGATTATGACTAATCACCGGTTTATTACATTTATTGTAACATATAAACATATTGACATGGTGATATTTTAAAACATAAAAATGTTTCTACTGTCTGATGAATAACAATCCGTCGGAACTATCAAGTAATACCAATAAAGCATTTAATTCTCAATTTTAGTAGTTCCACTTTTCCTAAGCTGGTCAATAAGATATATATAATTTATCCCATCCGCCCATAAATACCTAATTCTTTGTGTTGTTCAAAATGCCAAAGGTTAGGACATTCCGTTACTGTCTGCCATGTCAATATACCTGTGTCCAATGCTCCGTCATATGGCACGAAAGCAGGGTCTGTAATTCGGGGCCTATCTGTCAACAAATGCTCTCGATAGATCACCGAAAAAGAAATAAAATTTAAAAAATATGACTTTTCTCTCCTTGAAGTCCGAAAAATTATAAATGAATGTTCACCAACAATTGGCTCATGTCATGTAAATGCTTTAAGAACTGATAAAAGTTTCTAGTTTTGTTGTTTGGCAGGCTCTGGCTTATGTATCTAATTCATCAAGAAGAAAATTTGAAACTCGATTTAAAACTCCTTCCAAACCTTCCAGAAACACAAAATCAAATTTTTCTTAGAGAAAACTCAATACATATAAAATACAAAAAAAAAAATTCATCAATCATCCAATCAACTCCAAAATATTGGTCTTCCTTGAAATAAACAAGAATTGAACACTCTGAAACAAATATTAGATTATTCTTCTCGCGATTTATGAAAAATTCAAAGAAAAAAAAATGTTCTAAGAATTAGTATACACAAATTCTTGTTTTAAATTATGTAGAAAAAAAAATTGTTCAGCATGATCCCAATATGGGAAATTGGAAGAGCCTTATATGAGACTTGTAAGTTAAAAAGTTTCAAATATGCCTATTCAGAAAATGAAAAGAACTCATCAGGTGACAGATTTAAGCTAATTTTCATACTTATTTTAATGTTCTAAAGAATATTTTACCAATTATTATTTAATACAATGAAGTTACAGATATATTAGAAAGATTATATTGTGTGAAAAGCCTGGAAGAACTCAGGACATAGTGCTTCCATGCATCGAACACATATGTTTAGTTTTTCTGGGAGAATGCAGGATAAGTGGCACTTTGCAGTATTTCTAACCTTAGTTTTATTTGGATACAGCCCACCACCATCTCTTCTCAATTCAGCAGCATCTTGCACTTTTAAACGTATCTTTTTTGGTAGATCCCGCAATGTACTTGATCTGCCTTTCTTATTGCTCTAATTTCCATTTAATTTCCTTCTATTTAATTTCTATAAGTTCCAAAAATTTACAGCGTAAACATTTAGCATATTGTGAAAAATTCGAAAGTACCACCGTTTATGTCGTAGCTTATGTCTGTACAGAACTAATAATGATTCCATGAGATTTACTGCACACATATTTGTATTATACATTTCCTTGGGATTTGATCTTGGAATTTCGATAACATGTTTTTCTTTCCTGTTCTAACTTTTCGCCGGTTCTACAGGACCTTCTCCGAGAAATGTTGAGACTAAATGAACTGCTGAGTTGTCGAATCATCTTATTATTATGTTTTCATTACTTGAAGTAATGGAAAATGTGCCTCTTCGATCACGTTTCGTTTAATTAATAAGTTTTTATCTATTTGTAGCTTCTTGTAACTTATGAGTACGTATTATTCATGGTGAATTTTTTTTCCATTCAACAAGTTTCATCAAAAGAGTGAAATAGTGTGAATAAATTGCAGAAAAGTACTCTGGGATTTTTATGCATAATAAGTTTACAAAGACTCAATACAACATCTCGAACTGCTCCAAATTCTTTACAAAATTCTTGAGATTCAGCAGTTACACTTTGATGAATTTGAAAAGCATAAATATAGTGAGAAATTCCAGCGAATAACCAGGATTTTATTCAGCATGGATGAGTTTTAACTCTTATATTTTGTTCTATGCTTGGCCTTCCCTTGAACAAAATCATCATTTAATCCACTGTTAAGTACTCTTGAGTGTCTCAGCAGTCAATAAACATCCTGGAAAAGTTGTCTAATAGTGGTCTGGTTTTACCCAAGTTATCTTTACAGTCGTGGAATGCATAACTTGAAACAAAAATATTTTTAAGTAAAATTTTTAACAAAGTTAGCTTCTTATTTATTCCTTTAAAAGAAAAAGAAAAATACAAAACTATTATAATGATGTTGTCCTTTACAACCACTTGTTACTTTATGTTTCATGTGAGGCACTATGGTTTCCAATAGATATGGAGTTTATTTTTCAGAAGTAAGCAATTTTAATAGGATTATGAGACACATGATGTATTATAACAATGACAAAATTTACTTACCTCATTTGGAAGTATATGACAGTAACAAACAAATGATGTTATTTCTTCGTTTACTTCTTTCACAAAATCAAAGATTCCAATTTTTCAAGACTGGTGTAGCGAGCTGTTATGGTAAATTAAAACAATTTGAGGTCCTATTTGAGGCTTAAATGGATAATAGGTGGCAATCAAAAGAAAAAATTCAGAAAAAAAATTATTTTACATCAACGCTTCTTTGAATTGTAGTTGGAGCCTCATATGAGATCTAGGTGAGAGAAAGGTTTACTGTTGTATGAACACAGTTAACTTCAAGATTTAATAAAATGAAATATTAGTGATTACCGTAGATATCATTAAGGATTTTTGACAGTTAAATCAAATGAAATATCAGATGATGAAAAATGTTTCATATATCTTAGACTGTTATCTAACAAATTATCAATATCTTCGAAACAAATTCGACAGATTGACAGATAAAGCATTTACTATTTATATTCTTTGAAATTTTATATAAGAGTTTTAGATCTGAAATCCTATAAAAACAAATTTGGAAAAATTAGATAATCATGATATGGACTATAAAATTAATCTTGGCTTCTAATGTTGGCATTGTATTTCTGAGCATACCACGAAAACATTTATTTGTTTGATTTTTACCGAAATTATGAAAATATACTTTTAAGATTAATCTCAATAGCATCTCTTTTGAATTTTTTTAATAATTACAAAAGTGTTGAATTATTTGAGTACTGATTGGAAAGTTCAAGAGAACGGTTTAATCACATGAAGAACTTTGAAGTAAATATTCTATTTCTTTCCTTTACAGCAAGCAACTTGGGTGTTTTTTTAAAAGAAAGTTTGAATTAACATTTGAAAGCCCTGATTAAATAATACAAGACCTTATAATTTAATCCAATTAGGTCTCTTTTCAGTTTCAAACATGGATGTTTTAAATATTAGATTCATAATTGTAGGTGTAAGTTCATAAAATGGATAAGTATTTTTGTAGTGTTTTCATAAGGATATGATTAAATGAGTTGCCCTTAAATGGACATTAAATAATGAACAAATCCGATTTTCCACCATATTCAAAAATTGTTTGATAATATGATTTAAAAGTGAAAATATAAATTCTATTGGGTAAGAAATTCCTAAAAAATATTTTCTCTTCCTAAAAAAATATTTTTCTTAAATATTACTGCAGACTAATATCCACATATTACTGCTGCAGTGCGACTTAAAGGACTTTTTATGAAATAATATCATGAAACTAGCTCCTGTTAATAAATTCGCTAACAGTTAACTAAATTACATTTTTTTTTCTCTTTCTTGCAAAGCAACTAAACAACTAAATTTATATCTTTCTTCTGAAATGGTTTTTGCATATTTTATTCACGAAAAAAAAGGATGATAGTTTCTTCTTTGGAACTAAAAAACCCTTTTTTTTTACTAAATACTTTGAATATGTAGAAATACAAGGTGTAAAAAACACCGTTGTAGTTTTTACAGTTTATTAATAATTTTTACTCTATAAAGAGGCAGAAATCAAAATACATAATCGCAACAGTCTATATAAGTAATTTTTTGTATATATTTAAGGGTACATTGAGCTTGACATTTCACGTATTCATATACTGTTTTTGCTTTTTTTTTCTTCGCAGAGCATTCTAGATACATTTTTAGGGGATCCAATTTTTCTTCAAGCTCATAAAAATTCTTTAGATTGCCATTTATATTTGGTTCCAGAGCCTCTTCAGTCATCACCTTGCGTATTGTGGGCAAATTGTTTGAAATAAATATTCGATACATATCGATGAATCAATTCATCGTCTTATTTTAACATAAACTCTCATTTTTTAGATATAATCAGGATTTCACTGGTCTGAAACATAATAATTTACACACAGAGCAAATATTGAAAATTCTATAAAATATTGTCATATTTCAATTATACGAAAAATTACGTGCGGATGAAAATTCGTCGTATTTCACTTAGGATTAGCAAAAATAAAAACTGTGTACAATAAAAAGCATTGTTTTGAATTGTCAGATTGATCCATTTAAATGTTGATTTGGAATATATATATATATATATATATATAACATATATGTAACATATATATGTATATATATATATATAAAATATATATGTATATATATATATAAAATATATATATATATATATATATATATATATATATATATATATATATACCAAATATAAATGGCAATCTAAAGAATTTTTATGAGCTTGAAGAAAAATTGGATCCCCTAAAAATGTATCTAGAATGCTCTGCGAAGAAAAAAAAAAGCAAAAACAGTATATGAATACGTGAAATGTCAAGCCATATGTACCCTTAAATATATACAAAAAATTACTTATATAGACTGTTGCGATTATGTATTTTGATTTCTGCCTCTTTATAGAGTAAATATTATTAATAAACTGTTAAAACTACAACGGTGTTTTTTACACCTTGTATTTCTACATATTCAAAGTATTTAGTAAAAAAAAAGGTTTTTTAGTTCCAAAGAAGAAACTATCGTCCTTTTTTTTCGTGAAAAAATATGCAAAAACCATTTCAGAAGAAAGATCTAAAATTAGTTGTTTAGTTGCTTTGCAAGAAAGAGAAAGAAAAAAAATGTAATTTAGTTAACTGTTAGCGAATTTATTAACAGGTGCTAGTTTCATGATATTATTTCATAAAAAGACCTTTAAGTCGCACTGCAGCAGTAATATGTGGATATTAGTCTGCAGTAATATTTAAGAAAAATATTTTTTTAGGAAGAGGGCATCAAAATAAACTTAGTTTGATCCACACCCAAAGACGGTTATGGAAAGCAACATAATTCATGGATGAATTTTAGTTAAGAATACTTATTTTTTATTCATCAAAACACAAATATAATTTACAAATAATAATCTTAGCTTAGTCTCCATTTTTAATTTAATGCTTTTTCACGTACAAATTAACAAATTATTTCATTAGTCATAAGGGATTATCCCTCTTTCTACTTCGTTTACTTTACATTCATATGACATATATTGGTATGATAGAAGCCCGAATGATTTTGATTACCAACATTTTCAAACTGGTACATTTGAATAACCTCACCCACACTAATTGTTTGGATCAATTTATATTATGATTATTAATTATTTTTTTAATTGCATTTCATCTATATGTTTATATTCATTTCGTTTCATTTGTATTGATATGTTTTTACATAAATCATTATACTGTCATATCACACGTCAGCATGTATTTGTATGTAGTGCAAAGTTAGTTTCTTTGTTTTTGTTTTTGAATGTTTTGAGAGGAAATGGTTTTAAGTTGCAGAGAGAGAGAGAGAGAGACTCATTGATTTACTTTATTCGCAACATTTATGCTGCTGGTTGTTGCTAAATGGTTTCAGACCATCAGACGCTCACTAGTATACTGTGTTCCTAAGCTGCTAGCATTCGTTACCCAATAGATTTATTTGTCTCTGTTGCTAAAGTTTCTTTATTCCCGAGTCGAATACTAATGTAATTACAAATAATGAAACATCTTTATCATTTATGGGAATTGAATTTCTATTTTTCGAAATTGGTATTTTGATCCATGGAATCTTAAGGAGTTTAAATCCAAGAATGGCAGGGATTAACCATGGCTTAATGAATGAATATAACCAAATAAATATAACCAAAACTGTAATACTTATTTTATTTATACTCTTCACCCTTTAGACCTATAATGAAACTGAAATAAAGATTTATTTCGTTGATCAATGTTTCAACTATTTTAAATTTGTTTAATATTTCATTTCATTAACCAAAGGATTCATTTACTTTATATATTACTGGTGACAAGCTAAATAAACAGTTCTTTGCAAATGCCTTCTCGCTCAAAGGGGTTTGTCTATTTCAATGCAATATTTTCCAGTAAGTATTTTGATGGTGCAATTATAAAAAGAAAAAGAAAAAAATATCACTTTATTTCACAATTCAAATGAGTTCATGTTCTGTTAAATCATTTAACTCTATAAAACAAAGTGAAACACTAATTTCCAAGCAAATATTTCAACTAAAAATTTTAAAAAACTAAAATACTAGTTTCCGAAATTAATTTTGTGATCAGGGGTATTTATTAGTGCCACAAAGAGAAGCAACATGAGGTGATGACCTCGTAATTATGAATTACAGACAAGTTACCAGTATGACACCTAATCTGGCAAATCCTTTTCCAAATTCCCACACCAATTAAATCGAAGTTTTGAGGTTTCCACCATAGTTAACGTAGATCAACATGCGACACACCTCACGTGAGTCTACTACTGTGAGCATTAATCTATCACCGTTATACTTCCAAAATTGATATTAAACATCAAAATTTTGCACAGATACAGTTTTGAAAATCGTAGAAAACTTTTCAATGGCTTTCCTATCATAAATAAAATACACTACATGACATTGCAACACGAAGAAGGATTAGCAAGAAAGTGACGAAACTCGGCAAGCAGAGAGAGACAGCATTGAACAATAAGTAACATATACTTCGAAATGATATGCATAATAAGAACAGCGTCCGCTCTGTAAATTGAAGGACCACCGTGTACAGCGATACGCGAAGCAACACGTCCAGGTACAGAGTCAATGAGAGTACGAATGGCATTCAGAGGAATAGCTCTACATTCCATATCAGCCATTTGACACATTTCGTCTTCTGAAAGTTGCAAGAGCATGGTCTGCAAATGGTGTCCAGTCACATCTCAAATGTGTTCTATTGGTGAGACAACAGAAGAGAACGATGAGAAGGAAAGATCTGTACACCTTGTAAAGCTGGTAGGCTGATGTGAGCAGTGTGCGATCGTGCGTTATTCTGCGTAAGAAAGGCATTGGGCAACTCTGAAGGAAGGTGATTATCAACAGCTGGACCACATCATTCACATAATATTGTGGCGTCATAGTGCCTTGAGTACGAATTGTAAGTGACAAGGAATCCTACGCATTTGAGCACCAAATCATGATGCCGCGTTGTCGCGACGTGTGGCATTTCACAATTGCTGTCGAATTGGACCTGATTCGATGTTGACGCTACACTCGTACATGGCGACTATCATTAGAGAAACAGAAGCGTGACTGATCGGAGAACTCGACCCTGTGTCATTCCATTGTCCACATCGTTCGAGCCTCGGCACCATTTCAGACGTTGGTGTCTCTGCTATGGGGTCAATGCCATTCTTCCATCCATCCATAAGTGCCGGCTACTAGCAACCATTTGACGGGAAACCTTTCTTGTCGATATGGGAATATCCAAGAAGCCTTGTACATTCTGCAGAAATGAGGTAGTATTAGCTTCCGGGTCCACCACCTCTTGTTAGCCGATGCTTCGATCCACACGTACTGACGTCATTCTGGCTGAACCGGCACTTCACAAACTTGCCACATTTCTTTGTTCCAACCATCTTCACTTCAACCGGTGCATTGCGGACGTGTCCATGTATGTGTCAACTAAGATTTGTCCTATGATACAACCTGCCCATCTCAGTCCGATCACCTTGCCCATCGTAAAATCGTCTGACAGCTGGTACTCTCTCCGCTGACGACGTTCTGGCATTATCTGCTACTATACGTATCCTCTATGATAAGATCAAATTTTTATGATGATTTCCCTATTAAAAAATAACGGTATAAAAATTGAATAATTTGCAGGTTCCTCCCTTATATCTTATTCAACGTGCGCTGCAATGCCACGTATTCACATTATTCGTGTGTCTTCCCTGAAATTTGCATAGTTATCTGGCAACTCCTTTTTGTTGTTGCATTTTCAGTATCGCATAGTGTAAAATGACCCCAATTTATCAGGTTTTATTTCATTCGAATGGATAAAATTATCATATACTGAAAACGTTTACTTGAAATCTAATGGAGAGTATCATGTGATTAGTAGGAAATAGTTTTGAATATTTCTGTTTTAATCATACAAAAGTAATAAAATTATTCCAAACAAAGAAATTCATCCTTAAGTTATATTTCTTCCCTGAAATTTTCATCTTTAAGTAATTTATGTAGGAAATATCAACAAAATTAACTTTACTGGAGTAGAATGTGATGAAAATTTACGCATGAATATATCAAATCTTAAGATTCATAAATGTCATATACAGTAATCTCGAGTCTTGAAAATGAAATAATTGAGATTTTAAAATAAAGTAAAACATCAAAATATGTATTGCAAGTAATTCGAGAATCAAAACTAATAGAAATATAAGAATATCTGAAATTGAATATTTGCCTTAAGATAGAACCATCTTATGGAAAATTTCCGTACTTCTTACTAAGACGTCATTTTGATAATTACATTCACAATTATCTTCCTACAAAGCATTATATAATTATTTAAGTAATTATTATCTAATGAAAGTTATGGTCAAGTTAATGAAACATTATTTAAAAGGGATGAACTTATAATAATCAAAGAGAAGAAATTTATTTTTATGAGTGCAGTAAACATGTATTCTTATAGTTATGTATGAGCATTTATTCTGTTAAGAAATTATCAAAAAGAAAATTATTGATTTGAATTAACAGAGATGTCGTTTTGAAAACAATTTAATTTCCAAAGCAAGGATATGGAAAATTTTGTAATATAAAGTTATAAAATTCTGAAAAAATGAAAAAGTATTCCAAAATCTGCATAATTAATGGAAAAATAACTAACAGCAATGCGTTTAACCATTTTCATAATGAAAATAAGAAGATATGGATTATATTTACATGTTTCAATGCAATTCAAAAAGTACTTGTAGTTGAATACAGATGACATTATTAAACCTTTACTTTTCTGAAATATGAGAGTGATTTAAAAAATATACGTACACTCATGGATAAAAAAATTAGCGCACCAATAAGGAGTCGTCAAAATAAAACGAAATTTTAGATACGTAATGACTACTTTGATATAAGTAAATGATGAAAAAATCAAAGAAAAAGAATCATCTATTTCAGAGAAAAAGGCAAATGAATGGAGGATTTAATAGCCTGTTGAACCCCCTGTAGTGCGAATGCACGATGCGATATGATTGGACATTGAGGCATTCAAGTTCTGTACGATGTCTTGAGACATGTCGCCCCATATTTGCTGTAACCTTGCCTCTAGTTCGTTCAAACTCGTGGGATGCCCAATTCGCAGTCCCAAATGATGCCAGATATGCTCGATTGGAGACAAATCTGGGGATCGGGCAGGCCAAGGAAGGGTAGTAACAGTGCGTAGACAGTCTTGTGATACCTTTGCTGAGTGAGGCCGAGCATTGTCTTGTTGAAAAATGGCTCCTGTGAGCCGTTAAATGAGTGGCAACACATGTCGTTGCAAAATGTCATGGACATACGACTGGGGTGTCATGGTGCCATGGATAAATACTAGGGTGACCGTGTATTGTAAGCAATGACACCCCATGCCATGACACCAGCTGTAGGATAGGTGTGTCGCTGTGCAGCAAAGACAGGATTGAGGCTTTCACCACGGGGTCTCCACGCACGAACACGATTGTCATCACTGCTGAGATTGAATCTGAATTCGTCGTTAAAGACGACCCGGTTCCATTCCGCTGCAGTCCAGTTTCCTCGTGCGTGGCACCACTCCAAACGGAGGCGTCGATGGGTGAGCGTTAAGGGCAGCACACGTAATGGGCGCAGCGATCCCAAATGTCCTTCATCCAGGCTCCTTCGTATGGTTCGGGAAGACACGGGGGGGTCATTAGTGAAGGTACTACCTTTCCCTGGATGGTGGCAGATGAAGCGGTTGGCTGCACGCTTGCATTTCTTATGATGAGGCGGTCTTCTCGACGACTGGTATGTCGAGGGCGTAATCAGCCTGGTCTTCGTGTAAATGACATCTCTCTGATCCACTGATCTTAACACCTCCTCAGAGCACAATCAGAGCGGCCTAATTGACGAGCTACTCATCCAGCTGACCACCCAGCTTCCATCATGCCGATAATTCTCCCCCTCTCAAACTGCGACAGCTGCTCATATTGTCTTCGCAAACTGCATAATGGCATGTCTACCTCAGCTCTTCCTTTGTAAACGATTCAACACACTCAAACAAGCTTTGGTTACCTGTTTTATACTCCACGGAGAACGACGTAAAACGCCCTCTACCGGCTATACGTATTACACAATCACGCTGCATTTCTAATAATTTGCATATCTTCCGACATGTACCTTCATGCCAAATTTCGTTACGATTCCGCAATTATTTCTTGGTGCGCTAATTTTTTTGTCCATGAGTATATTTGTAGGCAGGAGGTATCACTTAATGGATTTATTGTTACCAATGGGCACTGCCTTCTCTTGAACGGAGCAGAAAATTTTTTACATTCATACATATGTTAGTTTTTATTTTGTAGTCATTTGCAGCCAAATCAAAATTTGATTTCTTCCACTTCGAAATGTCGACGTCATTGTGAGATGAATTATCTCTGTCAATGCTAAATGGATTCATCATTATATTCCTAAACTATAAATTAAGCAGTATCACAATAATGGGTTGTTTCCAGTGAATATGCTTCAAAGAAGGCGAAAATGGTCTCATCGGCGGGAAAAGTTATGGAGAAGGAATTTGTGATGTGAATCACGAAAGGCGTCATAATCATGAATGCGATTAACTGAGACTTTTACAGCTGTTTAGTGATTCATGATACTTACTAAAAACAATTAATTTTCGATGTTATGAGTGTAACTCTTTTCGATTTCTTATAGATTTACTGAACGACCCTCGCATTTTTTTTCAAATCACCTTTTTTAATGGCAAATGTAAAATTTTCTTTTGCTACGATGTTTATTAATTTGACAGAGAAAGGTAAGGAAAATACATAAGAATCAAAATAACATATTTCAATTTTTTTAAAATACAATTTCAGATGTTTCAATTCTTAATCGTCATTGCTACGTAACTTTAGATTCAATATCTATTTATTTGTAACCTTTCTGAGTTATGTGCATTTTAAAACAATATTTTCTGTTTTATATTTAAAATGAAATTTATGAGAAAATCAAGTATTGTTCAAATTTCTTACATATACATGTAATCATTTTGTAAGAATATATAATCATAGCAGATTTCAAAACAGTAAATTATGCAGAATGCCTTATTCTTATTTAAACTTAGTAAACATAATTTGAAAAACATTAATATATAATAATCTACAGCCGTTCTTTCTCACATATGGCTTATCTATATTTAGAATATCAAGTGACTAATATATATATTTGTAATAATAACTGAGTTTTTTTTGTAGAAATTGGTTATTAAATTTATTAGCCACCTAAATGGCTATTGTTTTAGATGGATTAATTTTGGCCTACCAGATCATTTTTTAACATTTATTCGTTTGCTTCAATATCAATTAAATTTAGCTCAAATATGTTCAATTTAATAATTTATCAGTTCCATCAATTTTAATATCGGACAAATATTTTATTGCCCATTTCTCGATATTTTATCTTTTAGTTTAATTCTTGTATTTAATTGTGTAATATAGTAATAATTATAAAAAAAAAGCTCCCTTTGGATGGCTAAATCTTTTCCTTTAAAACTTCAATAGAACTTTCAATTTTAGAATCTCTTTATATTAATTATTTGTTTTATAACGTCTTTTAATTCACTTTACTTTTGTAAATAAATAATTTCAACATTTTAAACGTATTCAAAATTAAAATTCGTTAGCATGAAAAAAAAATACTCATTGTTACATTAGGGGAAAAAAGGGTTAATACATGATATGGACTAATGTAATTATAGAAGAGCATTTTTTTAAAAATTAATCCAAATAATAATTGACATATCATTTTTGATCCATAAAATTGAAAAATCTTTATACCTTTCAAATTAATTCTTAAAATGTTTTTCAGAACCTAAAAATATTAAATTATTTCTTTATATTAATCAAAATTCGGGTAATCAAACGAATGTTTCCATCTCGTATTTTCTGCAAATTCTTCACAAGTACGTTTACATTTAAATCCAAATCATTCTGATTCCAGAATACACGTAATTGTATACACTGCAAAATAAGTAAAATATCACAGTCTTAAAATCTTTTTTTAAAAAAACCAAATTAGCTTAGACCAATCTACTCCAATAATTTAATCCAGTAAGATAGAACTAAT
>BMAW01018742.1:13457-26900 GCA_019974015.1 Nephila pilipes | reverse complement strand
CCATCATTCAAAAGAATTTAATTTGTGTTAATAGGCAGGCAACAAAAATGAAGTTTTAGAAATATAGAGATATGTTATTACTTTGATTGCAAAAGCGATAACTAAATATGAAAAAGAACATTGTGTGATGTAAGTGAACAGTAAACGAGGTCCGAGACAACACTCCACTCTCAACATCCAAACCACACCAACCTCGAGAAAACACAATTGACACATTTAATTAAGAGACATATTACGTGAATCGCCTTTATAAGTCATTATCTCCTAAAAATAATAATCCAATAAGCAAAACCTCTTTGGTTTCAAAAAGGTAAATGGTGCATAAAATCAGAAGGAAGAAACTAGTTTTCAAATTATTTAACATCCTTCGGGACATCACACAGCATTTGAAATCATTTCCTTCTGAATGATTAAGAACTGTTTGCGCAAAGAAACTTTGTTTGAGGATGTGACAATAATCATTTTAATAAATTGAAAAAACAGGGCCCTTGCCATGAATGTTTCCAATTTGATCAAAGGTGAGGAGATGTAACTGTTTATCATGGTTCCATTGAAAAGCAACATTAAAGTTATTGGGTTGGAACTTGGGCAAGTGACGAGGACGACACTTGAGCTAGCGAATCCCATCTTCACACTTCCACACTATATCAACGGATGATCTAGATTTTGAACTATACTTAACGTGTAAAGACTCCGATTTACAGGCCGTCTGCAATGGAATCGAGGTTAGAACTTACGTCTCCAAAAAAAATATTTTTTTTTCGATCGCCGTATGTGGTCGATCATAAAGACAAAGCTGTCATACCCACTTGATCAAGAGATATTCATGCGTAGGCAATTAAAAACATTTGTGTCCATTTTTTTTTCTTGAGAGCGTAGAATATAACTCAGAAGTCTCAAACAGCACAACTCAATAGGCTACGAGGATTCTAACTTCTCATATGGAGTTCATTGCAAATATTTGATTATTTTTAAGAAATATTTAAATTTCATTAGAAATTCTGTTTCTTACTCAAATTGTATATTCAGTGCGATTACTTGAAAGGTATATGTAAGATATCAGTAACAGAATGAAAGTTTAGAGAACTGACAAGCTTCCTCGCAATACGAATTCCTTGATAGTTAGTATAACTACGAAAATCCGAATTTCGAAAAATGTTGGATCGAAACCTGTTAAAAGAAATCAATATAAAAAATATTTCATTTAGTGGATTTTAGTCTTTATTTGATTTGTTACTGAGAAAAATAGCGTATTTAAAATTTTGAGAAGTAATTTTACATAAAAAAAGAAACAGCTATTACCAATATAGTGAAATATGAAAAAAAACATAGTTTCATTTTTACTTGGAGAACTATGTCGACGTCTAAAATACTACTCCATACTCCAACCACGCTACGCCAACTTGAGAACACGTTCAATTCCGACAAATTTAATGTGTATGATTCTCAAATGCCATCCCTTCAGAAAATAAGGATCAATTCTCTAACAGTTTCATTTTGAGAACAAATTCGAGCACAAAGTCACAAAGAAGAAAAAAGTTTTCAAAATTATTAAAGATACTTCGGAACAGCGGCCTGAATCTGTAAAGCTTTCAATCTGGTTGATTTAGAATATTACAGGCAAATAAGTTACCCGTTGAAGATGAGACAGTCTTCATTTTACCGATATTTAAAAGTGGGCACTTATCAAGAATAACACCTTTTTGATGATCGGTAACTCAAGAGCCAGCTAAATAGACAGATCTGCATCCATTTGCAATCTTACAAAACATTCAAAAATTGGAATCAAATCCAGAAATCTCACAGAACACTACTCAGTAATCTATGAGGAATCTCACTTTTCCTAAGAAACGTGTCCAATGTAACTTTCTTACCGTCAATCTCAAATATTTCGCTACCATCGGAAATTCCAACAATTTCTAAATTAAATTATATGTCCAGTGCTATATTTTGAAAATAGTATTTCTAAGTTGTTAGGACGGAATGGCTCTATTAGCCATCTGTGAATTGTCATAATGGACACTCATGTACGGGTCACACGTCTGATGGTTGATAACGATGAATTAGGCGTCGTGACAGCTGTTCTGAAAATAACTTTGTCTTCCCTATCTGCTGTGGAACCTAGGTGGACCGCTATCATCATGACGCTGTAATCTGCCATTGTCTACCCATTCTTGCCAGCATCTTCTAATCATTGCATCGCATCGACCAATATGAGTAGCGCATCTTCCATTTGCCAAACCTGCCACTTTCAATCCGATGATGGGCCTCTATTAATCTCTAATAGTTGTTCGTAATGAGCTTGAATTCTGATGTGAGACATTTTTTCTGTCATTGAAAGGCATCCTGAATCGCAAAGCAACAGAAAATTTGACCATCAGATTGAGAATCGCTTCTTATATACACCTGCTGAGTGCGCTGTCCTTAAGCACTGTAGCTTTCGCTATTCATGCATAGGTCACTAAATTTTAATCATTTGCACGTTCGATCCAAATGTCTTTGCAT
The DNA here is from genome assembly GCA_019974015.1 of Nephila pilipes. Lineage (NCBI taxonomy): Eukaryota > Metazoa > Arthropoda > Arachnida > Araneae > Nephilidae > Nephila > Nephila pilipes. The sequence continues at coordinate 24,395 of BMAW01018742.1, read as the reverse complement.
GCGAAATTTCATTTCAATAGGGCAACTTCTTGGTGTGTCGTTTTTTTTTTATAGAATGTATTTGCATGCTTATATTTCTAGTGTAAGATAATTTTTACAAGGAAAAATTTCTACATGGAAAAATCCTTTGGCAAATAAATTGTTTCTTGATATTCATAATGTTGTCTTAAAGGTATACGGATTTAAGAATAATAATGATATTTTCGATATAGAAGTGTCTTATATTGGAAGTTAATTTACATGAGGACTAACGTCAAACATTGGAATTGGCTGTGTTATAGACCTTCTGACTTGTCTTTGATAGATTTTACAGAAATGCCAAAGCGGTCTAAAAATTCCAGTAAAATCCCTGCCATTTTGTGTAGAAAGGCTGTACACCCGTCCCTCGATTTACACGGTGTTCGTTATACACGTTTTCGATTTACACGGATTTTTAAGGGGTGTCAGGACCCTTTAACCTTCGAAAAATGTGTCTAAAATGCCTTTTATTTAAACTTCTGTATTATGCATAACAATCAACTGAAATGGATGAAATTTTTTTTATGAGTTTAAAATGGTTTCATATGTATAATTTAATAGTTAAATATAAAAATTTATTTTTTTAAAAAAAGTTATTTGCTGTATTTTGAAGACTTAATTTTTTTTCTTCTGGAAATGAGAGTTTCACTTGAAATTAAACGTACAGTTCAAATATTATGTGAATACCATCAAAATAGTCTCAAATTAAACCTAACATTTGATTTCAGGTGCTGAACCTATTTCTTTTCCAAAATACTTTGTCAATATTTTTTAAAAAAGTTTAAAACTTGAAAATAGTAAATTTTTGAAGTTTTTGAAAATTAAAAAAATTTTTAAAAAAATATTTTCTATCAAATTACTTTAAATTTAGCTTTAGCATCTAGAGAATAGTAATTAGAAGATATGTACAAGTTTTCATCCATTTCTAATGATTAGTATTTCATACGTCTTACGTGAAAATTGAAAAAAGCATGTTTTGAGAAAAATGACTTTAAAGTTAAAAATTTGAATAATTTCACACCCACTATAATAGCCAACATAAAAAACCTCTCATTTCATAATTAAGTCATTATTTTACAAATACACATTATATATATAGTATTAATTTGGTTTAATTCACTTCATGGGCCACAAATGTCATAAAGAAAGACTATTGAGTTATTTTGACATTTTTGGTATTTGAAAATATACACTCATTAACAAAATGTGACAGTATTAATGACTTGACTTTAGGTTTAAGTTATACAAAATAACTTCTTAAAGATGCATAACCACTTTATATATCTTGTGTAGAATATAAAAAAAGTAAAAGAAAAAAAAATTGGAATATATTGTAAATCTAAAATTTAGAATAATTTAAAACTTATTTAGTTACTCATCAAATAAAGCATTCATAATTTTAAAAAAAATCTTAATTTTAACAATTAACAGTGAACATACAACCAACAGAATTATTTGATTTATTATGTAATCCTAAATAGATTAAAAAAAAGCTTCACAGCAGTTGAGATATTTTTCTAAAAGCATACATTTCAATAAAGTAATGCAGTAAAATTATAAAATATAAGGTACAAATTATACATAACATTATTTAAAAGCTTATTCAGACTATTATATATAAATTATTGCATGATATATCATTATGACATTTCAAACTATTACAAACAATGTCACGTTAGAAATGAACAGCTCAATATTTAACTGTGAAAAACATAGTGTTTATTCCAGTAATGTGGAAAAAAACATTTAAAAACCTCCTGGCACATAAACATCTCCTTCTTTCATTCTCATGTTTTCATTATTTTTTATAACTTTCAGTCTTTTTGTTTTCCGAGCTTCATGTGACTGTTCGCTTACACGTTTTTCGGCTTTCTTGATTCGCAGTTTATCCAAGATTTGAAAATGCATTTTCATTTTCTTATTAATGAGCAAATCTAATTTTTTTGCTACCGAAACCAAGGAACTTTGCCCATCATTGTAAACACACGTACCTAAATAGGCAGCAATTTCTGCCACATTACGACCACATCCTACAACTTTTGGGCAAAACTTCCAAATTAATGAGTTGAGAGACTCATTAGGATTTTGTGTTTTCCCACCTAAGTACTTTTTCAGAAGTGAAGGATGAGAAAGATCTTTGAAAACAGGCGTAATGACCTCCATCACAGCTTTGGGGACCGAATTCTTGTGTTTATATTCATGCTTCTTATTATCACATTCTGCATTATTATAACGACACCAAGAATTCGGACCTTTCGGACAGAACCAATGCATGAGTTCCTTATCAGTGCTGCCTGAATGTGCCCAGATGAACCAAATAGCTGTCCTCATGCTTCTCACATCAGTACTGTTCCCTCGGATGGCATTACCATAATAAGTGGTCAGCTTATTAATTAAGACGTCTGTTAGTCTTCCTTTTCCCCCAATTGTTTTTCCATCAGAAAGTTTTTTATTTCCCTGCAATGCTTTGAGTTTTCGTAGTCTGCTGCCCATCCTTTTCTGCACATGGCCAACACACTCGATTTTTTCTAATTGCACGTCTTTCCCATATGGGTATTCACTTGACAGCGCAAGAAATGTTTTACTGTCTCCATCACCTATATATCGTAAATATTTGGCATTGTGCTTCTGTTGGGATCTGAGAAAAATGCGTTTCATACCATCTACTTCCATTTTACCTGCAGAACCGGAGTGATTTTTTTTACATACAGGTTTATGTTTAGACAACCACTGCAAGTAGGTGGGTCCAAATTTCAATCCTTTATATGAAACACATTCTTATGTAAAAAGACGACATCACCTCAATGTCAACAACCTTGCCAGACTCGGCACCAACTAGAGTGCATACGCCAATCAATGACATATGCCCCCTCGTCTTCCAAGTACCATCACCGCTAACTGTAAGTGTATTTGGATTTTCGGTCAAAGATTTTTCTTCCGAAACTGCGTTTTTCATGGAAGAAAGAGCTAAGTCTTTCGTTGAGCTCAAAATTTTAGTGTTTATGAGGTCGTATGTCTTTTGTGATATCGGGGAAGGCAAACTCATTACAGAACAAAAATTTTGAAGAGCAGTCAAACCTTCACCTATGCTCCGCATAGCTAAAACAGATCTTCTGTTAATTTCTGGCACATTCTTTTTTACACCAATCATTGGACAACTTCGAAAGTTAGACGAATAATCACATCTCGAACAATGAACTTGAAATAATGAATATAGTCCAATTTTTGATTTTTCATTCAGAATTAATGGAGATTAGCAATTCCTGCACATGGCAGTATCATTAAAAAACTTTAAAAATGCTGATACGTCAATCATGCGATATCCATTAAAGTTTTCACATGTTTCTGTTTCTACATTTTCATAATGAACAAAAGAAGTAGATAGTTTTTTTGATGAAGCGCTGACATTTTTTTCAACTCGGGCAAAAAACTTGCACCCATCAATATTTTCTTTTTGGAGAAACTGATTTCCACAAAACGATCTTTTTGATCGCGTTTTGTTACCTTTTCTCTTATGACCCATAGTAATTACGCTAAAATTTGAAAGAAAATAGGTTCAAATAGCTGCAAATAAGTACATAAAATTCTAATCAAAAATTCTCGCACACTTGTAAACAAACCATGAAGAATGTGGAACATGGGGAAATTTAGTTGTTTATTTCCTACTTTACAGAAAAAATATTTATTAAAAACTGAGGCCAAATTAATTGCGAAAAATCTTAAGATTAAACTAGAGTGCGGCAAAGCAAAACAAGAACTAAAGTGGGTGTGTCAGCCGCCATGTTTTTGACCACACCCACACTGGGATTTTTTTCGCAAAAGTGACTTCGTTTTGAATGGCTATAACTTTGCAACTAATAGGAATATCAAAACACTATTGGTACCAAAGTATTCAGAATAATCCAAATTATATAAAAAACTTATTTTTAGAAAATCGATTTTTTGAAAGTTTTAAAGGTCCTGACACCCAAATTCAAATAAAAAAAAAATGTCAAACTGTCAAATTCCGCATAATTTTAATTCATTGATTTGGTAACACCACATGTGCATGTATATGCGTCAAGATTACCTTTCAGTGCGTCGTAATTCACAATAGTACATATATTTTTATATATGAAGACCTGTCGTTGAAAGTGATAGTGATAGCAGTGTAGATGAAAACACTTTGAATTTATAATAACTATCTCAATTTTGTTTTTTATTTTATTTTATATTGAATAAATGATTGAAAACACTTTGAATTTATAATATATATTGAATAAATGGTTTAAAACGCATGGTTATAGGTGTTTTCGATTTACACGGTTTTTCATACAAAATTTTTAATTTTCGCTTTACACGGTTTTCTCAGGAACCAATTAACCGTGTAAATCGAGGGAGAGGTGTATTCTATATTTGTTATAAAGTCCATTAAGATACGACACACGTCTGGTCATCTGATTCTATAGTGTTGAATATAGCTGTGGCAAAGTTCTTAGAGATCTATAGATCAGAAGCAGCAACATAAACTGTGCTCATCTAGTGGGAAATCTTGATGTTTCTACTAGTCAGCATTGGCTTTTGGAAAGAAACTTGGTTATTATAAAGAATGGGTAAAACTCCAATCACAAAAGAACCTTTGAACAAATCCTTGCTGATTTACCGACGATTAGCATATACTGAAATTTTGATCAAATGCGTTATAGACTTGAAGCAAAATTCCTTGGACGCTTTACATTAAATGTCTTGCAATTGATTCTCCAATTAAATATACATTTATCAACCGAGTAATTATTGTTGTGTCGCGTGCACTACCCAATATTAACATTGGAATTTTGTAAACATTTCAGGATGTCAAATGCCTTATGAACATTTCATCATCAAAACATTTAACAAATATCACTGATTATAGAACTTGTTCTACAATTTAAGTAAAATCGATGAATTAAAAGGTCTCGAATAAAAAGATAACATTTCCTAAATTGCGCAAATTTAAAATTCGATAAGCATTAGGTGTTTTGTATAAAGCTATGAGATTGTTAATTTTAATTTGTGTTCTTATTTAGTATAAGTATATTATGGTCAACCCTTTTTGTGAAAATAGTAAGTTTAGATTAAGATAAATAATCTGGCATTGTCATATCGAAAACTATCGAATTTGTACTAAAGTGCCTTTTGAATACGGAAATATATGTACAATATTATTTAGTTCAAAGGATATTTTAGTGCACATAATAAGTTGGAAAATAATATATTTATAAAGCAGAGCTGTACAATATATTTTTTTTGTGTGTGTGACTTAACATAATTTAAATGAAATTTTCTTACACTTTTATTTTGTAGATGAAAGCGGTTTCTATTCCCTAAGCCTTTTTTTCTGTTTATGATTGACTTGAAATTGTTTTGGTTTCTTTCAAACACATGTAAGATAAAAGTGAGTGCAGAGAGCTATGAGTACCTATTTTAAAAAAACGTCAAAATTTGTAGTTTTAAAATTTTTAATGCTACTTCCGGTTTAAGGCTCCCGTCTACCCGCCATTTTGATTTTGTGGACATAATGTTAATCCTACGGAATTTTGAATTAAATTCTCGCATATTTATTATTTGATCCATTTGAATCTAATAAAGTGCATTTGAAAGAGCAAAAAATAATGAATGCTTCTGTTTAATTACTTTTTCCCTAAGATTTTTAAAAATATTTTTATTCTTAATTTAATTATTCGTTTTTGAGTTTTCCGGTCTTTAAAGAATATTTTCAAATATTTTTAAACATCGAATGAAAATAGAAATTCCACAGATGCATTCATTATTTTTTGCTCCTTAAAATGCACTTTATTGCATTCAAGTAGATCAAATAATAAAGATGGGAGAATTCAAGTCGAAATCCCTTATGATTAACATTAAGCTGATGAAATCAAAATGGCGGGCAGACAGGAGCCTTAAGATACAAAACCATTATTACAATTTAACAGAGTCAGATTTTCAAATTTAGTACTAATAGTTAAGTCCAATAATCCAAAAAGCATAAATCATTTGATATAAAATGTATTAAGAATGAGTACTCCATAAGAGTTTAAGAAATTTTAAAAAATTTAATTTTTAAAATTTAGATAAATTTTCCTACCAATTTTTTTTTCAAACAGTTTAAGTAATACTATTTGAAAACAAATTATTAGTTACTATTAATACTATTACTTTCAAAAATATTTTTTCAGTTAGCATATAAGGTTGCCTAATGTTATTCAAATTTATAAATACCTCTTCTAATTTAATGTCATATATAAAGCTATGTTGCGACGTTGGGCTAAAATTCCGATTTTCTTTCATTAACATCGATGAAATTATGGTAATTTGAATTGCTTCAAATTACAATATCTTCCGAATGAAAATGAAACGTGATTAGGAAAACTGAATGAAATAGATGTGAAGTGAAATTATTGATCGATAATTATATATTAATTAAATAGAATTGCAAGGAAATGAAGGGAGATAGAGGATAATGAATTGCAGACATTCAAATTTGGATTGAAGCATTTTAAATAGCTTTTTGGATTGATGCGGATAATTTTAGAGCCAAAAATACCGACTGTTTGCATGAAGTGTTAGAAGAAAAATGATTGATTAGGTATGTGCTCAGATTTTATTAAGAGATCATAATTTACAATTGACGAAATAAGTGGGATTCGAAAGAGAGCGAAATTATCTATTCTTCAATAATTATTAAGAAAGTATTTTGTCTAGCGTGTCTTCACTTAGAATTCGGTGGTTCCTGGATACTGTTGGAGATCTGGAGGTGTTGGTAGATTTTAAAAAAGAACAGGCTTTACAACGTACATCAATTTGTCCTTTTCTTTTCATTAGTTAGAGGTAAGAAATTCAAAGGCTCTTTTACCAGTTCCGACCTGTGATAGCTCACCATTTCAGCTTGCCGCCACTCTATCACGGTGAGAATGATCCGGCCATTTTGACAAATGAAAGCAGCTGAAGTGGACTGGAGTCCATCTGCTATTTCTATTTTATATAGAGTTGGAAAGCAAACCTTTAAAGATGAATCGTCGAGGTTGTTACTTGGCTCTTTCCTTTGACTTTCTTGTTCCTTAATATTGATTTAGCTGCTTATGTTGACAGCTTATATATGTGTGTTTTACATCCTTTTAACTTCTTTATAAAGGTTTTAATTAATTATTAATGATTTATAGAACTTTTGTCTAGTATTCTTGTACGGTGTTTAAATACCTTCCTATTAGGAGTCCTTTGTGTCTCGAAATATCATTGGAGATTTTTCCTTCACGCAGTTGACTTCCACCGATGTTGAATGCCGTTTTTATCTCTTGTTGGATATTTTTTTCTCTCTCACCCCTCTTCTGTTGACTTGAACCTGTAATTTCGTGTTTGTTGTTTTTCCATCCATCATTTGCCTGGTGTAATTTTGTTTCTTAAATATTGAGATAAAATGCAGTTATTGTTAGAACAAGTATCTGGTCTACTTGTGCGAAGTTTAAATACCTTTCGATTAGGAATCCGTTGGGTATGCAAGCCCAATATCGAACAAAACATTTTCCTATTCTGAAAGCTTCCTTTATTGGTAATAGGATTTTATGGGATATAGAACAATAAAAGCTATAATTCATTTAGAAATTCCTTTAATTGAATAGATGTAAAATAGATTCAGAACATTTAAGAAAGCTCTGAACGCTCATTTAATTATTAATGCATAGTCCAAAGGTAAGAGCGTGTAAAAACGAGTACTTTGGGAAAAAACACGAAACTCTCTTACACAAAAACTATATTTTAATTTTTCAATCAATTTTCAAACGAACAGATACATAATTGAGAATTTATGCACTTAACGCATTCTATTTCATTGGAATTTGATGAGTCAGTCTCTTGAGTAATTCACAAAAAATTGTTCCCTATCTCTTCTACTCTGATGAAACACATGTTGAAAAGTCTTCGTAATAGTGCAATTTATCCATCGGTCTATAATTAAAATATCAGACACAAGTTGATTGAAATACACACGAATGCGTTCTTCATTTTTGGCTCTTCCTGTTTTCCGATCCCTTGTCTTTGATTTTTTATAGGTACAAATTTCTTCTGATGAGTTTTTCTCTTCCCTTAGATTTTTTCAGAATTTATTACTCAATTTCTTAATTTGTAGAAAGGCTCCCATTACGGTGATTTTTTTTCTTTCCCTTCGGAAGGAGACAGAGTAGAGAATGAAACGATCTGAAATGAACTGGCGAGGTTCGGAAAGAGCCATTTTGAATCTTTTTTGGAGGTTTATTTTTTGAGACATATCTTCCCTCCACGATTACCTTTGAGTCAACGAGGGCCACATGTGATCTTTTTCTTCCCTATGGGTTTGACATTCATTAGTAAGCGCTGATGACGCGCACTCGGGATACACTGGAGATCCTTCTCTATTTTCGACCCTCCTTCTTCTCATCCAACTTTTGTCAGTTTTCAATTTTTTCACATCCCGGATCATAGCTTTATAATTTATTAGCTTTAAGTTTTACTAGCTAACTAGGATGTATTAATGATTCCAAAATACTTTACTAATTAAATATTGAATTCATTTTCCATGAGGTTTGAATATTTATCATAAATTAGGTTATTTTACTTATGTCTATTTTACCACATGTATTTCTGCAACTATCGTTTGCGCAATATCTGTATGAATTTGTATTTCAGAGATATTCGCTGTTATCTCTTGCCAGAGCTATCAGGTGTTAATAGTAGTCTCATTTCTGGTGTACCTTTTCTGTCTAATTTAATCGTATATTTGAAGGGAAAATTTAATACGATATAATCTGTGTGTAGATACTTTCTCCCAAAATAATCAAATATCTTTTTGTGAAATTATATGGATATTTAACCGAAAGAATTTTTTTAAAGTAAATTGTTTAATTTTAAAAAAAAATCTTAATTTTGATTTGATTTGATTCTTTTTCAAAGTCACACTTTGAATCAACACAAGGGCGATGTATGACGGACCATTTATTTTCGAATCTCGATTGAGTGACAATGTTGATTTCTGAGGTACTACCTCCCTCGCAACGCCTAAGGGAGAACATGAACCTATACCACATTTAACACGCATCACCCCCTATTACACGCTATTTCTTAGTGCGATCAAGACTCGAACCCACGACTGGATAAAAACAGCACTTACCGTGAGTTTCCTACCCTAATTACTTAGCAACCGCTACAAAACACACACACACAAAATCATAAATGGATGTAGATAATTAAAATTTCACATTTATATCTAAACCTAGAGGGAATAGCGAAAATTGCAGATAAAAGCATAAAAGATATAAGCAGACGACTTTATAATGATAATAAATTAAATTAATGAGTAGAACACAAACACAATTAGAAACTTTGTACATTTCTATCCCATTTTCTGCCACTAGATTCAAATTTATTAATTCACATGCAAAGACTTTCTCAGCAAAATTTTTGTTACCGTTTAAGCACTGATTTACGATTCATTCCCTTAAAAAACTTTCATTTGAAGTGCAATATTCTGATAAGAAAGAATATAAATCATTTAGGTTGCTGTCAACTTTGAAAATGAAGTTAATTTTAAAGCAATTAGAATGCTTTAATGATTATAGTTGTCATTTCTGAAAAGGTTTTCAGCAATAGGGTTAATTTCCAAATATGTCCGAGATCTTAGGAACACTTCTCAAATATTTTTACGTTATTTGGATCTTTTAACTCAAGGGTTAAATCGCCTAGAGCAGTGCTCCGTAACCTTTTCTCACCTACGACGCACCAAAATTCTTTTTAGAATTCCGCGGCACACCAAAAGCTGAAGTATATAGGTATTAATTGATACACAAATTTTACAATAAGTGTTTGTTTTTTATTTGAAAAGTATACATACATAAAACCATAACATATTTATTTCTACGCAATCATAATAATTATTGATGTGATACCTGCGCTTGTTTCAATGAACACAAAAGTTTTATATTCGGCTCAATATTTGACAACGCAACCCGAAGTTCTTGGTCAAGATCTTTTAAGCATGACCGCTTATCATTTTTAATTAATACAAGAGTTGAAAAACTTTGCTCACATAAATATGTCTTCGAAAATGGAAGTAATGTTAAGATTGTTTTGTAGGAAATGTGAGGATATTCTTTTTTAACGTAAATCCAGAAAACATCTAATGGAACTTCGGAGAAGTATAATTTTAAAGTCATGTCATTATTTAAATCTGTAAATTCCTCTCGAATTTGTTGAGGCAGTACTTCCGTAGAATTTATTGCACTGGTTGCAAAAGGATTTCGAATCCAATCGTATTGTTCCGTATTAATGGAATAAAAATATTGATCAAATTTCTGCTGAAGCATGTACCGACTTCCTTCTACAGCAGCGCCACTGGTTAAAAGGCCTTATTCAACCAGCCCGAAGAGATATCTTTTCGGCCTGATTGGTAGGCCCGTCGCCTTCGGATCCCTTGGTCCAGGGTTCGAATCTACGCTGCCGTTTCGCGACCGCCACAAGTGGTGACCCCGGACAAGAACACTAGATGGCAGCACGACTGCCTGTACCTACTGATTGCATATGCCCCGACGATCGCCGTTAGTGGTGACTCAGGGCTTGAGCACTAGGTGGCAGCACGGTGTTTGCATATGTTCCGATGCAAAAACGCTTGTCTTGTGTCTTAAGACAAGCGCGTGCGACTCACTACTAGTGATATTCCGGTTCTGGCGCACGTTTCGGCGCCTTCTAACAAAAAACCTTCTGAACAAAATGGCGCACGTTTATCTCCATTCCGTATCATCACGCTGCGATGATACTGGAGAGGGAGTGTGTAGCGACTTCCTTCTACAGCAGCGCCACTGGTTAAAAGACCTTACTCAACCAGCCCGAGGAGATATCTTTTCGGCCTGATTGGTAGGCCCGTCGCCTTCGGATCCC
>BMAW01018742.1:0-13447 GCA_019974015.1 Nephila pilipes | reverse complement strand
GGCCTGATTGGTAGGCCCGTCGCCTTCGGATCCCTTGGTCCAGGGTTTGAATCTGCGCTGCCGTTTCGCGACCGCCACAAGCATACTTAAATGTTGTTGGGCCAGATCCACAATTAATTGGTTGTTTTCAATTGTAATATGATTGGTCCTTTGGTACATTTCCAAACATCCTTTTTGCAACTCTTTCTGCCAAAGTTCGAGTTTTTTAATAAATCCTTGTAATTTGTCGTAGTACGTCAAAATATTCTCATTTCGACCTTGCATTTTTTTATTAAGTTCATTCAAATGCTCGAATATATCAGCCATGTATGCAAGTTTGGCTATCCAGTAATCATCATCGAGGTGCTGGCATATTTCGAGCATATTCTGTGTTAAAAGAAATTCACGCACCTCGTGACGAAGCTCAAATAACCTAGCCAAAACTTTGCCTCGGGATAGCCAACGAATTTCTGTATAAAATAATAAGGATTCATATTCGGCTCCCATTTCTGCACAAAGTAATCCAAAAATTCGCGAATTTATGGCTCTTGATTTAATTAAGTTTATGATTTTAATGCATTCATTTATCGTGTTCAAAAGTTCTTCCGGCAAATTCTTGACCATCAATGCTTCTCGATGTATGCACCAGTGTGTAAATTGTACCGTCGGATTTTTTTGTTTTACACAAGAGACAAAACTTTTTTTAAAACCCGTCATTGCCGCAGCGCCATCCGTGCAAACAGCAATGCAGTTGCTGCATTGAATATTACATATTTTGAAGAAATCATCGGTTACTCGAAAAATTTCTTCACCGGTAGTTCACTCTGGAACCTCCTTAAAAAATAAATAATGTTCTTTAATAAAGTCCTCGTCAACGAAACGTACAATAGCTATCAGCTGTGCTTTATTTTTAATATCAGTTGTTTCATCGATCTGAAGAGCAAATTTTTCAGCCGCTACAGTTTTTTAATCAGTGTTTCTAAAATATCGCTTGACATATCGTGAATACGTCTTTTAACAGTATCAGCAGACAACGAAACTTTATTCACTTCCTTAACTTCATTGGGCCCAAGCATAAGTCTAACAATTTCCATGCATGCTGGTTTAATAAGTGTTTCGCCGACAGTATGTGGCTTCTTCTGAAGTGCAATTAATTTTGCAACATGATAGCTAGCTTCTAATGCCTTTTCAGAAATTGTTACGGCCGATTTCATAAATTTCTTCTGTTTTTTATTTTGATCTGAGCACCTCTTAAAATATTGTTTGTCTTTGTTGGCGCAGCTAGGCTGGCTTGAATATAGATGCCGCTTTAATTTACTGGGTACCATTGACTCGTTTGATAGCTGATAGCCGCAAATGATGCACTGTGGTCTTGGTGCCGTTTCGTCACCACACCACGAGAATCCATATTTAATGTAGTCTTCGTCGTACTTTCTTTTCACTACCTTCTTTAGGTTTTTTGTAACACTTGTGCTGGGTTCTTCATCATCTGTACGTGAAGACGAATCTTTCCGACGTAAAAATTTATCCATATTTAAAGGGGTATAAAACTTAAAAATTTTTATACGAAGAACGTTAACCATACATAATTCAGTAAGATAATTAATAATAATTATCTTTAGTGGTAGGAACGTGTTTATTTAACTTTGTGTTATAAAATAGTGACAACAATGACATACGAGTGAACGTGATGTACCACGCGCAAATGCAAATAACACATGCGCATGAGTCTTCAACGACGTGCTAACGGTCATTTTGCTTTATCTATGATTAATTTGGTGGGCCTTGGTGTTTACACAACACACTGTGCAGATTTCAACTGCTCTCACCAGGGGATCATTGAATAATTATTTAGTTATAATAATTATTCTATAGTATATTTAGAAAAATAGACATTATTATGAAAAAAAAATTGTCAATGTGTATTAAGTACATGATGAAAAATTGTAAAATGTCAAATACAATGTATTTGACTTCGGCACACCTGTATCTGGCTCATGACACACCAGTGTGCCGCTGCACACCGGTTGCGGAGCACTGGCCTAGAGACACACTAGGAGGAGTTTTGTAGAAGTGTCGGGTTGAATAATTGATTGGTTCTTTTAGAGTTGCACTAAAACAACACGAGGGCTCACCTCAAAATTTTGAATTTCGGTCAAACAACGAGAACAACAGCTCACCAACGGGACTAAACTCACCTTAAACTGACAGTCTACCAACAAGAAGACTTGGAGCCTCGACATATTTAATGTGCGCCAGTCTCGGCTAGAAGGCTTGTTTTTAACGGCGTCAAGGTTCAAAAGCACGACTCAACGAGATCTACCGGTTGCTAGGCCATGACTTTGACCTTCACCACTAGTCTAACTTCGCCAAGTAGAATTCCGAACATTTTCCCTTCATTCACAGGTAAATGTAATATATACAACACATATGCGTAAAAGTGAAAAAAACTGTGCATTTATATTTTGAATAAAAATTTATTATAGTATCCCTTTGAAGCCACGCGAGTACTTTTGACGATGGAATTCGCAATTCTAATATCGGTCAAAAGACGAGGACTAAGCTTAAGCTTCCATTTTATTCCCCAAACTTTCATCCCTCCCCTTTAGATTAGAGATTCGAAAAATATAATGGGCGTCATAATCCGCTACTTAGAGGGTGATTAGTGAAAACAACATTTGATCCTAAGAATCGGAACACGGCCTAATCATATTTTTAAGAAATTCTATCATTCAAAGGAATTTAATTCGCGTTAATCGGTAGGAAACAAAAATGAAGTTTGAGAAATTTAGAGAAATGTTTTTACGTTGAGAACAAATAGCGATAACTAATTATGAAAAAGAACATTGTGTGATGTAAGTGAACAGTAAACTAGGTCCGAGAGAGCATTCCACTCTCCACCTCCACACTACACCAACGAGAAAACAAATTTGACACATTTAATTCCAACACATTTTATGTGAATCGTCTTCCTAAGTCATCCTCTCCGTAGAATAATAATTAAGTTTGTAAAACATTTTTTATTTTCAAAAAAGGTAAATGGTGTATAAAATTAGAAAGAATAAATTAGTTTTCCAGTTATTTAACGTCCTTAGGCACATCACACAGCATCTGAAATCATTTCATTCTAAATGATTAAGAACTGTTCGCGCAAAGAAGCTTTTGTTTTAGGATGTGACAATATGGGGAAGGGAAGTTGATAATAACTTCTGTTCCCCATTGAAAAGCTTTCGGAAGGTGTAATTTAAATAAACTACCGTAAAAGACTAAAAGACACGAGATACAAAGAACTAACAATTTATTTGAAACTCAACAAACATAACTTTAAAGGTTAAAACTTTAAAATAATAACTTTAAAACTCGACCTTCACAGGTATTTAATCTGCGAAGAGAGTGTGCAAAGAAAAGATAGCTCCCTACTTTTCTTCAAATCTGATTGCAGCTTCGCAGACAAAAATGATATCAAAAGATGACGTAGGCAGCCGCCACAACAATAATCCTTTACTGATGAACAGAAACAGGGCTCTTGCCATGAATATTACCTTTTTAAACAAGAGTGAGGAGATGTAACTGCTTATCATGGTTCCATTGAAAAGCAACATTAAAGCTATTGGGTCGGACCCCGGTCAAATGACGAGGACGACATTTGAGCTAGCGAATCTCTTTTTAAAACTACCACACTATACCAAAAAAATTATTTAGATATTAAAATATACTTAATGTGCAAATACTCCGTTTTGCAGGTAGTCTTGAATGAAAACGAGGTTAGAACATATGTCTCCAAAAAAAAAAAAAACTTTTCGATAGCCCTAAGTTGTCGACCATAACCACAAAGCTGCCAAAGCCTCATGATCAAGAAATATTCTTGTGCCACGTAATTAGACAAATCTGCGTCCATTTCCTTTCTTGTGAGAACAGAATATAACACAGAAGTTTCAAACAACACAACTCAATAGGCTACGAAGGTTCTCACCTCTCATACGGAGATGATATCAAAAACTTCGTTATCTTTCAGAAATATTTAACTTTCAATAGAAATACTGTCTCCTACTGAAAATGTATGTTAAGTGCGATAACTTGAAAGGTATATGTAAGATATCAGTAACAAAATGAAGGTATAGAGAACTGATACGCTTCCTCGCAACACGAATTCCTTGATAGTTATTATAACTACGAAAATCCGAATTTCAAACAATCTTCTAGAAAATCGAAGTAAATTAGACCATTTTAACACTTACAATTTCAAAACAATATGGAAGATCAAATGTCATCTATTGATTCAAAACGTGTCTTTCAAACTGATCTGAAAGGAAATATCGGGCATTTCGATACAACGTCTTTGCGATGTGCAAATGCATTTGAAAAGTTTGAAAATGAGTACCAGACAATAGAAAATGATCGACTGTTGGAATACCAGGTGCATCAAACATCACCTAACTATAGTTCGTCAATAGAAGACAGTAAAACGGAAGTACTAGAAATGGATACAAGAAATGATTTTCCGCTTTCCCAGGGTTTTATTGCTGAAGAAATACCTAATTTGCATGTTAAATGCTGTGATTCTAGTGAAGAAAGTTGTGATCTTAAAGGAGAGAATCTACATGAAGAATTAGTTACTCTTTCGGCTGTTGGACGATGTATACGAAATGCTTGTAATTGTCTCCTTGGAATGGATCCTTGTAATACAGATCATCTTTTAGAAAACAGCGATTCTCAATTTATGGAATTAATTTCATCTGATTCAAAACAACAAGCATCCTTTTCGGAAATCGAATTGCTGGACGGGAATGGGGAGAACAAGAGTGAAATTACAAGCGAAAAGGCGGAATCGGAAAAATACCAGTTCAAACAGGATTCCAGTCCATCCCGTGCGCTGTGCAACAATTCATCTGAAATCTCTACTGAAGAAGGTAATTTTAATCCTCGCATAAATAAGTATGGAATGTATGAGCAAAAGTTTTTACAAAATGATTATCAGCCAAGTTTTACGGGAAAGAAAGCGTTCCAATGCGAGGTATGTCAGCGAACATTCACTCATAGAGGTCATTTTAATCGGCATTTGCTTACGCATTCTGAAGAGAAACCGTTCCAATGCGATGTATGTCAACGAACATTTACTCGTAGAGGTGATCTTAATAAGCATTTGCTTACTCATACTGGAGAGAAACCGTTTGAATGCGATATATGTCAACGAAAATTTGCTCGTAAAGATAGTCTTAATGAGCATTTGCTTACTCATACTGAAGAAAAACCATTTCAGTGTGATGTATGTCACAGTTGGTTTAAACAAAAAAAAAGTCTTTATCGTCATATGCGTGCTCAACATGGGGAGAATACTTTCCATTGTGAAGTATGTCAGCAATCATTTTCACGTGCAGACAATCTAAATAAACATAAACGAATGCATAATGAAGAGAAGCATTCTTAGAACATCGTTTAAGTTATCAAACCTTTTCTGAACCGAAACACTTTTGTTAATGATTAACAAACCACTGAAAAAATTTCCTACTCTAATTTATATGTTTCAGCGACTTATAGGAAGGGAATGATGTAATTTATTAAAATTAAAAACTATTTTTTAGTTTTTAATAACGCATTGTTACCAGAAGTGTACTGTGAATATATTGAATATTAAATAAAGTGTTTGTTTATGCTCTTTAAGTTATTTAAATCGCGTATAATAGCTTTATATAACGTTATACTTCTATGGTATACTTCCTATACAGAGACAGAAACTTCAGAAATATAATTTTAATAAAAATGTCCAATACTTTTAATGAAATTGATAGCTAATTTAAACAGAGCGAATAAAAGTAATAAATAATATTAATATTATTATTAATGGTAGGAAAATAATATTTTGAATTTTGTAAATATTTTGATTTAAAAACTACCACTTCAGGAAAAAAGAAGAGCATATATTTATGTTGACGGAAATTTCATTTCAATTTGAACTAGCTTTAATTGTTTGAACATTTTCAATATTTCTCAAAATTTAACTTTGATAAAATTGTCATTAAACGGTTTTCAAAAGACGTTGCTATTTATTTACTTCGATTTTATAATTTTAATTGTGCAAGATTCTTTATTAATGAATTTTCTAAAATAAATATTTCAAAATGTAAAAAGTGGATTTAGCATTATTTTTAAACTGATATTTTAATAAAATTCATAATCTTATTATTTTATATAAGTGGGGAATTTTGTTGTGGTTTTGAATCATAAAATTTGTCAATATTAAATTAATAACTTAGGGGGCTACACTGCAGATGACTAAACTGCTTCTGAATCTCTGATTTGAATTAAATTTTTCGCTTTTAATTAAATATTCGGACTTTTATTAAAGAATTAACAAGTAAAATAAAATATTATCGCAAATTAATATTATTGATTAGTTGGATGGTATATTCTTTTTTTCAGCGATCATAATGTTTGTGTGGCCAGACCTTGAAGATAATGATAAGTTTTTTTCCCCATTTTTTTGTTTTTTAATTAATTTCTTATAAATCCAATTTGATTACTTAAGTAAAACATAATTCCTAAATCTTTAAATAATTCTAATTAAAACCTGTTCCAGTTATCTTCGTATCAGGAAAAGAAAATATTATTTTATTTGCAAGTTCCAGTATTGGACGTTTGCGAGACATTAAGTTAAATTTCAATAGTCGCGTCGTTGTTTGATTCCTTTCAATGTATTTTACAGTTTTTCGCGGAAAATACGAGGGAACTGAGAGTAGTAGATTACGTTCTTATCATCGTAGATTGAATCAGAACGATGAAAAGCAGAAGTTAATGGTACAAGAGCCAAATCAGGCTATACTACCCCAAACCATGCGTGAATGTAATAGTTGCGAGAAAAGATTATAAAAACAGGATAATCCATTGATAATAAACAAAGGTTGAAGAAAGTGAAGAATTTCTAAATTATCCTTAAGATACGAAAGAAAATAAGATTTCTACGTTATTATATTCATAATTTCTGTATTTAACTATCGAATTTAAAAGGCTGACGAACACTGCAGAATGAACATTCGACTCTTGTGTCCAGTGTTTCCAAGAAATCTTGCGCAAAGCTTGTAATGTAAAATTATGGGTGAAATTACTACTTTTAGATACTCTTTTTGAGTAATCTTTTTTGATGATTGACAATTCATCCACTGGATCTGAAAACGTCTTTAAGAGGATAATTAAAGCACCCAAAGTTTTTATACTCTATCCTACTAAACTAATAGAAATTAGAGATAAATTCATTTTAATACGATGAATCTAAAGCACAATTAATGTCTTAAGTATATTCCTCCCTAAAAAAAGTCTTTTTTATTTTATAAACTATGATAGCTTTTTTAAAAGATGGTTGTATGTTAATTCTGCTGTCTCTAGAGTGTAAAGTTCATCGTGTGAAGAGGAGGATGTATTCTTTCTAAACGCAGAATGTAAGAAATATTTCAGGCTAAAGTTCTTTCGAATGTTCTTGAATGGACATAATTCAATGTTTCTTACCTATAGGAATAGAATTTTAGATTGGTCTTTGAAAGAAGTGTTGATATGGGAGTACTCGTTGCATATTTTCATGACTGAGGAACTTTTAAATTATCAAATATATGTACAAAGTAGCATAGAACAATTTTACGTTCGGGACCATTTCAATTTGTGAAGGCATATGCCATAAATTGGTCATGTATTCTTGGATGTGTGTGTATCCATATTACTTCAGTTAAATGAAAATTCCGATGTTTTAGGTCAGAGTAGAACTCAGCAGAATCATCTCTTCTCTCTTCTCTGCGTAACTCGAAACTAAAGCTTCTCTGAAAAACAATAAACACGATTGGATATAATTTACAATGTATGTGTAACATAAGGATAAATTAAGGGGCAGAATAAATTTTATCCACATATTCCGGTCATTTCTTAGTAAAAATTAATGCTTCACCATACACTTACTTAGAGTGTAGCAAAACTGTCTAAAGTGTTTTTGATTTATTGTATATTAATGTTGCTCTTGGAAGAAACGAGAGTTCTCTTGGCGAAATGATTCAAAATTTTGAACCACAATCAAGTGATGAAGACAACAAATGCAATGGCGCCTCCATCCAAGCTTCCACTCGATGATACGGGAGTACTTAGAGACTTAATAAATTTAACCGTTATTAATACTTTTATAAAACTAATCTTTAATAAAATTATATTAGTTTTATTATTTTATTATACTATTTCACATATTAGTTTTATTTATTATCCATTTTCTGCCAAGTAAAAAATGATTGACATTCCGTCCTAGAGCCAATGTTATTTTTCTACAAGTTATTAGCATCAAATAGACATGTTTTCAACATTATGCAATAGAAACTAAGCAGAACCAAGAAATTTACCGGAAGTAACAAAAGCCTACTTCCGGTTAATTTGTTCCAAAGTATGGGAATATGGTCTTATTGACCAGAGAAAATACCGGGACGAATTTTTAAGTTATGGAAAAGCATCCTACCAATAAATTTCTTAGAAAAAGAAAAAACGACTGCAGTGAATTATCACAATCAAATTTCACATTAATTAAACACGAGTATTTTTTTTTTATTCGCCTTCAACCATTCAGGTATGCATTAAGTAAATTAATGAACACTTGAAATATTTAATGTAAAAATGTCACACAATATTCTGCTTTGCGGTAATAGCCTAGCGAATATACTATCGGTCTCAGGACAAGTTTTCTTTTCGTCGAATCATGGACTCGAATCCTGATACCATAAATGACCTCCTGTGTAGCGATGATGAGGCACATTAAATCTGTCGAAAACCCAAACACTTCCATTGCGGGGCATGAGAGGTTGGAGAGGGAGATGTCGACTCAGATGTCATCCTCGTCACTTGATCGAGGATCGAAATTATGTGGTTCATTGCTTTCACGTTGATCCTCTGTATGACGTTAATAAAATAATTAAGTCACATCTTCTCGGCAAATTTTCATTAATTGGATGATTTAATCGTTTAGTTTCATTAACGTCCCACTAGAAGGAACACGAGGGCTAAAGGCGACCGACTTCGTAATATTGAACCTGAATCAATTGACGAGTATGACACCTGATTAGGCACCTCCATCTCCGCACTTCTTCATCACGCCATGGGAGACTTGGTATCTAATCAGATACAACATGCATCAGCCCTGACTACTCGGTGCGTATTCAGTGGCAACGAACCCACGACTTGATGAAATCCTAAGTGTGCGAGGTCGCGACCATGACCTCTAGGCTACCTCGATCATAGGATTAACCGTTCTCAGGTCCGTTGACAGTACACTTACCACTAATTTCATTCATATTTAAATAAAGCAGGTTACAGTTGGATATAAAGTCTAACTAAATCCTCCAAGGTGTCAATGTTTCCAAATAATATGTCAAATAATTTTAAGCCATTGGCATTTAAAATCTATCAATCTTTAAGTAAATATTTCACGAATCTGTTTCTTTTGATGTGGCGCATCATGGAAAAGAGGGAAAATTTTTGATATGTGCCCTAAATAGCATCCAATTGATGGTTTTAATAATACTTTCCCCGAATAACGGGTCTTAAGAATCAAATTAATTTCATCTAATACGTTAAATGAATTTCGTTTCTTAAAGAAATTTTAATCCCAAATATATTTTAATATATTATAATTTTAAAAAAAGTTTTCCCTTGAAGGAATAACTAAACAGACTAAAAATCCAAACAAAGTTCTTTACATAATTATTGTATTTCTTTTTTACGTACAAATGTATGGAGTTCCTGCATAGATATTTCAAGGTATTATTTAACATCTTGTGTGATATAAATACTACTATAATAATAAAGTTTAAGAAAGTTTCGGTTTATGTTCACACTATACAAATATATAGAACATTAATATTTATTCAATACTGTATGAATTATAAGTCTTATGCTGATAAAAAAGATTAATAAATTTAAAAAAGTCTTAAAAATGTTTTAAATATATAATTTGTAAGAAAGTTTCTTATTCGAACTTTAAAAGCAACTTTATCATCAACGGTTACGATGATGCGCACCAGCTGCAGATTCTAAATGTATAAAATTTTCAGTAATTTATCATGGCCAAATGTTATACACCTTTATAAACCGTTTCTTTGGTGATAAAAAGTTTTATCTTCTTTGCTGCGAAACACCTACTAACATGGGAATTAAAAATATTTTTAAGGGAATGTAAAGTAAAAGGGAAAAATAAAAAAGAAATTTTTTTCCAACTGTGCTTTTAAAACATTTATTGTACTGCACTCATCAACCTAATCTGCAATATGATAAAAAAAAAAAACCTGAAAAATAAATGTGGATAATGCGATGACGTTTTCTGAATATTTCTGCAATATAGGTTTATGAAAAATTAAGCATAACAATGAAGTTCTGTTTCGTAAATTAATATTATAGTCTGTATTATCACGACTAAAATATGCATACATTTATACTAACATAAATAAATACATATTTGTATGCTTTCAATAATATAATTTCATAAACGATTTTATTTTTAATTTCAATTAAGTTTCAATGATATTTTTCACTTATACCAATACACACACTCACACACACAAACACACATACATACATACATACATACATACATACATACATACATACATACATATATATATATATATATATATATATATATATATATATATATATATATATATATATATATATACATTATAATAAAAATAATGAACGATGTATCTTGAAGAAGTTGTTCGATTGTAATGAAATTTCGTATGCAAAGATATTTGGACAACATGCAAATGAATAAAATTTGGTGTCCAATGAATGATTTGCAGGAGCCTAAGAGGATCGAAACTTCGCACCTCGCAGATGTAAAAAACAAGCTATTCACAATCGCATTCGCAAGCGATCTCGAATCTGATGGTCAAATTATGTGTTGCATTGAGATTTAGGATACTTTCAATGACTGAAAAAATGCACCATTGCAGGATTGTGCTTAGTGACGCTTCCGACTGTGTCCTTATGATCATCGAAGACGTGTCTAGAGACGCCCAGGGCAGCGTGCCGATCCTCCTTTCACTATTGCAGGCC
Source organism: Nephila pilipes (assembly GCA_019974015.1). Taxonomy (NCBI): domain Eukaryota; kingdom Metazoa; phylum Arthropoda; class Arachnida; order Araneae; family Nephilidae; genus Nephila; species Nephila pilipes. Next base: position 2,395 of record BMAW01018742.1, on the reverse strand, counting down.
ACGCAGGCCCTCAACCAGGAGTTATGGTCTGGGGTGCCATTTCCCTTGATAGCCGTACCCTTTTGGTTGTCATTAGAGGCACACTTACTGCAGAACGGTACCCCGACTATCTTCTGAGACCTGTTCTGCTACCGTTCCTTTTTGCAGTACCCTCACCTGGAGGATTTTAATAATTTATAAGCGATTATCGTTTAAAGACATTTTTTTTTTGTTTTGAGAGGAAAATTAATTGTGTGTATTCATTGACCATTAAGAAGTCAATTTTCCAAAAGTAATGCAAGTGTTCTTATATCTGTGTAAAATACTTCAACCATACGTCTTAACGGAATGAAAATAGATATATTATCTCCAAAAGAAGAGATAGATGAAGATAATCTTTATATAAGAAGTGTTTTAAAACTTTGAAATAGAAAATACCGTCTTTGTTTCAATCCTTCCGAAGCATTTTGTAATATTCTGCGGAAAATACGAAGGAAATGACGGCGAGTAAAAAATTTTATTTTTATCAGCACAGATTGAATGAGAATGAATAAAAGCTGAAGTTAATGGTGCAAGAGCCAAATCCGTCTATACTGGCGCAGACCATGCGGGAATATACTAGATGGAAGAAAAAATTATAGAAAAGGGAAAAAATGCTCTAAAAAAGGAGGGATTAAAAAAAAGCACGAATCCTAGGTTATTCCTGAGATACGTCAATCATATGTACTAAAGACAGTTACCCCCTACTGTGTAGAAATATTTTTAAATGTATCTCGGGTTCAAGATTCTCATACTGACTTAATGAAGGTAAAACGCTGACGAACATAGAAGAATGAGCATTTGATTCCTGTATCCAATGTTAAAATGAAATCTTACATAGAGATTGCATATAAAATAGGAGATAAATACTACTTTGAGATACCCCTAAAGAGTAATCATCCTCGATGACTGACAATTTCTTCAAAGGATTTGAAAACCTTTTTATGAGGATAATTTGTGGATTCTAAGTGCTTATTTTCATATTCTACAATATTGATTAATACGCAATGATTGATTGCAATTATTAATAAATTCATCTACATACAATGAATCGAAAACTCATTTTATGTGTTAATAATTTCCGAAAAAGAATTTCCATTTTAAAATGTACATTAAATTAAAATGTACATTAAAAAAATATCATAGATGGAAGTAGATAAATAAAATTTCACATTTAAGTCTACACCTAGAGAGAATAGCAAAAAAATGCCGATAAAAGCAGAAAATATATAAACGGATGACTTAATCATTAGAATAAAGTAAATTGATGAGTAAAACACGAACACAATGAAAGAAATTTTGTACGTTTCTATTCCTTTTTCTGCCACTAGATGCAAATTTATTAATTCACATGCAAAGACTTTCTCAGCAAAGTTTTTGATACCATTTAAGCACTGGTTTACGTATTCTTCCCATAAAAACTTTCATTTAGAGAACACTCTTCTGATAAGAAAGAATATAATTCATTTAGGATGTTGTCAACTAAACAAATTTAAAGGAATTAGAATGCTTTAATGATTATACTTAATGTCGTTTCTAGAAAGATTTTCAGCACGATTGTAATTTTCGGATATGTCCGATATCTTATGGAACACTTATTCTCAATATTTTTACTCTATTTGGATATTTTAATTCATGGGTTCAATCTCTTTGAGACACTCTAGAAGGAGTATCGTAGAAGTTTCAGTATGATTGAGTGATTGTTTTTTTTTAAGTTGCACTAAAAGTATCTGAAGGCTATAAGCAACAGACCTCGCAAATTTGAACTTCGGTCAAACGACGAGGACGACAGCTCACCAGTAGGACTAACCTCACCGTAAACTGACACTCTACGAACGGGAAGACTTAGAGCCTCGATATATTTAATGTGCACCTGACCCCTCTAGGAGGCTGACCTCCTGGAGGAACATGTCTCAACAAGATCTGCCGGTTGCTAGACCATGACCATGACCTTTAGTCTAACTTCAACGAGTAGAAAACCGGTCATTTTCCCTTCAAAACCTGGTAAGTGTAATACACAGAACACAAATGCGTAAAAGTGAAAAAAAAACTATATTAATATTTTGATTAATAATTTATTAAAGTATCCCTTTGTAGCAACACGAGTACTTTTCGCAATGGAATTCGTAATTCTAACATCGGTCAAGTGACGAGGACTAATCTTAAGCTGATATGCTAATCCCCAAACTTTCATCCCTCCCCTTTAGAACTTCGAGATTCGAAAGATATAACAGTCTTCGAACCCCGGGACATAGAGGGTGATTAGAGAAAACAAGATTCGAGTCCAAGAATCGGAACACGGCATAACCATATTTAAGAAAAAAAAAAAACCATCATTCAAAAGAATTTAATTTGTGTTAATAGGCAGGCAACAAAA
>BMAW01018741.1:0-21521 GCA_019974015.1 Nephila pilipes | reverse complement strand
ATTTATGTTTATTAAGTTTCAAGCTATCTGCTGCCATATTTTTAAAGGATTTTATATAGCAACTTTTCTTCATTTACTTTAGTACAGGTAAATTTAAGTATTTTTGAAAGAATTTATTTGATTTTTACTTTCGAAACCTCGCTCTTCTATGAACTTTTTGATGCTTCACTATTGCTTAATAATCCCTTTAGTAACTTAAAATTTATCCAATGTTCTGAATAAATCTATGGCCATGAATATTTAACAGCTTGAATTGCTGCTAAATCGCAAATTACGTTCACGATAGAGATCTACTCCAATGAGGCAGGCTGGGATTGAAAAAAGAAGCAGCATTTATATACATTTAAGTTTAGATCTTGTAGACATTAAAGAATGTTCGAGACAAATCGGAACTTTTCTTGCACAGCCGCAAGAATGTCTATAGGATGGACAGCGAGTAACAAAGAGAAATCGATTTCAATTTTGTCAGTGCAGAATATCTGCGTTGCCAAATATATATAAATTTAGTTATTCTTGACAATTTGTACAGTTGGTAATTAAGATTCTAGAGTAGCTTCAGGTGCAAAATATTCAAAATACATATTTAATGTATGCATTGTTATTGCACTAGAAGACAACATGAAACTTTTGATTGTAAATTTGGGTCACAATCTCTAAAAGACGTTGAGAAACGCTGGCTTAAAGCTAACCTATCAATCTCCAAGAGAGAACCGAACACCACCACTACAAAGGGAGAATAGCTTGTGACTTTGGGCTATTCGTGATTTTCTTTTCACGAACCTCGGGGACCTTTTGGTAATTTGAATTGCATTCAATTACAACCCCTTTTCCAACCAAATAAAGCGTAATTAGATAAATTAGAAAAAGATAAGAAGTATAGGGAATTGAACTAGAAATAGAGATATATAAATGGAATAAAATTGAATGTAAAGAAAAAGTAGATAAGGGATATTGACAAGTTGATAGATTTTGCAGATGGAGTGAATTATCGTAATCAATTGTTCATATTGATAGTAGTTGGATTTGGACCCGTGATTTAAATAATAGGAGTCAAATCTGCTATTATTGAGAATTGGAATGAATGATTTGATAATCTAAGATTTTGTTATTTTAACTGAAACTTTGATTAATAGAGTTAAGAGGGATTCGAGAATGAGCTATCTTGCAAATTCTTTGAAAAATAATAAAATATTCTATTTTTTCCTTTAACGTATCTTCAGTAGGAGCTTTGAACTTATTGGCTATTTAGTTAGACTTAAAATGAATTTACAGTTATATATAAATAATTAATCACTCCAGTAATGATATATAGCTTGTTCATTAAAGAAATTTAAAAACTTAAGATAATTTAATAAATAAATTATTGCTCTTATTTTTTGCTTCGTAATTTGTAATGAGATGAGAGAGCCACGTTATACTCTGGCGTTGTAAGAGATAATATATTTGATATAATACCATAATCTGAGAATAACATTATTAACACTCATTATTAATTTAGAAACTCGGTAAAAATTTGAAATTTATTTGAATTTTTTTTTACGCAATAAATATGAGAGGACCAGAAGAGTAAAGTACCCATTAGAATTCCTAAGTATTTAGCGTATTTAACAAAATTATTATTATTAATATGTAAATAGGATTTCTCACGAAGAAGAAAAAGCTCACATAAAAGAAAATTATTCAAAAAGGGTGGATCTCCGAAATAATTCCATTTCTACATCATGGAAAAAACTAGTGCAAGAATTTGATCTCGCACATAAGAAATCACAAGTATGACGCGAATTGCTTATACACGTCTGAAAGTTTCGCATACAAATGTAACATAATGTTAAGCAAGTCGTAAAATTTCGTCGCTAACGGATTTTTCTAGATGTTCAAGGTAACAAAGGTGGCTGAAAGGGTTCCCTAAATCTGAAAAAACAACCAAAAAAAGAAAGAGAACGCTTCATCAGATTTATGATCTGACATAACCTAAAAAGCGCTCTTTTAAAACTCGCCTCGATGCGTTTAGCACCGGCGTAGCGGAATTTATATTCCCACCGTCCGAAAGTTGAATCTTCAGGAAGGATGTACTTGTACAGGTAAAGATACGAAAAATCTATAATCTTCAGTGGCAGAAGGATTTCATAGAATGAAGAGAAAATAGAATAGATATTGCAAAGGACATTCATAAACTGCTTGGTCTATTTTTTTGACGAAATTTTATAATTATATTTATAACTGTTTATATATATATGTATATATATATATATATATATATATATATATATATATATATATATATCAAAAAGAAAGATAATGCTTTATAAAAGAGGAAATAATTATTTTTCGGTTGTTCAGATTGGTTATCAAAATATTGTAGAATCTAACAATAAAAAAAATATAGCGAAAAAAAATTACACATAGTTTCGAGTTTATCTCTTATTATGGTTTGAATTTACTATATCAATAATAGAAATATCTCTAGCAAATTATGAATGAGAAAAATTTTGCAGAACATTTTTCTTAAAAAAAAAGGATTTAACAGCAAATTGAAGACATTATAAAATTTCAAAAAATATTAAGTAGGAGATTTAAAAAAAAAGCTTAAATAAAATCAAATAAATAATTCATTGTGAATTAAATAATGTTAATAAGCAAATATACTATCATAAATAGTAATAATCAATAAAGCAATAGAGAATATGGATGTATTATAAGGTATGAACAAAATAAAATAAAATTTTTGTACGTCAGGTCTTTTGAATGATTATTCTTATAATATTAATTTTAAAATTTATATTTTAATTTTTGTAAATATAAGAAATATCTTCCAATAAAAATACAATTAAAAAGCTTATAAATAGAACAAAAAATGGGTGGATTAGTTTTTATTTATAATAGCATAAAATATATGAAAAATGAGCTAAAATGTAATTTTTTGAAATGTAAGGGTTTTATTAGCAAAGAGCACACACACGACCATGCCATAACTGGAGATTTGTGCATAGTAAAGATAAGATACTGGCATGTATTTTCAATACAGGATCAGGACTTAGGATTATGAGCTTAATATGATCTTATAATAATCTTCTTTAAAATAATTCTTTGTGAGTTTTATAATTTTACCAAACATCTTGTTGTTAAATATAGTATATAATTTGACAAATAGAAGGAAAAAAAGTACTACATTAGTTATGCTGACAAAGTTCTAAGAATTATGCAATTATTTGCGAATATTATTTTTATTTAATTATTAATAAACATAAAGAAGAGAATAAATATTATTATAGAAAATAATAGTATTTATAGAAAATAATTTTAATGACTTACAAATTTACTAATGTAATTACAGCTATATATAAAAAATAGGTAACAAATTAATATAGAATTAAATTCCTTCTATAGATCTCTATTACTCTAAAATTTCGTAAGAATCTCATTAAATTTAGAGCAGCCTCTAAAATATATAATAATTATATTACAGAAACAGGTAAGTTATTATAAAATATATTACCATGTACTTTTAACAAATTTAATAACACTAATAGCATTAAAAATAAATTTGATAATATTAAGAGAATAAAATACTATAAGTTATTTGTAATTCATAGTTACGATTTTGAAGACCTCTTCCATTCCATAAATATAGATAACGTAGTTAAGGTACTATATTTGTTTATAATAGGAATTAATTAATTTTTTTCTAATGATAATTTTTAATCTTTAGTTAATTTTGTATTTAGCGTTCGAAAATTATCTTAAATATAAAAATAAAAGTACTATGTTGTTTCTGAGTTGCTGATAAATGCAATTACGGTTTTCATTTTTGCTATGCAGTTAAACTGCACAAGTGTTATGTGTCCTGATCGTAAATTAAATTTGTTCAAGTGTTCCTACCTGCGTTTCGTCACGCCTTGTATACTTGTGAATAAAATGTCATTTGCCGTTATCCTCCGTTTTGTAATAGTTTCAATCGTTAACAAGCGAATTCGAATATTTGTAAAGATTTTGAAAGAATTTTTATAGATTGAATGTTTACTATAAGCAATTTCATAATGAAAAAGTTTTCAGCTGGTTTTTGTATACTAAAAATAATAAAGAAATTAAATGTTAAAGTGGAGATAGAATTATTTTTCTATGCATTTCCCCCTTTTTAGAAACATCACTATTTTATTATTTTCTTATCTATTATTATTATACAAAAAAAACTTTTATATTAATAATAATTATTATTATTATAAGAAGTTTTTGTTCCTCTTGATCATAAATCAAACAAAATAAGTTTGACTTTGTGCATTAGTATCATTTGCAAAGCAGTTCACACTTAGTTCAGCAGTTCATGGCTTAGAATTTCGTAATTTTAAATTTCCATAAATAGAAAAATGTTAATAATTTCAAATTCTAAATGCACTCTTGAGAAAAGTACAGAAAACACGCACCAAATAAGTGCTATCATAAATACTTTCTGTTTTATAAATATAAATTTATTATAAGAGATCTCTTAAGGATATTCCAATAAAAACTGTGTTTGAATTTTTCACCCAATACAGACATAAATATTCCAATAAAATTGTTTGAATGTTTCACGTACATTAACTCAAACAGTTCTAAACAAAGAAATTAAACATGAATTTATTGAAGTAAAATTAATAGTTTTATTTAATTTAACGAGTTCATTCATGTGAATGCAAATATTTTTTTCCTCAAAAAACAAATTCAACATTTTAAATGGTTTTATTCACTTAGTTTCGTTATCTTTTTTACAAACCAACGCATGTTAAAACCACCAATGGATCTATTTTAATTAAATATCGATACCGAAACCAACCTTCGTGAATAATGCCATGTATTATACTCAGTCTGTTTATTCTGAAAAAAATATTCGCATTCACTTGAATAAACCCATTAAATTAAAATGAATTTGTTAAATGTGTTTCAATAAAACCATGTTTAATTTTATTATTGTGAAACTATTTCAATTACTCTAATATCAATTACTCTTCTGTTGGGATTCGTTGAATAATTTAATTAATTTTTGATGATATTTTTCTTTTGATGTTCTCTTGCAGTTTCATTTTTGTCGTAATACGTTCGAGTATTTTTTCCCTTTATACTTAGTTTAAAAACAATTTAAAATTTATAATAGTTTCAATTTCATCACTTAATTCTTCAAATGTATAAATGGTAAGAAAATAAAAGTAGTCTTAAGCTTATTTGTATTCAGGTTTTCATCAGTTCTTGATATTTAAATGATTGACAAATAAAAGTGTTTGCAAAGATATTCAAACGAAATAAATTTTAATGACGGGATTATTCAAGAATAGCAATGATGATAATTATTTTAGTTTCAAAGTTACAATACTTACAGACATTATTTGATTTCACAGGTTACCGGTAATTGATAGGTTACGCTTGCACTGTAACTGAGTTGTACAAATTAGAATTAATGAAAAATCAATAATTTCAATGTTTGCATTTTGAAATGTGATCAAAAAAGATGAAAGTGATATTGACGTTCTGATACTTCTCGTAAAGGATTGAAATTATGAATATAATTTTAAGAAAAAAATACAAACTAATTAAAGTGTTCTTAATATAATTCCAGACAAATTTATTTAATTCAACTTACGTATTTTAGCTGCAGAATTAACCACATACTTTGTTTACAGTATCCAAAGATTAGTACAACGATGAAATTAAGCATATCTAAAACAATGTCAATATTCATACACTTTGAATTTTCCAATACTGTAGACAAATTGATAATGTGTTCATTATTACTCTTTAGGCGTTGAATTTAGTACTCAAACATTTCCACTAAGATATGGGGGAGCACTATTTAGTGTTGCTTGGATTTTGTAAGATCTTTAATGAAAATTTGGTATATCAATTATGGATCCAGTCGCATTTTCTAATTAGTAGAAATACATAAACTCATCGTCGAAAAACAGTTGCACCCAGAAGGAATTTAGATGAATGCAATTAAAAATATCGTCCATTTTAAATGTACAAATTATTACACCTCTTTTTCTAAAAAGGGTTCTTTTTGACACCACAGCAACGTCGGCAGATACCATAACGGTCATACGAAATAGAAGCATGGAGCAATGCAGAAAGATAGTGGGTCCTTTTTAGAGTTCAACTGGCATAGTTTTAATCACGATTTTATTTTAATGAGAATAATAACCCCACTCATGTGTGGAGACAATGCGTTCAGAGTCACGATAGACGATTAGTTGTTACTCGACACATAAATAGACATCAGTTTGTAAGGATATGGGGGTGCGATTTCGTAACATGCCCTATCCCCCTTGGTCTTCATGACAACTAGTTTTATAGCCCAAATGTCCGTTAGTGAGGTTTCCCGAATCATTATTTGAGAAACCTCACCAACCGACGTACACTCCTCTACTTTTGTGAAAACCAATCCCTAATTCAACAAGATAATGTTCGTGTTCATACCGCTGCCATCTCAAAAGTTTGCCTTCCAGGTATAGACACTATGTCTTGGGATCGCAAGACTTCTCACCCGTAGAAAACTTTTAAAATGCAGTAAAATATTATGTTAAAATTCCACCACTACCAAAAAATTTGCAAGATGTACATGCCAAGATTTAATTTGCATAGGATGAGTTATGTTAAGACTATGACTTAATACCATGATGAAGTTATGTTATGATTTTATACCACAACGTGTGGCAGAATGAAATAAATTTCATCATACCAACGCTTTGTTTTTTAACCAATACTTGTTGTTGGTAAAAATGCTAAATTATCTTCAAATATAATTTCAATGTGATTATTCTTTCTAAAAGTAAGTTTTTTAGGACAATGATTGTATATAGAAAGCAATATAATTATCAAAATTATCTTAGGTAATAAAATTTTTAACATTTTATTTTATATCACTTCAAAATAATGAGCAAAAATCGATTTAAGTTTACATGTGTTAAAATGATTTGAAAAATTGTATTAAAACAAAATGTTTTACTTTGTTTCACTAAAAAGATTCGTTTTTAATAGAATAAACAATTTTTAAACTATTTGGTCTAGAATGTGTTTAAAATAAAAATATGTTTTTCTTCTTTTCTTAACATTTCCATACGCCAAACATGTAAGTGCTAGGAAACAAATTCTACTTGAATACGCTAGTTATAACAATATACATATATAACAGTTATTTCAAAATAAAATCATTTAATGCATAAAATCATTTTTTTTATTTTTGTTATAAATAAAAAAATCACTGGAGAGATACATCATGCAGAGAAATGATTTATATCATTTTTTTTAAACTTTAAAATAATTTATTCAGAAACATGATTTTCTATTTCCTTAATTATGTAAAACATAGATGTATCAAAAGTTTCTTAATAATCATTATATTTATCTGAATATTAAATCTAAAACATAGCGATGTGGCAAAAAACAAACATGCTACCTTAGTTTGTAAATTTATCAAAACCTGCTATGAGCAAGTGAAAATCGCTCTTATTTGTATTGATTTGATTTTTTTTTTACTCTGTTCGAAAAGCTGCGTACATTTTCCGAATATCATACAAATGATTGCAAATTGAGATGAACTGTTTCTTCTACATTTTTCTGTATTAGTTTCCTATCGATTGCATCGAGAGGAAAGACTAGAGAAAAGATTAAAGACGAAATTAACTGAATGAATTAGAGTGCTTAAAAGAGATTCATCTCATTATCTTAAGTTGAGGATTGAAGTTTCTATTTCTTTCTGTATGATGATCCGTATTATAATTAATTTTTAAAAAATAATAATTGAGATTTTACCGTTTTTGAGCATCTTATTCGATCTATAGTTATGTTTCTCATAGTTTGCAAAGAAGCATCATCAGATTCGTTAAGGGTTTTAAATATGCTAACAATATCAAAATGACATAAAACAGAATATAAAGGACTAACGAAACAATGTATTATGTATGAATTTGAGTGATTAATTTTAGAGAGTTATTGTGAAAGTGATGATGAAGTGTAAGGACACTGACCCATAAATATAGAGCTGTTTGGTAAACATAAACTGTTTACCAAACAGCTCTATATTTATGTGGTCTTGTTTAAAAGTAATTCAAAAGTAGTATTAACGTATATTTTTAGTCTACTAACATTTTCTCATTTCGAAATAATCTTTATATCTATAATCTATCAACAACTTTCTGTTTAGAAAATAACGAGTTTATGTACATGTATACGTAAGATATTAAAGGCCTCTAACACTCTTTTTGAATATAAAACAATTTCAAAATAGGACTTTTTCTTAAATTATTTGAAATTTTTTTTGAAAATATTCAGAGTGTTTCTTTGCTTGCATGTTACTCTGAAACTTTTATATGAAAAACTAAATGCGATTTATTTCACCAGAAATATTGTTACATTTAAATAAATTTATTATAAAAAAGTGTAATTGGTCTGGCAATTTGTACATTTCTAACATTTTTAAACTTATTTCATATCCGAGAAAGCTACAGTTTAAAAGAATTCTTTTTTTCTAACTTATTAAATTTATTTCTAAGAATTCTCTTCAGAAATGAGATTTGAATAAGTATTGATAAAAAAATATAATGATTCTTCAAACGGAACAGAAAATGATTTTTCTTTCCTCGAAAATTTTCTAAATTATTTGACTAACTAGTTTAAAAACTTTTTCTGTAAAAAATACCAATAGTTCAATCATACATTTTCTCTGTAAATTTCTTTCTTTGGCTAAAACTGATTTAAAATTTATCTTGACTAATAATCAGTACCATATATATTTTTTCAGATAATGGATAGATAATAGTAGAAATAATTAAGAAATGGAAGTATTAATCAATTCTTAGAAACTAGACGTTTAATATTTTCCACTAAAAGCTTTTTTTTATAAATTTTTATGTAAGTATCTAAATGCATTTGCAATTTTTTATATATACAACATTCGTAGGTATTCAAAATAGTTATGAAAAATATTACTTGCAAAATTTCCTATTCAGTAATATTTGTTATTATTTCTTAGTTTTAACTCTAATTAATTTGAACTTTGCTTTACATTGTATTACAAACTATATATATATATATATATATATATATAATATAAATATAGAAAAATATTTGACATTTTTTTAGTTTTTTCTTTTTTTAATAAAAATAAATATTTTTTTTTTTTTTTTTTTTTAACCCTTAGACTTGTAATTTAATATAACTTTATAAATGTATAAAACATAAGAATCTTTATTATTTTTATTAATTGTAAGACTGGAAAAATTATGAAAAGAGGCTACAGTACATACTTCAAGAATTCTTTTAAACGTCTGTAAAAAAAGACGTTAATGACAAAACAGTGAAATAGAATAACTTAGTAAAAATAAATTATTAAATAAATTTATAACGCTGGAAATTTATTTAAAAATTTCTCCTCGTGATATTAGAAAAAATTAAAGAAAAATGTTTTTTTAATAAAACACGTTGTTATGTTCATTATAAAATACTTGAATTACTGCAATCAGGCATTCATGCGTAATTTAGTAATAGCAAACTTTTTTCCATAGCATTACATAAATTATAAGACAATATGCCTTATTAAATTTATAGTTTTGAATCAATGTCATATGGTATGAAATGTATCTGAATAAATTTGTACTTTTACAAGTTCCCAAACACACCACAGGGAGTTCATTCACATTAAGCATGCAATCGTAATTTTGATAAAGATTATTTTTGAATTCTTAACTGAATCAACAAGCCTCTGTTCACGAAGTTGAGAATTTTTTATTTACCAATCACATATCACTATACATCATTAGCCAAATATGATAATATTTGAATGAGAAATAATCTCTAATAAGAATTCATGTTTCGGGTCTTTAAAGTTTAAATACCCCCCCCCCCTTCGCAGTTGTTGATTTTCTAAAAGTGCAAATCTGGTAATATTTGCTCGCAAAAAAATGATTAAGTTTGTCAAATGTACTATAGAATGAAAATAATATGATCGTATGGCATTTGATTGTTTATTACGGTCCTACATGAAAGCAACACAGAGCTATATGTGATGGAATCGTAATTTTTAGCCTCGCTCAATTAACGAGGATGACACTTGAATTGGAATCCCATTCATAAAACTTCTGCATTTCGCTGAGGTGAAAAACTGCAGCTTCGAATAATTTAACGTACATCAACAAGACAGGTCTTAAATGTCTTGTGATTTCGAATCCACATCTTGTTGTGAAAATAGCGCAAGATGTGAACACATAACTATAACAATTCAGGAATCATGGGCTTTTTTGATCGCTTATCAAATTAAAATTATTTCTTTGTATTGTAACAAAATTTGAATTTTTTTGTTTGTTAACAAATTATTATAATTATATTTTTTTTTTTACATATTTGTCTAATATAATTCATTCTACTTTCTTTTTATAGATAATGTACATACTATTTATTCATTTGCTTTCGAATATTTCCAATATTTGTAGAATTAAAATATATAAATTTTCTTCTCCTTTTTTTCATTATAATTCATTCTCATTCGTACAGTTAATGAAATTAAATAAATCGTTAGTTTCTGGAGGTTACCAAACGATTTTATTTTCATATCAAACATTTCTTGACAGATAAATAGAATGATTGTTTATTAACGTGGAAGCACGTAAGGGCTTTGGGCAACGAATTTCTCAATTTCGAGACACGACTAAGTGACGTGGATGAAAGTCTAAATGGAATTCCTTTCTCCAATTTTTAACACTACATCAATCTGATTACTTTGAATCCTGACTTAATTAATGAGGATCTGTTTTGCTTTACGACGTATCTACAGTGGAATCCCGATTTGAATATCCGACTGCTCAGAAACGTGACTATAATCATACGAAAACCGTGGATGCTCAGTTCTTGAAACAAAGAAATCGATTAGTTGATTACTGCCAAGTGATGCGTCCGCCGTCTGATAATTGAAGTATCGATACTTGCGAATGTAAATTGGATGGACCAAAACATTTTGACGGTAAGTGCAATATATATATATATATATATATATATATATATATATATATATATATATATATAATTGCGTAAAAAAGTATTGAGTTACTTTTGTTTCCTAGTCTGGATTATACAGGAGTTTAGCACAGTAACTTTCTTTAATCCAACATTCGATGGTTCTTCAAATACTGCTATCAAGTTTGTTCACTTTTGTACTGATTGAGTCGTTTACTTTCGGATATTTTCGTGTCTTTTTGAGTGTTTTTTGACCTTAATGCTAGTTGGAGAGACAGCACTGCTCGCATGTCCGTCCAGTGTTCATACGGAATCATTATTTTCATTTAAGTACAGTGTTCCTTATTTTCAATCAACTTATGTATAAAGTGCGCACAATATTATATCGGTATACGGACTATTTACTCCTTAGTAAAATGTCTTGAGGCCCAGCTGATGTTTTAATTGTGCTAATGAAACAAATTAACTTAGTTACATGATTAGAGCAGCTCGTCACGAATTTTTTAAAATTAAGATATAACTGTATCAGTTTTCTTTTCGTGCTGTATTTCTGGTCTATACAAAAATATTCAATTAAATTATGCTCTGTGATTGAATATTATTTTGTAGCTCTCGGAATGAGAGATGAAATACTTTTTCGGATATTTATATCGTCAGCTCATTAAATACATGTTTCAATCGTTTTAATTTTCACCCAGAAGGATTAATCTTTGGTATCCTTATTACAACTTCATCAACGCTTGATAATCAATTATCTTTTGTGACAGCGATTCATATCGTGCGGGAATAAAGAAAGCTTACTTTGCGACCAAATGTATATATCTTGCACTGGATTAAAAATGATCTCCAAAATCTTTTGTAGAATTTAGTCAATCGAAAATGACAACGTTTCTCCCCTTATTTTAAAGCGATTTTCTCCATTCAAAGATAGTTTACCTACTTTTGTATATGTAAATCGCTATATATTAAGCGTAAAATTTTGTATAAAAGGAAACTATGTTTTTCGGTAATGTCTGTAATCTATAATTGATAATTAATGTCTTAACATATCACTTATAGCGTCGACAGTGAAAAAGATTTTGACTTCACCCATATCACAACATAACTGATTTTTCTCCAACATCATTTTGGGTTGATATAGAATAACCATTCGGTTCAGTAAGTTACCACTTCGTGAACATTCACCCACTTTACTACCTTTAAATGTCATTCGCTTCAACAAATTTCTATGAAGAAAATGACGAAAGGCAGGAATACTAATTTCATTTTTAGTGGCCTTAAGTGAGTTTTCTTCATGTAAAGAAATAAATACTTCAAACGAGAGTTTCGAGTTAGTGTTCCTTATTCGTCGTGGTTTGATATAAACATTCTAGACGTTCGATTAATTATCCATTATCTCAAACGGAATATTGATCAACTGATAAATGGATATAAAATGATATTTCTAGTATTAACATCTAGTTTAAAAAACATACCATCTTCAGTTTATTCCAGCTTACAGTGAGAAATGGAACATTCAAAGGTGGTACAAAAGGTATCAATGTTAATAGTTGAAAAATTGGTATTAAGAAGGGGTAATAAAGTCACTGCAATATTTTTCAATGATTATTTTTCCTTTTTTGAAGAAGTCAATGATTATGATGCCATGCATCCTAAAAATAATTCCCAGAACTTTTCCGACATTCTTCGACTTTTTTGGAGCAGATTAACCGCAAACAACCTTGTTACTTGGTTTCAGGAATATAATGGTGAATGCACATCTTATCGAAATGGGGATTTGGGTGTAAAATAAAGACAACTGATATGGTAGTATTCAAAACTAACACAGGAATTAGGGTCAAATTTGTATCCACGATGCTAATATCATCTCGCATTACCATTGCCATCTGTTATCCGAAACAAGTATTTTTTGAAATAATCTAAAAGTTAATGTGAACATTAGGATGGCAAAGCATATGAAGAAACAAGGGACTACTTCTCTAATGTAATGGGACTTGACTTTTCTCTAATTAATTGATCAAATCTGTTGTGTTCGGTTAAAATAAAAAAAGATTAGACAATGGACTTTGCTGTATGAAAACGTGCCTGTTTGCTGCATATGTGCTAATTCTTGGCTAAGCACAGCTTACGTGATTTCAATGATCTTTAATGAATCTCTTCATCGGTAGTTAACGTGATCGAGATTATTTGAATGATTCCGAAAGAGATTTCTGCCGATGGTGACTAGTTACCTTAAGGATATCATTGAGTGTGAACTGTGAAGAATAGGTTTCTTTGAAAGTCAAAAATGGAAATTTGTTTATACGTCCAATTCTGTTCCTTTTCTGATATCATGCAACTAACAGATAGCACAGTTATTAATAATTATATATCTCAAAATAACAAATCTCAGTATATATTCCTAATATGTTAAGAAAACTAAACATATTAATAAGGTTTGAATTTTGTTCTGATATCTTATAAAAAGAATTCCTACTACTTTTTTTATTCAGAGTTTCTTCATTCCATCGCAGAATTTCGTACTGATATAAGGTCATTATTCGGATTTACGATTTTATTTTAGTACCATATTTAGCTACATTTCTTTGACACAAAGTATTAAAACCGCTCATAAAGACGAAATTTAGTTTATGAATGCATATTAAGCGTACATAGTGAGAAAAAAACT
The DNA here is from genome assembly GCA_019974015.1 of Nephila pilipes. Classification (NCBI taxonomy): domain Eukaryota; kingdom Metazoa; phylum Arthropoda; class Arachnida; order Araneae; family Nephilidae; genus Nephila; species Nephila pilipes. The sequence continues at coordinate 7,879 of BMAW01018741.1, read as the reverse complement.
CAATGTATATAATATTATACAAATTAAAATACAGCTTATTACATAATATAAATTAAAAGTATAATAAATGAAATCAAGCATACCTATGCGAATGATTCATAATGTGTTGTCTGTTTTTGGCAAAGGAATACATTGCTAAGGTATGTTTGCGTTACAATTCTATTCGAGTTAGAAATGTGAAACTGATTCACAGGCTAATTTTAAATGCTATCTCGTCGATTTGTCAACAGTTAATAAGAGCTTGCGAGTCAATTAATATTGATAACTGAGTAATAGTTTAAAAAATGGGTTGTTGCTGTCGACGAATGTACTCCAAAAAGAAAAAGGCAATCCCTTAAGACAGAAATGATATGACGATGATTTTTCAGGATGAGAAGGGGGTTATATTCATGAAATTGTAAGAAAACGGGAAATGGATCACTGGTCATCCCTACAGTGCGTTATTCCTCTCATATTTCCTATCTACAGCAAAGGAATTATTTCAACCACTCTCGTACATAATAAACAAAATTGTCAGCGCAAGAGTGGTTGGTCGTAGGTCGAGAAGATGGAATAAATTATTATTTAACCAACCAAGGGGCTACTGCTTTAGGTGAGTTTTGGCGTAACAGATCACTTTTCAATTTTTAATTTTTTTCTTCAATTTTCATTGTATTTAGCTGAAATACATACAATTTAATAATTTGTCTTTTGCATTAATTTTAGTATCGAAAAAGTTTACTATTGTCCATTACTCGATATTTCATTTCTTACTTTAATTCTTATATTTAAATGAGTAATTTATTAATCATTGTTCAAGAATGCGCATCTTGGGTGGCTAAATCTGTTCTTTGCAACACTTTGCATAGAATTTTTGATTCGTTTTGCTTTTTATTTATATTTCTTTTTTTTTTTTATGTAATATTCCTTCTAATTTAGTGGTATATTTTTCACTTCTAATTTCATATGTTTATTCTATTATAAATTCATAGTTTCGTAGGTAGTTAAATGCAATAATGATAATAATAATAAAATAATAATAATAAATCATAATGATGAGACTTGATAAGATTAACGATTAAGATTATAACTAATATAGACAGCTGTGTCCCTAATAAGTTTTGAATATGAGTCCTGATTCCTATAAAAATCACATGAATGAATAATAAGGGTTGTAGAACCGAATTAAGGAATTTTAAAATAAATCGTGATAACAAATTATTAATTTCGTAGTCAATTATTCTAATAGGTTTGTTGTCTGTTATTCTAATTATAAACAAAAAAAAAAGAAATTTTGTTGAAAAATATATCGCTCACTTATGAATGCTTACAATTTAGGTTAACAGTATATTAAAACCCATTTATACCTTAAATTCAATGAAAAATTAATTAATATAAAATTTGATTTTGAAAAAGCAATAATTAACATACAACAATGAATTCATTTTCCTTTATCATTAAAAGTGTATAATTTCGAAACATTATCTGCATAGCTTTTCTTTCATTAAAACTTCATTAAGCAGTTATTTTTTCACAAAACAATATATATATATATAAATAATCAATATTACGTTCACAGAGAAAAGTATATATTTCATTGAAGTTTGAGTAATATATATTTTTTTGTTTATCATAGCGTGTTTCTTCAAAAATAAAAACGCACTTTAAAGATAAAAAGAAAATACTCGTATGCATATTTTAAATGTACGTCTCTGACAGTGAGCAAAATAACGTCCAAAAAAGAGTAAAATATTGAAATGAAATATATATTTTTCTATTTTTACTTCCATGTGTGTCGACCTCAATAAATACGATTTTGTTAAACTTCTCGCATTTGAGTTCGTGTTTTATCAGCGAATCAAAATAAAAAAAAATGCATGACTTTATCTTTTACGCAGTATTACATTTAAATCTTCGACGCATCGTATGTATAAATCTAAGAAATATATTGAATTTTCTTCCGAAAAGTGCAGGAAATCTTAAGGGAATTTTTCGTCGTATAAAAATCAAAGAACATAAATTTGTGAGAAAAATCTACGAGTTTTCCAACTGTTCTCCATCGCAAGATTTATACTCCTGTTTCTATTTTCTGTTTTTGCATTTCATATGCTTTTACTCAGTCGGAACATTTAGAATCTATCTCCACAGACAATACATTTAATACTCCATAAAAAGAATTCTTAGACCTTGAATCATACTGATCTGTACATGAAATAAATGTTAGAAATCTCTTTGACTATTCATCTAAGAAAATGCATTATATCGGTTGCTCGAATTTAGTGATATATTTCTTAACAATCGCTAAGTAATTGATTCTTATGCGTATTATACATTTTCTAACTAATATGGCCCCTTATAAAAAAAAATTTCCGAAATATTTAACTATTTCTTTTACGTCGGTTGAATTTTATTTCACTTTAACAAAATACCTTGCAACTGCATTAAATTACGTTCTCGTTTAGATAACAAAATAAGGTTTCAGTGATTTCATTGCATGGCGATGACGTCTTTTCTATGATATATAACAAATAGTTTGATGTGGCCATTTTTTTTTTTAGTTTTATACTTATTTTCTCTCAACATTTATTGATTCTAAAGCGTTTTTATCCTTATTATAATTATCATACAATGGTCATTTTGTGATAAAAATTTGATTATTGATATATTTAAGTGATTTTGATATTTTTCTTTTCCTATTACGAGAGCTGTCTATGAAGTCTTATAACCCAGGACTGCACACCAAACATAATAAACCCTTTTTATGTGTTTATTAGAAAATAATCCCCTTCATTTATCTCATATTTCTCAGAGTTATTCTATCATATTATAACACTTTATCGAGACACCTATTTTTCCTATTAGAAGAAATAGATTCTTATATATATTAATCGTTTTCTACCTATAATATTGTTTCTTATAGATTATCTTCTGATATATTTAACAATTTCTTTTGCGACTGCCCAATTGTATTTCATCTTATACGACAGCTTGCAACTTTATTAAAATATATTATTTTTTAGAAACAAAATAAGAATTTTTGGGCCTTAGGATTCTAAGGTTTAGATAGTTTGATTCTTTAAGTAAATTTATATTTCTGTTACAAAAATATTAATTACAGCTTTGGCTATTTCCTTAAATATTTTTCTCTCTTATTAGTTTTGGATATTCTTAGAACGTTTTATGTTTGTGAAATATAACATTTGTCTTTTGCTTACACACACGCATATATATATATATATATATATATGTGTGTGTGTGTGTGTGTGTGTATTATATATATATATATATATATATATATATATATAATGCCTTTCTTAAAAAAATTACTATTTGTTAATTAAAACCAGTTGAAGCAAAGTTCAAGTTTAACTATTTCCTATTCTATTGTAGCTGATAAAGAGAGAGCATTTCTTCAAGGCTGGAAATGCAACACCGCCATTTGATAAATAATACAAAAATTCAGAAGAGTATAAGAGAGAGAATTTTCTCTTGCTTTGATTTTTATTGTTGGGATTTTCATAGAGCTTCACGTGTGATAAGTGGATTGATTCCAAGGAATTTTAGTTGCAGGCAGAAAGTCAAGTAGGGATCCTCCCTACAGGTCTGAAGCCATGTGAAATGCATTATCAGTGAATTCTTAAGAACGCGGAGTTACATAAATTAAGTTAAAAATGAATGGTATCAGGGGGATAGAATGAACGCTTTACTTTTAAATGAGAGAATGGGAAAGATTAGGAAATTAAACAATTATTGTGAGAAACTAATATAAATGTATAAATATACTCACACACATATATATATGCATACATATACATACTTATATATATATATATATATGCATACATATACATACTTATATATATATATATGCATACATATACATACTTATATATATATATATATATATATATATATATATATATATATTTCTCTTTATATTATGACTAGTTTGTCGAACAAGTTATATCATTTATTGTTATGTAAATTTTTTTGAAAATTAATGCAAGCAATGAATTTTATTATTCAGAATATCCAAGAATGTTGAAGCAACTTATGCTCCACCACGTGTTGACTAAAGCTAATGCACTACTGTGACAAAGCGACTGTAACTTCAGGTGCATGCATAAAAGAGTCATTCATATTGAGAAGATTACTGATTTTATTTGCATATTTTATCAAATGAAATATAAGTGGGAGTCGTTTGTGATAAAACAGCCACTTAGAGCTTTATTATAACTTTATTTTCCTGGTTTTGAATGTTGTTAATAGAGTAGTCACTTCTGAACGCAGTTAAATAAGTAATCATTGCATGCATATAAAATATCGGCTGATAAGTTCTTAGTCTAAAGAATAAAACATAACTTTTTCTGTTAAATTGAATTTTATTTATGAACATAATCTCCCTCAAAAGCGAAACAATCATTCCAACACTTCTCTAACATATCGATACCTTTCTTGAAGAACGATTTATATCTGACCTCAAAATAGGCGTATGTTTCAGCGATCACCTTCTCATTCGAGCCAAATCATATTTTGGGTAAGCATTTTTTTTTAGGTCTGGGAGCGGGTAATAGTCGCTGGGAGTTAAATCTGGGAAATTGGGAGGGAGGGGTGCGAAAGCGATTCAATTTGTAATTGGTGCAATTTTTCCATCGTAGCCAAAGGCTTGCAATACGGTGCATTTTCTAGAGAAATAGCACTTTCTTTCTTTACATATGGGGCCTTATGGTTTCTTCAAAATTTCCTCATTCAAACGATCCAGTTGAGCCATGTATTGATCTCTATTGGTTGCCTTGACTATTTAAAGGTAATCGGTAAATAAAGTATCCTATGCATCCCAAAATACGGATGCCATAACTTTGATAGCACTCTCTTTCGCTTTTGGTCGCTTTGGGGGAGGTTCCCTGACTGCTGTCCGCTCAGCTGACTTCCGATTTGACTCTAGTGTATAATGGCGGATCCAAATTTCGTCCACCATTACGTATCGACGCAAAAAGTCTTTTCTATTTACCCGAAACAGTTTCAAACATCTCTTGGAATCATCGACTCGTTGTTGTTTTAGGTATATTGTTAGAACACACGGCACCCATTTAGAAAACAGCTTTCTCATAGATAAATGTTCATGCAAAATAAAGCCTACACTTTCGTTTGATATATCTAGAGTATCAGCTATCTCCTGCAACTTCACTTTATGGTTTGTCAAAACGATTCTACGAACTTTTTTGATGTTTTCCGGTATAACCATCTATTTTGGGTGACCAGAGAGTGGCGCATTATCGGTGTTCGTACGACATCGTTTAAATTCAGCGAACCAGTCAATAAAGGTCGATTTTCCTGGTACAGAGTCCGAATGATATTCATCAAGAAATGCTTTCGTTTTAATGGTGATTTTTCTCATCAAAAACCAACGTTTTATCAACTCACGGAATTCTTTTTTGGAATTGTTTTGAAAATAAAAAAATCGTTTCACTAAAACCACTGAATATATATATATATATATATATATTCTCTACTGGTGTGGAAGAAAGGGACTACGAAGAACGACTGTGTGTGCGAAACACGAAACTCTTCACTACAAGGGCTCTTAAACATTATTATAGACGCGAAAAACAATTAAGCGTTTGTGTCGTCTTTGGAACAGATGCTAATGGTTCGTATAGCTGTACATATATATATATATATATATTTGAATTATGGAAAATAATAATTGACACAATTAATTAAAATTATTATAGAAAAAAGAAGTGAAAAATTTAATTTTTTAAAAAATTATGAAGGAAATTTGCAAGGAAATGAGAATGCATAAAAGGTGTAAGGACAGTTATTGCTGGAATCTAGAGCAAATGAATGATGAAGAAAACTTACGCAAGAAACTAATGTACAAACAAACAAGTATATAAAATGTTGAAAACAAAAGAAAAAGAAATGGAAATTATATACAACATTTATAAATTCTGATTCTGCTTTTTGAAAGATTATTTGGTGCACACGTTTTCCATTTCCAATTATCCCAACTGATTATAATCCAATATGAAAATTTCAGTAATTAAAATGCAAGAAACAACAGTATAATTGAGGAAGTTATGCAAAAATATAAATATAAACAAAGAGATAAACCCTGTTTGTTATCAAGGAAAACATAAAAACAATAAGACAAAAATTGTTTAACCAGATAAAAAGATAAAAAAAAAAAATTACATCGGATAGCATGCAAAGTAGAAACAACGCACTAGTCTAACGCTTATTGCACATGTTTTTATACGCAAAGCTAATATAGGAAATATAATAATGCCCTTTATCAGAAGGGAAGAGAGCTAATGTAGAATACTTTTATTATATTAAAACATAATTAAAGTTAAACGTAAATAAAAGTAATAAGTAAAAGAATGAGAAAAAATTTTAAAACTAAGTATTAAAAGAGAAAAATTTAAAAAACAAACATTTTAAAACAATGTTTGAAAAAATTAAAGAAAAAATAACTAAACATTTTATTAATTACTTTTTTAAGATACTCTTAGTAAAATTAAAAGGAATTTCTCCTTGCAAATTTATTTAAACACCTCTACATTAATAAAAATATCTTGTATTTTACTTGAAAAACTATTTATACTTAAGATTTGATTATGAATTCTATTTACTAAGGAATATATTTTATAATCATGCGTAATGGGCTCATAAAGAAGGAAACTTCCCAAGAAGAAAATTCGAGAAAGAATCAATAGAAGAAGATATCACACCTTTATTATAAATAGGATTAGAAATGTTCATATTTCAATTTCTTAAAAAGTATCTAAATATTCCTTTTTTATTTATATTAACATTAGTTTGCAAAAACTTTATATATTCTGGACAAAAAAAGTAATGAATATTTAACATCTCCTTTTCATTAATTTAGGAGAAAATAGCACAATCACTATAATTGAACAGCTTAAAACTTATATAACCATTAAAATTATTTCCATAAAATGTAAATGAATATTAGCAAAAAGAATATTTGTTGACCCAACTTAAAGCATACTTTATCTGCTAATATATTTTATTTTTAAGAACTACATAATGTTCTTTTAGCACTAATGTAAATAAAATATTAAATTTTTCATATGCATTGACTTTATTTATATTAAATTTCTTAGAATTTCTTTTTTAATCAAATCCTCTGTGTCAGTAGAATTAAAAGATCTTTTAAATCATAGCTATAAATAGTATATATGTTTATTTTTTTAATATATATGACTGTATAAGCTCTATTTTTATAACAGCCGCACGAAAGGTTTAACATCCTTTTTAAACAAATTTGAACGAAAATAACATCATCAATACACCTGAATATCTAAAAAATATCGCAATAAAAAATTACCTTTATAAAAATGTAAACAAATATTAGCTAAGCAATTATTTGAGAGCTGATATGATATACCTTTAATTTGTTTACATATCTTATTATTAAAAAATATTTATAATTTTCCTTTTAGACTATTATATTTAAGTAAGTAAATTGTTCATGCGTAGTAACCTCAATAAGATTAAATTTCTTATAAATATTATTTATAACTTCAATAAAGTTTTCTATATCAATGTAATTAAAAAGAATTTTAAAATAAAGCTATAAATAACATAAATCTGCTGATATATATATTTTACTATATAAGCAGTATTATTAATCCTGGTAGTACTCTCTTCTTTACTGCAATTTCTTATTTGATTTGTTTTTAAAACTTTTTAGCAGTAAGATGTAAAATAAGTATTTGAAACATTAGTTACTGATCTAAATTTTATAAACTGCTGTTTGTAGAAAATGCAACACCATGAAGGAATCATCAGAATCAAATGAAATTCGCAGCAAATGTCAATTGTAGGATATTATGCAAATTAATAAAGTTTCAGAGCCATCGCGCGTGCG